>JAFMSR010000016.1:11734648-11892148 GCA_022818135.1 Saxidomus purpurata
TGGACTCTTTGACCTTTAACTGAAAGCCTGTTTGTTTCTTGTGTAAAGAAATGTCTTGCTAAATGTCACTGCCTAGATTATGTTGAAAATTTAAGTTATGATACAATGTAGTTACTGTAAAAGTTGTTCTTTCACAAGGTTTTTATTTGGGCGAATAAAACAGTTTGTGAATTCATCAAACTCGCTAAAATAGCAAACAACGATTATATATAAAATAGTGCTTGCTTGTGAAATTAACAACTTGTGGATATAAAGACTTTTACAGTAACTCGTTTGTTGTTCCTGGCACAGTTAACACTTGCTACAGTGAGAATCCATCAGCTATTGATTGCATTTGGTAAGATGTCTAACTCATCCCTATATTTTGTTGCAGAAATATTTGTTTTCATGAAATGAAACATTGCATACTATAATTTCAGCATACACACATATAACCAAGACCATCGAGGCGAGTCGGGTGAACTTGTTTGATATCATCACCCAGTACAGGGCAATATTCTCGGATGAAGACCCGCTCCTGTCGACGTCTAAAGATGAATGTCTTAATGAAGGAGCTTTGTTCCACACGTGGATTGTTCAAAAGGTAATTTGTTTTACTCTACAATTTTATGTACATTACAAAATATACTTTGCATACAATTTCTCCTTCCATAGATAATTGAGAAAAAATGTGCTCAAGCATTGTTTATTATCAAATAAGCAATGATTTGGCAATCGGATTTTATGCCTCAAAGACTTTGTTGTGCAACTCAGTATTACATAATGTTTTTACATCAAAGTGGTATTTAGTGCTTAGGCATCAAAACGATGTTCTTTTACAGAATTTGCAGCAATATACATTTACTATTTAATTGACAAAGTTAAGACACTGTATAAAAAAAGGTTGAGAGTGTAGATGTGAAGTTAACTCCCCATAGAGAATGTGTGACAAAAGAGGTACATGTCTGAAATATCCTCTCTAGTCAAACAAAATATTGTTTGCCATTTTCAATGACAGAAATTCAAACTTTTATATTCAAGCACCACTTTATAACCTTATTCATGATGTATTTTATGATTGTAAATGGTACAATGCCAGCATAGATAAGTACATGTACCAGTAATCTAAATACATGGTCACTGTATGACACATAGACTAGAGTGTTTAATACTGTAAATCACTTTAAATTCACAAGACAAAAAGTTTGCAATTTCTGATCTAAAGGTCAATTCTTGAGACCATAAATTTGTGAACAAGCTATCGCTTATGTTTCCAGAAATCGTTCATTACTGAATAACTTTGAATTAGCGACATGATGAAGTCACAAATGAGTGCCTTTGAGAAAAAAAAATTCTTGCGAAAATTTCATGGTTAACAGTAGCTCTAAGACAAAGTGTTTGATTTATGTGTTGAAAAGAGCCCCACAAGTCAAACTGATTAATAGCATGTAAGTTGTTTATGTTGATTTTTATCAGAAACCTGGTTGCTGCCATTGTTTCAGGTTTCCCAGTTTCTGGCCATACTTGAAGCGGATCTAGCTGTGGGTGTAGGTGGAAGGCTCGACTCCATACTGGGACAGTGTATGTACTTCGGGTTGTCGTTCAGCAGAGTTGGAGCAGATTTCAGGGGACTACTCACACCAATATTCCAGCAAGCCTCTCTAAATGGTCTAAATTTTGCAATGCAGGCAGCTAATAAAAGGTTTGATATTTGCTCAAATGCTTCATTGTCCTACCTGATCCACCTCAATTTCATAATGGATTTTTCGTTATTAGTGTATGGATTGTACCATTTATTATATATAGGGGTGCTCAATTAAAAAATGTTTCGTCTTGAGTACTGTAACTTTGGTAATATTCTTGATGATATAATTCCCGCAAAATTTCCTCTCACGAATTAAAAAATCTCGCAAAAGATTAATTTCATATAGATTAGCTATTAGAGAATTCTCCTATCAAGAATTTAAAATTTGTGAATAAGTTAGTATGGAAACAACTCACAAAATTTTCATTACACAAAATAGGCAGTTTACAGTATTAGTCCTAGTAAAAGACCATGATCGCATCATAGGAATGTAGAGGCTTTTAGAGTTGTTCACATGTACCACAGGATTCAAGAATACATTTCTGTAAGTGCTCGTGGACCACCATTAATACTGTGATTTTAGAATAAAACTATAGGACTTCCGAGTTTTGTTATAGTCTGGTATCCAAAGAACTTACTAAGTTGTATGTTTTCTTTAGCCTGGTTAAGGGTAAATGCAGTCAGGAGATTTCCTAGATTATAAAATGATTTGAGTGACAGCCAGGGTGCCAGTAGGAAGGTTACACTGTTGTATATTTTCAGGTTTGTTGATGGTATGATTAAAGGTTACACTGTTGTATATTTTCAGGTTTGAAGACAGTATGAGGTCATTCAGTCTCCTGTCAGCTTCATCTAGTATGGGTGGTCTCCCTTACAGCTCTTCCACTCAGGTAGGTTACATTTGCACTATAGTGTAAGACTATTAATCATAAAAAGTTCTGTGGAGCACTTGCAGGTTATTTTTGAAGAGTAACTCGCAACAGAAATGATAGATTTAGTTTCATTTTTCAATTACGTGAGTATACAGATTAGGTTTTTTAAAAAATAGTCTGTTTCCTATAACCCTACCAACCCTCCTTTTTATCCCAGACCCAAATTTTTATGCTCCCGAAGGGTGGCATATTAAAATCGCACTGTCCCTCCATCTGTGCGTCCCCAAGACCCACATCCCTATCTCAAAGGTCAAGGTCACACTGAAATCCTGTATATATGTACACATTTGTGTCTGGACTGTAACTTTGTCATGCATTGAAGGATTTTAAAATAACTTGGCACAAATGTCTAGCACATCAAGACGACTTGTCACGTGCAAGACCCACGTCCCTACCTCAAAGGTCAAGGTCACACTTAGAGTTTGAAGGTAATGGAATCCTGTATATATGGACACATTCGTGTCCGGTCTAGAACTTCGTCATGCATCGATTGATTTAAAAATTACATGGCACAAATGTCTAGCACATCAAGCCGATGTGTTGCATGGATTTAAAAATTACGTACCACATTTATTGAGCACATGGAGAGGACAAAGACTGTGAGACACCTCTTTTCGGGGGCATTCGTCACTTGTGAGGGACAGCTCTTGTTTATGACTCATTTTCATAGAATTATGTGTTGTCTATGTTCAAAAAACCTTTTTATTGATTTTTTCCAGAAATATTACATCAAAGACCTAGTAATAGCTGAATACTGTTAAGGGTACCCATCAAATGACAAGTTCACTTTAAAAAAAAAATTCCCTACCTGCTTACCCATCTTCTTTGTCAACATGTTCCAGGAAACAGACCGGCCTTAATGAATTGATACTGACTGGACTGGTCAACTTCTTCTCATAAGGGGGGCGGTGGTGTAGAGGTTAAGGTGTCTGCTGCACCCCGGAGGTTGCGGGTTTAAGCCCTGCTGGGGTCACTACCGTACCTCCTCATATGACACCAGTACTGGTTTTTTAGCTCGACTTTTCTATGAAAAGGGGAGCTATCCTACAGCTGGGCCTGTGGGGGTGCGCACACCTTGGTTAAGATTTTCGTACCACCCCCATTTTATTTCAAAAGTATTAGAGGTATGGCTTTGAAACTAACCATATTTGTTCACCATCATAACCTCCATCTACAGACAAGAGTACATAACTCTGTCAAGATTTTTGACAGAATTATGGCCCTTTTGTGACTTAGAAAGTGTATTGAGCTTGGTTAAGTTTTTCGTACCACCCCACCTTTATTTCAAAAGTATTAGAGGTATGGCTTTGAAACTAACCATATTTGTTCACCATCATAACCTCCATCTACAGACAAGAGTACATAACTCTGTCAAGATTTTTGACAGAATTATGGCCCTTTTATGACTTAGAAAGTGTATTGAGCTTGGTTAAGTTTTTCGTACCACCTCACTTTATTTCAAAACCATTAGAGGTATTGGTTTGAAACTAACCATACTTGTTTACCATAATGACCTTCATCAACAGACGAGAGTACATAACTCTGTCAAGATTTTTGGCAGAATTATGCCCCTTTTTTAACTTAGAAAATACATTGAATATAGGTAAAATCCACTTATTGTCTTAACCCTTTGAGATATTGCTTTGAAACTTTGAATGCTTGTTTACATCATTACCCCCATCTGTAGGCAAGAGAAGGTAACTCTGTCAGGGATTTGTTTTAAAAATTAAGGCCCTTTATCGACTTAGAATCTTGGTTAGTTTTCGTACCAGTCCACTTTTTGACTAAACTGTTCGAGATATTACTTTGAAAGTTGGAATACTTGTTTACCATCATGATCCCAAAACAAGGGCAGGAGAAGGTAATTCTGTCGAGGATTTTATATGAATTATGGCCCTTTTGACTTAGAAACTCGGTTAAAATTTTCATTCTTGTCCACTTGTTGACTTAACCATTTGAGATATTACTTTGAAAGTTGGAGTACTTATGAACCATCATGAGACCTATCTGTAAGCAAGAGAAGATAACTCTTTGAAAATGTTTCTTGATTTGTACTTAGAAATTCTTAGTTAAAGTAGTTAAAGTCTTGTGTGCCCTTAACTGTCAAAGTTTTGTTTTATTGGCAAGCACTAAAAAAGTCGAGCGCGCTGTCCTACTGACAGCTCTTGTTCAGGAAGCAGACTCAAGAGTGACTCTATAAGCTATAAGCTTTTTTCACAATCGAGCTAAAGTAAACTAGTTTAAACTAAATTTTTCTCGTGATAAATATTGACTGTTATACATCTATGTTACAGAGTGGTCAGCTGTATCCGCCAACAGTGTTGTTGGACTTCTACCCTCTGGCTGCCTACTGTAACGATATACTCACCGCCTTGAACGAACTACGTCTGTGTGCACCTGTTGCCTTGGTAACAGAGGTCAGCAACGCTCTTCATAACTCCTTTGTAAAGGTCAACAAAGTTATATTAGCTTTTCACAGGTACGTAAAAATGTTCTGTCACGCTTCATTTTTCCTACATGTAATGGCTTCCATTTGAACATGTTTGAATCTTCTGAAGGTCATTTACTCAAGAGATCAGCTCAAGGAATGTAATATTTACTAGTTGGAAGTTAAAAGTTCCTCCTATTTACCATGGATGATCACAAATTTACAGGAAGGGTTTTGTTAGGCTTTTGATAAAAGCTACTTCTCTCAGCTAGTGTAAGGTTTTACAAATTAGTTGTATTTGGGTATTTGCTATATCACTGAGATAGAAAACATTCTCATATTTCAAATTACACAAGAAGTATGTAATGACACATGTAAAAATAAAACTACTAACAATACCTTTTAATGGTAATAATAATATCTTTATTTACTGAAGGTAAACACATTAAGGCATGCAAAACATGAACTTCTTTTCAATGTGGCCTTCAAAATAAAAAAAATTGCTGAAAAAAAAGGCATTTTAAAACAAAACATGAACAAACCCGGAAAACTGTCATATCTTATATCTCATGTATGTATTGTTTGGGAAGATTTGACTTCATGAAATGCACGTATCTTGTGTATATATGTACAGAAACAATTTGCTTACAGTTTCCATGGTAACTGAAACACAAAACAAATGAGCAAGAAAAAAACTGAGGAATTTAAAGAAAACTTAGAAATAAGATACAAAGAACTTGTAATTGGAGCTTGACAATGAGATTCCTTTGTGGTTATAAGTATAGTATACAAACAGGAAAGAAAATCAGTGTTTATCTGCTGAAGTCAAGGTTGTTTAACTGCATGTACATGTAAAATGCACTGCATACATGTAAAATGCCGAAACAAAACATTCATTTAGATTAGGTAATATAGAGTTTGTTATGGTAGTAAGTATGGTCATTGTGATTAAAAGGCCGTCAATTATTTCTTCTGTTTGAATAGGGCTGAAGAAACGACTTTCGACAGGAAGGAGAAGGAAAGATTTGACAATTTCTGTACAGCGTATGCCCATAGCTTGATTCCATACATCAATAAATGTCTCCAAGCACTTTACCCACAGACACAACTAGCGCATGTTCTAGGGGTCACTGTATCGGAACTTCACAAGATGGTAAGTCTCGGTCGACAAAAGTTACTGTAAATTTGGTAATATTTGCGATGGTTTAATTTTCGCTATTTTCACGAACTTCCCAACTTTTATTATTCATTTCAAAAAGATTTAATATGAGTCTATCAGAATTCTCCTTTCGCGAATTTACATTTTGCAGATAAATCTGTTTGCTCTGCATTTCATTATCGAAAATTACCGGTAACACAATTTACCATAAGTGGATGTATAGAGGATAAGATATCAGCTACTGAAATGGAAACCCTTGATTTGTATGGCAAAAAGAAAACCACAAATTATATTGACATTAGTCATAAATGTAGCTTTATAATTATACAGCATTATGTTTAAGTTAAAATGTTTTATCAGTGTATTCTTGGTTAGTTGAGGGCAAATACCTCCAAATAAGCAGTCTACAATAGTAGCGTTATTTGCACTACTGATACAGTCAAACCTTGGAACGAAGGCTGGTCAACAAGTGGTCTTTATTCACAGGGCTTTTCACCAGAACAGGAATAGTGCACTGTTTCATTCTGCTTTTTTTGGTCTTTATCATCTTGGTTTCATTTTTAAAAAGCAGATAATATTAGCAAAACCTTTTGAATGAATGTTTTGAGGAAGAAGGAAACAACTGATCAGAACATACTTTCTATGGAACAATAAAAGAAATCCATTTTAATGACTTTTTGCAGGGAGGACTTGGACAGGTTGATGTCAAATCAGCTCTTAATAGCATAAGTCATCTGGTACCAGAAGTGGAAGCTGAACCAATCACATTACCTGTTGCAGAAGTTGATAGTTCCATACCGAAAATGGAAGCAAGTCCCCCATTGGCTACTGAACAACCCAGTGTCCAATCGAGCAGAGTTTTAGAAACTATAACAGATTTAAGTGAACCAGACTCTTTGTCAGAAAAAGAATCTAACCAATCACAAACAGGAATGGAAAATGTTAGCCAATCACAAACAGAAGTGTCAGAAACTCCACCAGAAACAGGTGCAGAAGATACAGAAACAGGTGTAAATGATACAGAAATAGGTGTTGAGGACACTGGAGGTGTACAGGAAGTGCAATTTTCTCTTGGTGATGTTGAGAGTGAGGCAGAGCTGGAGAAAGACATATTAAACACCAATACTGAAGACTTTGTGCCCGATACTGAGGAAAATTTTGACATAGAAAATGACTTATCTGCCCTTGCTGCAGATGTGCTTGGAACAAAATCTGATGCAAAGACTGACTAGAGTATAATCATACTATTTAATGTAAATAAACTGGAGGAACATAGTTGAAATATTCAGTATGGCTTTATCTGTATATCATTTGTGGGGCTTTAATGATTTCATGAATTTGTTACAACGTAGTTGCTGTTGATCGAGTTACAAATATGCAAATCTTGCATAAGAACATGGCATTTATCCAATCAGTGGGACAATTTTCATGGATAATTGGCATTGTTTCATTGATAAATGACAACAGCTGATATATGTTCATGATAATAAACAGTAATTACTGATTTTCAAATATTGAAATCATTACATAGGCAATATTTTGTCTTACATAGTTTCAGGGTTACTTGTTTTGGGTTTCTTCTGATTGCTGTCAGCTTGTTGGCTAAAATAATGACCTATGATTTGTATGGATGGATTGTCCAGAATCCATTGTCCATCGTCTATCGTCAACATTTCACATAAAGATCTTCTCCTTTGAAACTATGTGTCAGATTTTTAACAAACTTGCTATGTAGCATTCATACGTTGACCCTTGTCAGAAAACAAGAAATGGTTCTGTTCCATTGAACATAGTGACCACAGAAAATTTTAAGTGGCCTATTTAGTTAATACATAATCAATGACAGGAATGTCACCAAAATTTCTCAACATTTCAGTACTGTGCAGAGATTACATCACTATATAATACTACAGTAATAAACGGCACTACAGTAACAGTCTGCTATAATTTACCACAGTAAAGTTCCACTATTAAGACGGCCCTCACTATGAGGCTAAGACCAAACATTTCAGTTCATTTTTTAGTAAAAGGTCTCGATACAAAGACCTTTTCAATATTAAGTCCACTTTGTGTCTGTCCATGGTGCTCCTATTGCAGTAACTTAACTGTACTATATTGCAGTACTTGAGAGTGTTAAAGTTCTTTGAAGTACCACAGTACTATAGAATACTACACTACTATAAAGTACTATAACAGTACTAAACACTTGAATCTCTGACCACTTGAAATGATGAGCAACTTCGGGTCAACTTCGCTATCTTGTTATTATATCTCGACATCTGTGATGATTTGTTAGTTATATTTATATGTGAGAATTATGTGTTTTCAATTACAGATAATCTGTGATAAATAATATTATGGTGGTCCAGATGTAATAAAAAAAATGAATCTTGGATGATACATTATTGTTTCAGTTATTAGTATCCCTAAGAAGTATTGACTTTAAACTTGAAACAAAGATTTTAATTAAGTTTGTTTTATACTACTTTATTCTAGCTCGATTTTGAAAAAAGCTTGCAGCTTAATCGAGATACTCTCGAGTCCTCTTCCTGGAAAAAACAGAACTTGTGTCTAATGAGGAGGTACGGTCGTGACCCAGATATTACTTTGGATAGTGATTATTAAGTTGTTGTGATCACATTCATAATTTAAAAAATACATACATCTGAATATGAACATTTATCTATTTATAACAGAGCCATGTATTGTTTAGCTTATTACATGCCTGTGGGTCCAATGTATGGGTGTGTAATAATGAGATGAGAGTTATAATGATATAATGTGTGGTGGAGATATGTCGTACTTCCGCTAACCTAGAAATTTTTTTTTTTATCTTCATTAAACCAGGTCATAATGTTAAAGAGCACAATATCTCTGTCAAGTTCAGTAGCGTGTCTGATCACCTCTGATACTCTCACTGCCTGCTCTCTTAACTTGAAAAGTTTTCAACAGATTACATGTATCACCAAACCTGGTTCATGAAGATATTGTTTTAGCCGTGTTTAATAATCTGCTAGATCTTCCTAGGCACTCTAGGACATGAGTTGCAAAATTCTCATCAAATTATTATTATCTATTTATGTCTCTCCTAACATTTTGTTTATGTACTGTCCATCTGTCACACTTCGTTTCCACTCAATAACTTGATCAAGGTCACAGTGAACTCTTGTTAGTTTTTCCTTGATAACATTTCAAGAGATTTTCACAGTGACTTGTACGTTAAACTCCCTATGGCTATTCAGTATGTGTGTTTGGGGAGAGGGGTGTGTGTGGTAGAGGGGGGTGGGGGGTATTCCAGTCTCTATCTTCAAATTTCTCTATGCCATCTATACCAAATCTAGTCACAAACAAGATATGAATTACCTGCCCCATTTCCCCTGTCATTCAGTCTTATACAGTGTCACTGTCCAAGCCATTAATTAGTTGCTCATTCACACCTCTGTGGTCAAGTGATTAGTCTGGGAGTTTAAATCTATCGCTGATTCAGGGTCATGGGTTGGAGCCCTGCAGCTTCCAACCAACAGTGCTAGAGTGGAGCCCTGCAACTTCCAACTCACAGTGCTAGAGTGGAGCCCTGCAGCTTCCAACCCACAGTACTGGAGTGGAGCCCTGCTTTATCATACTTGTATTTTATTGAACACAAAATATTCCATTGTTACATTCTTCTCCTTTTGGTCAGTTTGCAGTACATGTATTCACTTGAAATAGAAAAATCAAAATCAGACTTCAAAAGAATAATTCTCCAGTTTGAATAGTCATATAGTCATAAAGGACTAAAGCCCAATTTTATTAGATACCGGTATATACACCAATATAATTATATTCAATTTATGAATGAAGAGGTTTATGAATACATCTGTACTGCAATTGTTTCTACTTAATTTTTGTTGTGGATACGTGGGAGATCCGATTGCATTTGAATGTCCTATTAAAGAATGATTTATTGTACAACGAGAAGATAGGGTTTATCAAACATTGCAATCTTGAAACTTAATTAATAGGCCTTAATTGATTTGGATGCATATTTGCTTGGTAGGGATATTTTATTATCTTGATTAAAGTCGGATGATTAGGCTGGAGTTAAACAATTGAGAAATAGTCTGTTCTATTTTAGTAAAATGTTTGCCTTGCTCTTTCTAAAGTCGGTTAAATACTAAACATGCAAATATTAATATTGCATATTTTTGCTGGCGTTTACAAAAAAAGCCTTCTTTATGCATATTCATGTATGCTGTTCCTGGTATACAGGATTTTATATAATGTATTTTAAAGGCTAATCATGCTGTCTCATGGACAGCTCTTGTCTGTCTGTGTTATGCATTGCAAACAATGATGCAAAATGATTATACATTGTACATCATTATTATACATTGTACATCATTATTATAAATGTAAAAGTAACTCTTACTAGCTCCTTCTGTGGCTAACCTTGAAAAGTCACCATGCTGTTTGTGGGTAACAATAAGTCAACCTTGATCATGAAAGCTAAAATGTACATAATTATTGTACATTGTGTAAGTGCAAAATTACTCTTTAGCAATTTAGCAATAGCATATTTAAATTATGTTAAGAATACTTACTTAAAGTTAACTTTATTCCATTTGTGCCGAATGTCTACTAAAACATATACCTTTTCAAGATGCAACTCTCCAAGCAGACGACAGTACAATGTCGTCTGGTCAGAATTAAAGTTGTTAGCCTTCTGCAAAATCACCCCTATTTAAATAAATAGACTTGTCTGAATTTGGAAGTCAGAATATCCAAATGTAAAAATCTAGGTAGAAATGGGTTAAACCATTTTGTTTCCAAATAACAAAAACAGTTACTGTTTCAATTAAAATCCAACACTCTGGATAATTATTTACAACTAAGAAGTCTGAAAAGTCTTTCAATTGAGAACACAAAGATTTTAAAGTGCATTAGAAATTCCTCAAAGTTTAGTACATGTATTTATAAGAAGATGGCTCCTATTAATTTTGAGTTACTAGCATCCAAAAGTTAAGGTCACAGAGTCACCCAGTTGCTCAAAACGTTAATCTACCATTAAGTTAACAGTCGATTAACTTAAAGGGTTACATTAATACAGTTTGAAAGACTTTTTAAAACAATTTTTGAACTTAAGAGAATCAGGACTAAAAACTCTTCAAAGAATCAAAATATCTTGCTGTTGTTGTTTTACAAGATTTTTTTTTTTTCAATCAAAAGTTAATCAACAGTTAGCTTAACAGCCGGTTAAAGTTTAGAACAAACCGGTCTTAATAACTGGTAACTAGGGAAGTAGCTTAGGTTACCCAGTCTTTGTAGAGAGGTGGTTATGGCCAACAGCTGACCCCTATCTTTTGTCTCATGTGAAGTGCTTGAATAATCCAGCAGCATAATGCCCTCAACATATTTTTCCATCCTTATTCTGTTATAACCTAGGTGACCTCAAGCTTAAAAAGAAGGTAGGTCATGACCTGTAGTCAAGGCCTATTCATTTTGAGATCAGTTAGGTCAAAGGGCATGATCACAATGACCTGAAACAGTTGAACATTTACACAACAATATTGCCTAAGATGTGAGGTAGGTAATGACGAAAGAATGACCCCTTATAATTTTCCGTTCAGTAAGGTCAAGGTCATCTTGTTTGGTGACTGGACAGTTACAGGGATTCTGGTCAGTATGCGCCTAAGCCACTTAAGATTTATCATGACCTGTAGATGACCCCAAATTCAGTAGGTCAAAGCCATGACGACCTTTGACAGTTGCGTAAATTTTGATTAATTACTTGACAACAGTTTTACCTACATGTAGGATCCTTTAACTTTGTAAGTTAGGTTTAATCTCTTTTCTAAAATGATGTTAGCATATCGGTCAGTGTCATGTGACCAGTACATAATTCTGTTTCAAATGAATAGCACTAGAGCAGTTGTCTTACATGTAGCTGCCAAAATTTCTCACACTGTCAAAGAAGGGTTTTCATAAACACTAGTGGACCTTTATTGTAGTACAGAAGGAGGCAGTGACAGTATAATAGGATTATTGGCTTTGTTGGTTGACTGATCTTTTGGCTTCGTATCAGTTGGACGGCGCGCGCCCCCCCTAAAATTCCCCAACCTTACATAAATATCTGAGTATAAATTTATATTTTCTGTTTCCGAAATCGGTATCTTAAAAGTATCAAAAACACGTTTGAAATGCAGGAAAATGCACGAAATGGCACCCTCAAAAAAATAATTTCGGGGGAGCATGCCCCCGAACCCCCCTAGAGAGTGCCTACCTATTTTTTAACCTCTGGCTACGGCCCTGATGTGTTCATTGCCATTCAATTATACATGTTAATTATACACTCGCTCGCTCCACCACTATTTAGTGTTCAATTACTTAAAAACAGAGAATAAAACACAGTCATAATTGCCATCTTATAAGGCTTGAGCAGAACCAACAAATGGCAAAAAAGTTACGCCCCCTAAGACCAAATCCTGGATCCCCCCCTGCTAAGCATGATTCGTTTTTTGTTCCATTATTTTGGAATCATACCAGCAGTTTGTGGCATCAGATTCTTAAAGTTTTGACTACAGCCTTGCAAGGAACACCAGCTCATTCCTCCAGCTGCCATATTTTATATGTAGCCAAACTGAACATAATAAAAGTTTGAACCCCACTAAAATTATTAGAAAATTGGATTGATAGTTTCAGCATGGCAAGGAGATTTTTACATTTTCTATATTGGTTGCTATGGTGATCAGAGTCTACATGGATAACTAGATTGCCAATTCAACTGGTAGAAACCATGAATAATTACTCCAAGTTTCAACACCAATGAGCAGAGGATTGTTCCAAGCGCAAAATGTTTGATGCATGTGATCAACGCACTTGCAATCACAACAAAGTAAGTTTTTTAGCTCGATGTTTTTAAGAAAAACTACTCACGTCGGTGTTTGCATTTACATTGGTGACACCTTGGTTAAATTTTTGTACCACCCCACTTCATTTCAAAACCATTAGCGATATTACTTTGAAACTGAAAATGCTTGTTTACCATCATAACCTCTATCAACAGACAAGTACACAACTCCGTCAAGGTTTTTGTCAGAATGATTGCCCTTTTTCGACTTTGAAAGTGCATTGAGCTTGGTTAAGTCTTTCGTACCAGTCCACTTTTTGACTAAACTAATATTACTTTGATAGTTAGATTACTTGTTTACCATCATGATTCCCAAACATAGGCAGGAAAAGGTAGCTCTGTCAAAGATTTCAGACAAGATATATCATACAAATAAGTTTGATAGCCCTTGATTTGTTATCTCCAAGTTACTACTTGTGGCCCTTGTTTATACAGATTCTTGGGGATTTTTTAACTGACAATATTTTGGACGCGAGTCGCTTTCTGGCTTTTTTAAAAGCTATCATTATTAGCATAGTTATACCTATGTTGCCTCCCTTGAAACAAAACTCTTCAAATAAGTTAAAATGTGTATCCTTTCATTTGACTTCCGGTTCGGGTGTTTCAAGTCGAGACAAGCAATTCATTAATTATTTAATGAATTAATACATAATTAAAAGTAAAATGGTCATATCCAAAGATAACCAGTAGTTTTAAGTCCCCAGTGATCACCATAAGAGTGTCCAATATCATACAGACTCTCCAGTTGCTTAAGAAATTGAAAGAAAATACCGGTGACCCCAAAACATGGCGGGTGTGTTATTCGAGGACATATTTGATGTGAAAGACATAGATCCTGATGGAAAGAAATTCGACAGAGGTAAGCAGATTTTCGTGGGTACCAGTGTTAACCTTTACTTATAACGTGACAGTTGCTAGTGTAATTTTTGTTCTTTTATCTGTTTTTATCTCTTGAAACATTGCTTAAGAGATTGCAATCTTGACAGGGCCAGTTCCAACAAAGGAAGTGCATAGTAACTTTTTAATAATTAATATTGTAATCATAGCTTCATCTCCTCCCTGCCTTACTATTGAAGGTAAATTGGTTGCCAATTACTTTAAGATATCCTATTGTATATTGATTATTGATCCTAATCTTGTACAGGTCTGTATTGGACTTTACCGGTCTTTTGCCTCAGGTTCATACATGTTGACCAGAACACCTATTCTGATTGGCTAAATTGGTATATCTTGTACATAACTAACCATGGTAGGTAAGGGTAGCCTGTCATTCAGTGGACAGATCTGGGACCGAGCAGACACACCCTTGTCTTGCAGTAACATCTTTGCAGACTTTAGGGTTGTGCAGTTTAATTATGCCTAATAACAGACTGAAAATCCAAGATTTAAACTGGATGTTGGCATTAGCAGAGCTTATGGACGATGCATAGAAAGGTTAGAATCACTTATTTCTTTCACCGCTATTTGAGTTTTGAGTTTTTCATGCTGGCAGGTCTTAAACTGTGCACTGAAGCATTTCAGAGCAGGTTAATCATTTGTGGAGGCTTGATTAATGTGTTTGCATAACTTTGATAATGTTGATGGGTGTTTGATAGGTTTGTTAACTTTTCAAGCTTAATAGCAATCAGTTAAAAGCCGGCACTTTACTTTATCACAGAGTAGAAACTTGACCAATATTTAGTTTCACATAGTTTATTGTACTTTGATCAGGTTATGACATGTAGATCGATAGAATATTTTGCATATTTCATCATTCTTGTGGAGTGACGTGGCATATATCTGAATTATCATTTCAGATTTTCTACTAACAATTATACAGCAAATTAACACCTACAAAAGAGTAATGTAGTTAAGAAGTATAATGAATTTAATTTTCTTTCTTTTGTGCAAACTTGCAGATCAAGTTGTATCTTGCAAGTGGGTTGCTAGGAATAACATAGACAAACTTGCTTATTATACAGATAAGGTCTTTCATAGTATTTGAGAATAAAAGAGTTACATGCAACAATGCTTTCAAATGGCATGTCTTTGTTTTAGGGCAAGGCTCAGCATATTAAGGGGGGTTATATTTGAGAAAGATCTTAGATCAATTTACTGATATCATACTTTGAGTAGGTATTGTGCATTTGAAAGCATTTCAATAATTCTCATGATCATTTTTGAAATAGTTCCAATTATATTGTTCTTGAAGTATTATTTCTAAAGGATTATCTGACATTTTGTTATTGAAGATACTACATTACATTACCCTTTAATGACTTTGTATTTTTAGAAATACTTGAAGAATATTATCTATTCTTTCCTTTATAAAGTTTATTGAATTCTTAGGAGATAAAAAAGTTTGATTGGTATTATTGAAAATAGTTTTGAAGATTTCTGAAAGAACAAAGGCAGCTATTTAAATCTACATTTAACCAGAAGGAACAAAAAAATAATTTGCACACTCAGCAAATCTCTTTTTAAAAATGCATAATGGTTAGATGGAGAGGGGAAAGAAGACTGGTTATTTGATTTGACAAATGATGTTCTTCATTAATGGAAATAAGTAGATGGACATTGTCACATGTCTCACCAGTTATAATTTATTGTACAGCAGTAAGGATAAGACCTAAGGACAATGATGTTGGAAATATATTTTCAAAGTTATTTCAAACTTAAGGTAAACTTTCATGTTGAATCTTACTTAGTATCTTCGTGCATAGTGTAATTTAAATGATTGAAGGTGATACTATTGTATCTTGAATTAGTTATACATGTACAAATTAATTACACATGTACATACATGTAGTTTTGTACATAGTGTATGACCAATGAAATTAATGAATAGAAATTCAAAGAGTGTGAGGAGTTGAATTAAGACTGATTTTATAAGTGAAATTTGATAAAATAAATGATAGTAAAGTAATCAAAAATATTAAACTTAATAATGAATTTTGAAAACTTGAAAACACTTTGAGTTGTGTTTGCCTTGTCTGAACTATGTATTTGAAGTATGCTGTCTGTTTTTAGAGGATTTGCTAGAAGGTAATTTATATCTGTGTACATGAGGAAGGTTATCAGTGAAACTAGACTGACATGATTCGACTTGACTATACATGATGTACATTCCATCTTTGATAGTGTCGAGCTGTAGGTGTTTTATCTACCAGGCAAATTTCAAACTGATAATAATCTCATATGAACAATATTAATATGTCCAGGTTTTTATATTGACACAGTCAAGATGCCCTGATTTCGACAACAAAAAATGACAAAGAATTTATCAGGACTGTCATCATATATATTTATACTGGGCTTTATAATGTTGCTAAGGGGCTACAAGTAGTAAACAGTTTTCCAGCTTGGTTTAAAAGTAAAAGGGCCATAGCTTAAAATGTAGTTTTTCATATAAATGCAGTATTACAAAGCACTAAATCCTGCCCAGGCCATGTAAAATCTATACCTGTGGCTAATCAATAAATTTGTACATTACTGAACTTGATAGCTCTTGATTTATTGATCTACAATTCTCTGTAATTTCTCATTGGAAAATTTCTACCACATGCACATACATGTAGTCAGGAATAGTTTCTAGTATGTGATCTAAAAAGTGTTTGTTTGTCGTCTTCAAACACTTTTATTATCCCTTTAATATTTTAAGCCTATTACAAAGCGCGGTCAGGATATGTTAAAACATGTTACATTTCACAAATTCAATACACACTACATTTCTATAGTGCTGAAGTAAAAGCAATTTATTTTAATAGATTAAAGAGGGACAGGTATTTACAGAAAACCTTAAGAAATACCATGGTATAGAAAATATAAGAAATAAATAATATGCCATAATTGCATAGTGGAGTGATATTTGTTAGAAGTAAATCAGTACTTAAATTAAGGTTCTAAAATTTTTAACTTACACATTTTTAGGAAAGAAATTGATAGTAGAGAATGTTCCCCCATTTTAAAAAGCTTTGTTCTCTTGCTATTTCTTTACTTTTATTGACCAGAATTGAATACATTTTGACTTAAGAATATTTTATAAGAAGTATGTTTTTGTCTTTAATATCCACTCAGTGAAGTCAAAATTTAGAAGAAGAAAAACTGACTGTTTGGAGTAACTAGTATATTTATGTCTTATCTCATACAGTTCAAAGTTTCTAAAGCTTGAATACTCCACAGTTAATCAATCACTCAGTGGTGCCAAAATTTGATATATTGGCAACATTTTCAAATTATTTGTCAAGATGAGTTTTGACAGCTCCATTGTAATTGACGTCAGAGAGAAAGTCTGGAAGAACAGGTACTTCTCCATACATTACATAGGTTTTTTTAAACCCAGGAAGGAAAAGATCATAATATATACAGCATCACTATATCCTGGGCTGTTGCTATGTACATTTAATTAATACTGATGCTTGGCTATGCAGAGTTATGAAATTCAATATAAGCCAGCCAGCCATGTGTTTACTAGCTAGACTTGTCAGGCTTACCTGTGAATATATCCATGAGATTCTGTGATAAAAGTAGCTCTGCTTTCACCTATGATACCTGTAATCAATTAGGATGATGAGTTGGATTCAATGATGACAACTTTCTAACATTGTATTGCTGCAATTTTTAAGAATGCTTTGAAGAAATTTAGGAATCAAATACCAAAGAAGTTAAGTCCTGGAACTTGTTATGTTAGGTGTGGCTAGAACCCCAAACAATAGGGTAATATACAGTAGAGGTAACCTTTTCTCATCAGTATTTCTTATAAAGAAGTAAAACTCAGCAGAAAATGACATCCAGGGAAATTAGAGACATTGGTTTTACAGGGACACAGAGGTTTTACGGGGAGGCAGGAATTTAAAATGGAGGCAGGGGTTTTACAGGGAGGCTGTGATTTTACAGGGAGGCAGGGATTTAACAGGGAGGCTGGGGTTTTACAGGGAGGCAGTGGTTTTACAGGGAGGCAGGTTTTTTGCAGGGAGACTGGTTTTGTTTTTAGAAATAGATTTCTATTTTTGGGAGATGGTTGTCTATAAAAGTTTGGGAGACAGTCATCTGTAGAAGTTGCACTGTTTGTTGCTATGTTTCCTGGGCACTAATGGTCTGGCTAGGGACTATGATTGGCATAAGCTGTCTTGTTTTCAGTCAGGACATATTTGCTAACGTTTGGTCAAAAGGTTACAAGTCAAACATTGCTTTACAGAAGAGGTTAGGTTATAGTCTATTGTAAGTTCATTGGGTCGCTTGAATAGAGTAAATAAATAGTTTGACATAGAGAATATGTTCTTGCCAAGTCAAGTCATTGGTGGTCAGAGTCACACAGATACACCTGGGCCAAAAGTTAGGCTGGATGTTATATGTATATGGTTAATGAGAAACTTTGAAAGAAGACATTTATTGTTTGAAATATTAAACTGGGTGTATAATGTTTTTACAAACACTGTATCTACATTTTCAAATTCTCGAAATTCCAGCATGAAAAAGGAAAGGGGTATATTATTACTCGATGAAACTATATACATGTGTGGCTATAGAATTGATATATAATTGCAGTTGTATGTGTTTCTACATGAATGTAGATAATTTATTTATCATTATCATCATATGATGTGTATAATGTTAGCCATGATGAAACATAATGATGAAACATAATTATTCATTAAGTACATAGGAAGTGCTTTCATGATGGAGCATATATTTGATATAGTCTGCATCCTTGTTTTATATACATGTATACATATCAGCTGACAAATTAATTTAAGGCCAAAAATATGTTCAGAGAATAGTTTGTTGGTCAGTCTCCTTCAAGTTAATAACATATGAGCATGATAGAAAATGTTTGAGTATTTAAATGAAGAAAGTTTACCAGTTTACCAAAAAAGGGAACCATATTCAGAAGTAATTATAATAATAAAAGTTTAACATGAATGTGAATTTCTATTTCAGTATCTAGACTATTCTGCGAGAGTGAGTCATTCAAGATGGACCTTATACTTGATGTTAATACCCAACTCTATCCCATGGACCTTGGTAAGACACTTTTTGGAGTGCTTTTAAAACATTGCATTTACATAAATATGTGTTAATATTGTAGTGGTAGTATTAATATTGTGTTGATATCCACATCTGAAGCTAACCCTCACCCTGATGATGTTCAGTGAAGATACATAATCAGAGTAGTAGACAGTGCAGACTTTGGTCAGCTTCTTAATTGGACCGATCGTTGTCTACACAAGTAAGAGAGCCAGAAGTACTGGTCAAGAGAAAAGAAAGGGGTTGGCAAGGTTTTTATTTTCGTGAATGAAGCATTTCGCAAATTCATCAAACCTGCAAAAATAGTAAACTAACAATGGTTATAGAGAGTTGTCTTGAACATTAAAAAACTCTCAAATAAATAGAAAATCACAAAATAAAGAACTCTCGAATATTAAGATTTTACCGTACTGCTAAAATGGCTCATTTCTCAATATTTGAATGACTTTCTCAGAAACTGTTTGGATAAATACGGTATAACGGCACATGTGTAATAGTTAGTGATAACTATCAGATATAAGAGCAGTGTTTGCCACCATGCAGCGTACAGAAATTGTGATTTAAAGATTTTAAACTTTATTATTAAAAAATTTATTGACAATTTTCCGGCAGAGTACATTATTTTACTGTCTGTTTAACTTTGAATGCCAGCGCCAACAAAAAGAAAATTAATGATCGGAAAAATTTGAAAAGTTAGTATCCAAACTCATTGGAATCCTTGGCGATAAATCTGTTTACCTTGATATTTTTTTACAGAAATCTGGTATAGTATAGTATAAAAAAAACAGATGCTTTAATGTAATGTTTGCAGTATGCCAACTTATGTCGGGAATGTTGGAATTACGTGTAAATGACACCAGCTTCTTTCGGAGATGGCCAAAAAAAATGTACTGATTATAAATAGAAGCTTATGTAGATAGGTAAAAGTGGGAATAACCGACATAATGCATCAGTAATTACTGCTGTTAAATGTTTGAGTCGAGGGACGATCAAAAAGTTAACGGGTTACAGATTAACACTTCCTTATAAAGAAAAAGTTTTACGAATTGTTTTAAGTACTCCGATTTCGCCTTCTTTAGTGGCTGAAACCTTAAGTCAAGTAATGGAATGTATGAAAAATGTTTGAAGAAATTGCAGATTTGCATTAGCATAAGTTAAGGGCTGTTTTTGTAGTGCAGTGGATATGGGCATAATAACATTGTGACATACGGACCCGTGAATGTTTTTTTTGAAAATCATGCTGTTATTTTCATTTATCTATTTCATCTTTGGTATTTTGGAATTTTACAGCCCAGTAAATCTTTATATAATATCAAATTTGGCATAATTATGTCAGTTTGTATAGAGCGAGTACATACAAAATTACTCGGGTATTTGATTTCTTTTGGAAATGAAATACCAAAAGGTAGTATTCAATTCAACATTCTATAGGCCGGTATCAGTTTTATGAATTCAAACAATTCTATCAATACACATCTTTTTAATCAAAGGCAAGTTTTTGTAACAGACCTTTTATTGTACTGTATACCCCACCTGTGCGAAAATTAACTTAACTGGTTATGTTTGTCCTGAGTCACTATCTGTGCAAGCTGTGTCATGTTTATACCTGCTCTAAATAAAACCGCATAACATACAGTATATCTTTACATACTAATCTCACAAAAGCTTGTGTACATGTATGGGCATAAAAGGTTTATAAGCTTTCGCATAAGGTTTTATGGCTTTATAACCTTCATTTCAAGATTGAAGTAAATAATAAATGTAAGAAATCAGAAGGAAATTTCATTTATAATGCTTGGTGGATTTTTGTTAAGAGTTGAGAGGTCGGCAATGCATAGCTATGTAAGTTGTCTCTAAAAATATTTTTGGGTTTTCTTCAATTTTTTTGCAAGGATAACATTACCAGGAGTTTTTATTTGAGAGTTTATTTGAGAGCATATCAAATGTAAGTTGTCTTTAAAAATATTTTTGGGTTTCCTACAGATTATTTCCAGGATTAAATTACTTAGGTAACGAGTTTCGATTTGAGAATCTATAATACTTCAACCTGAAAATGAGAAAGTGTGTTTGTTGAATAATGACAAAACTTATTTTATTAAGTTGTCATCAGACATTGTGGAGTGTATGCAAGTTTTTATGTAAATGGAGTCTTATGAGGGTCATTATTCAGTCAAGAGATTTCTGATGGAGACTTCGTACCTGTATTTTCAGGGGACAAATTCCGCATGGTCATTGCCACCACACTGAATGAAGATGGGACACCAGCCGATAGTGAATACAACCCGACCGATAGTGGACCCTCTCGTGCTGACAGCTTTGAGTATGTGATGTACGGAAAAGTTTACCGACTAGAAGGGGAGGAAGCCGGCTCAGACTCGTCTAGGCTGTAAGTATACGACACACAGTGTGATATTGTTGGACTGCACATTTCTGTGCTACATTTCCATCACTAACAATCAGAATGGCAGCTTTAATCATCATAAAATTCCATTAAAGCTTTAATATTTAATAAAATATGACTTTGTCTTGATCAGTGCATCGCATTTGGAAAGATCAATATAGATATTAATACAGCATGAAAATATTAATGATATTAAACCTGGCACCAAAGGAAAGTCAATCAGGAAAATTGTTTTGTCAGTTTTATGCCAATATACGATGGCATGAAGTGATTAACAAAATATTGGTATCTACAAGTGCAAAATCAAATTCCAGCAAACTACTGAAGTAAAAAATGTAACATCTTTATTATTGTTCTAACTGAAGGTGGAAGATCTTTACTCCTTTATAAAATTGTCTAGTTTTTCTGAAGATATGGAAGTTTATTTTCCAACTTTATCAAAACTGCTTATCACATTCCATGAAGGCTAGTTTTGACATGTGTTGGAAAATGATTTTCCCTGAAATGTAAGGTGATTATATACTGATGATGGTGTGCATGTTCTGCTGCCTTGTTTTTTTTCTTGCAACAGCTGTTTAAATGTATACCTGTACCATGTGTGTCCTGTTAAATGCACCTTGCCATCTCGGGAGGTTATCCTGACACAGTTCATTGACCTAACCATCTGAAGGCAAATATACCATAAAATATGCAAAGAAGACTACTACAGCACCAGTTTGTTTACTTTACCAACCGTAAAAAGTTCGGAAAGAATTGATCGTCAAGCAAAAATTTCCAAAAAACCGCCATCTGAATGGGATCCCTTTCCCAACCACTCGGGAATAGCCATGTATTACTAAAATTAATAAATATTTGTGAATGGGTTAGAAAGAATGACTGATGTTTTTACTACTCGTGTAGTAAGGAAATTACTTCCCACTACATCCTACTTTGTCCCTATTTGTAATTCATGTGTATTTTCACAAATGATGAAATTCACCTAATTAGTACAAGTGGCTCTATTAATTGTCAAGTTAAGTGTATTGAGTTATGAACAGTCCATTCATATAGTAGAAAAAGTTAAAAGTATTCAGTAACACAGTTTCTCTTTCTTTATGCAGCAGGTTTGAAAGGAGATTAAATTTTTTCCAGTCAGTGAATCATCACAAAAAATTTTCAGGAACAAAAAACATAGGGGTACACAGAATATTCTTTTGAGCGTATGATACATTAGCTACAGGTAGACATGCAAAGATCTTAACCTATGTGATTTGGTAGCTCACACATAACTTACACATTCACTGTGTCTTTGTTCTGCTGGATATAATTGTAAGCAGAGGTTTGGAATTAAGGTATACCACTAAATGTAATAGAGGTACATTTGTACTGATGTAGCAAATTTGTGGTACAAATTTTTTTCTTTTTTCTGCACAGTTTTGCTTTACAATACAGTTCTGTTGTTAAGGGGGTGGGGGGAGGACAATTAGTAGCATGAAATTGCTAGTTTTATGTTAGAGCTTTTTGTGTGAAGAGAGTTCAGTACATGGACTTAAAAAAAGGGATTTTTATCGAACTTCTGCATCTAGAAAAAATGGTTAGAGTAATTTTTGAGATAGTTCATTTATGAAGTACAATATATTTCTGTTTAAAATGATATAAATATAGACTTAACAGATAAATCTTATCAAACGTTGAAGTAATTTGATTAAAGTTTCATTATAAACATACAGAAATCTTGCCAGTAAATTTAAAATCTAGAATAAAAGAAGGAAACAGAAGTTACGATTTAGCGGCTAGAAATATTTAGAAACTAGACCGATTGTATCAAGGAAAATAAACAAATTTTATTGCATTCAGTTCATATCAAAGACAAAAAACGCAGAATTTATAAACAATTGCACGCAGAATTACTGTACAGGTAGGCATTGCTTGTCGGAGATATTTGTAGAATAAATTGTGATTTGGCTTCCTCCCTAGTGATATTACAACTATGTAATGTTGGCTTAAGAGCAAAAATCCCAACGTGTAAATATAAATGCACTTTCTTCTTCTGGATTATGTTATGAAATGACATTTGGATTTTGAATTAAAACATGTTTTTACAAATGTTTTGACATTGGTTACCATGGAAATGGTGTATTGGTAAATTTAAGTCAAAAGGACAGAATTGAGAATAAGCAAGGAATTTTATGAAGTATTCTGGATTAGTGCAGGTGTACTTTTGCAAGAGTTTGCATATATATACATATCAGTTAATGAAGTGGTTGTAGTCGGTAGCAGTCTTCATTCATGGTCATGTTCTTTAGAACAACATTAGTGGTGAAAGAGTGCAGTGTGTTTTTCGTGGAAGAAGATTCCAGGGAATTTTTCTTATATTTGGCTTTTGACTACAATTTCATTTAGAAATACCTTTGAAGGTTTCTATACCTTTCTGCAGTTTTTGGAGGTTGTTATGTACAAGTTCTTCATCAAGATGCTTTGTTCCGTGACCATCATCAGCAGTTTCTTTTGGAGCTTTTCTTGCAGTTTTCAAAAGTCTTTTTGTGTTTTGTGCAATCTTTTGGGCGCATTCTGCAACTTTGGGTTCTAATCTGTGATCTTCAGCATGGAGTCTAAGTACAAGTCTCTCTGATCTTCAAGAAACATTCTCTTGTAAGTCTAGGGTACCATTCTGTGTTTACATTGTTTCCATGTGAACACAGCTGGTGGTATCTTTTACTTCAAGAGTCCAGCATCGTTGTCAGAGACTCAGGGGGCAACAAAAGGCAGTAGAAATCTTGGACTCGTGAATAAAGTCAAAAGTTTTATTGAACTTAGCAAGAAGGGCGCAGCAATGTTGT
The DNA here is from genome assembly GCA_022818135.1 of Saxidomus purpurata. Taxonomy (NCBI): domain Eukaryota; kingdom Metazoa; phylum Mollusca; class Bivalvia; order Venerida; family Veneridae; genus Saxidomus; species Saxidomus purpurata. Next base: position 11,758,844 of record JAFMSR010000016.1, read on the forward strand.
ATATGAACAGCTAAGAGGAGGAAAATCTTCGGAAAAAGAATACCAGTATTTTTTTATTCTATGGTGACTAGAAGAAGCTTAGATTGCATCATAAGTAGCTTAAGGAGTGACAGTACAAAATGCTTTCGAAGCAACCTTGTGTGAAGCTGAGTTATCACTTTAGAAGCTAAAACATGTTGAGAGAAGCCTAAGTAACAAATATCAGAAGCTAGGCAACGTGACACAATTCCATTCAATGTCACTAAGATAAATCACACTACATTTTCCTGCCGGGACAGTTTCAGTAGGCTCGAACGGGACCGTTGCCAGTTTTTCTACAGACAACACCGGCCAGCGCGTTGTTTGTTATCAGCCTGTGATTCTGTTTTAAAAACCTGTCATATTCAGCAGTCTTTCTAGGAAAACTAACACAGTCATACCTCTAACTTGGAGAGGATTTTGAAGACTTACCTGGAGAGGATTCTGAACATGCTGGTGCATGCAGGAGAGAGATAAAGACAAGAGTAAGAGAGAGTTTTTCTGAAAATCTGTTATCTTGTGATAACCTTGTCTTGAACTGATCTTATCGGAAGATCATATTCGATGTAAGGCTTAGTATGTCATGATAGGGGGACCGTAGACTGGCTAGAGGGACTACTTTGTAGGGCTGGTTTGTCTGGAGTCAGTTTAGTGAATGTTTCTTTTGACAGAAATTTGCCATCATTTTTGGGCGACTGTAGTTACTTTTGGATCACTTCCAAAAATTCAAAATGGTCTTAATTTGGAATACCAGGTACTTTTATGTACATTGTTAAGTAATTAAGGGTATTTTGGTGGCTAGTTCAGTGGGTGTAGAACTTCCATTGTATGTATTGCACAATGTACAGTCACGCGTGTTTCCTGGTAGGACGTTTTCGGAAAAACAAAATTGTCCTGTTATTCTTAGAAGCTCTTCATTTTATCTTCCTTCACAAGTTATGTAGTCGTATAAATACTTCATATCTCATTTGTCAAGTATTTACAAAAAAGTGTATAATGCTATTATCTTTTTGCGCAGTTCAAAAAGGAAGAAAGATAGAACGTGCCAAATAATTTCGTCAGCAGTATTACTGGTATAAAGAAATCTGTCATATGATTATTGACGTATGTTATATTTACATACGTACCTAATCTTGATATACTTTATATGGGTCATAATAGTTTGAAACGAGTGGGAAGGGTTGAACTTATTTGCATAATTGATAAGTTATAGTTGCAGCACATACACTACTTTCGGTTTACAGTTCAGGTCACATTTAATGACAGATTTTACAGTTTTCTAGAAGTCGATATGAAAAAAATCTATTAAATTGTAATTGAAAAGTTGTGTGCAGCAAGTTGAAACAAGTTTTAAGAGCTTTTGTGAAAATTCTTTAATATGAATTGTCATACGGAAATAGCCAAATCTTTACTATATTATTTCATATAATAAACCGTTAAATCAACGCTTGGCATGAACATTGGTTTTAAGATTTGGCACTGTAAGTGACCCATAATAATGGGGCAATTAAAGAAAAGTGTCATAAGATAGTACTATACAGTTCAATGTTGAATTACTCCGGCGAAGCGCGACAAAGTGCGTGTTTGCTTTAGGTTTATTGAATAGCAATACATATATGTAGTTGGCAAGTTTGGTTAAATCAGTATTGGGACTTGAGCCAAAATCCACAAACATGTTGAAGCAGGTATACAGCAAGTGTGCAGATACAAGATATTTTTATGTCATTACATGGCCATTTTTCTGAACGTATTTTGCCAACAGGTAGATGAATATGAGTGAGAAAAAGAGAAAAAGAGTCTGTACTGTCGTTTACCTAGGTACAGGTAAAGTTCGTTCACAATGTATTTTTGGTGGTAATTATATAAGGACGTCTCAAGGGGCATTATGGGAAAGTAATTACCTACAAAAAATGCGAGACATGTTAATAGTTCATTGACGTGTTGATTAATTTAAGTTTGTTTCCAATGTTTCCATGGTAGAAGTTGTGCCTAGAGATAGGAAATATCCAATTTAGAAAAATAAGATCTTTGTCGGAAAACCATAATATTTTGCTGAAAAGAGAATTCTAACGATATCACATACAACCTTCGGTAATTAGCAGTATGGACTATATATGAATAAAAACTGTTTCAACAAATAGTACGATGTATCAATCTTAACATTGTATGACTATGCTGTAAACTTACTGTTTCAGTAAAAATATAAATTTATGCTGGCAAGAATTTTCAAGATAAAAAGCTAATAACAACAGATAAAAAGGCAAAAAAACTCCACAATTGAACTGTTGCAGTAACATAGTCAAGTAACAAGTAAAGCGAGATAGTCAATAATTAGGCAACAAGTTTGAACTCATTTCGAAGGTAACAAATGAACCAATCAATTGGGGAGGCCTGGTATGTTGGTATTCACATTGACAAAGTAAACCTAGCACTATTGGAATATTGATCTGCATTAAGTACTCCCATGGAATTACGTTGGACTTTTCCATGAAAAAAAAGTTGAAAAAAGAAAATTATGGGGTTTATACGCTATCTTATTAAATAGGACTTTATTTACTACCTGAGAAATGTCCATTTTACCACAAAACTGATTTTTTTCGTCAGTTGAAACATGTACTTTTAGATAACATCAATGCTAAATCATTCACTGTAATTTCGTAGCGTGTCTAAACAAGAAATTGTTATGTTAATTATTAAAAACTACCGGTATTGGTAGAGATATTGGTTTCTTCAGGTATTTGTATGTATTTTCCTGGGGCATTCTTTTGAAAAGTTGCCTTTAGTTTCGACAGTTTGGCTGTTAATTCTGTACACTCCATTTATAAATGGAATAAAAATTGCATTCAATGTATGAGTGCTTTATGTCAAGATTTTAATACTTAGCGCTACTTTCACACCACATGGTCTCAGGAAGTTTCTGCCGGCTGGAATAATGCTGATCGAAACTCAAGATTAAATCCATATTTGTTTCGGTTTCAATTGAGTATTACTAATTTTTCTCACCACCATTAGGTTTTCTATCAACAATACAGCACATTTAAGTAGGTGACCCTCTTTTCTGGGAGGAAAATAACCGCTAGATCAATTACCTTGGCAAGAAAAATGTTAGCTTTCGGTCAGATTGCCTTAGCAACTAGATATTTCATTGGTTAATAAGTCAGTGATCGTTTCCTCTCGACGAATGAAATTTCATCCTCCCTCTTACATGTATAAGCTATTCAACACAATGCTCGTAATGTTCAAGTATGGTTATGGATCCTATGGTATTAGATTACAGGTTGAATATTAAGAACGTATAACTTATCATTTGATACGGATTTAAAGGATTCATTTATTTAAAATTCAGTTAAAACACTTAATAGCGTTGCACTGAGCAGGAGTTGCAAAGTCGAATAATCGCAGTTTGTGGTTGTGTTTGTAGTCTTTCTCTCAACTGAAACTTTTCTCAATATTTTTTTTATTTCCTTTTTCCTTGCTGTAGATGACTTCATTTTGAAAAAAATTTATTCTGAAGTGTCACAGAGGGATAGGCTTTTCAAGTGTATTTAAGATATGATTTAAATAAGCTATCTTATATCAAGTTATCTGTTTATTTAAATACAGCTAAGACAGGACTGTAAAGTATGTGCCAAAAACCTTGTGTCAGGTTGTTAACCGAATAAACTGGCTATAATAATCATCGAACAGATAGGAAGTGTTCGCAGTTTTCTGAAACGTTTTTAATGCGTTTGAGCATGGCAGATTACACATCAGAATGTATTCCAATTTATTTGTAGTGGTTTTTTCAAGTAAACATAAAGTTATACAGTTTAAGGAAAAGCATGAACAGAATTGCATGCTTCAGCGGTTGAAAATAATCTAAGTAGAATATTGTACATAGGTCGCTTATATTACATACAGTATATCGGTTTCAACTTAATATAGGATTTTTGACTGTCTTTTTAAAAGGAAATTCATGAAAGCGTATGTGTTTAAACATAGATGTGTGTTTAATTAGTATGATGTTAAAAGATAACAAGGTATGTGTTTTAAATACTGTTCTTTATTTCAGCTTTAGATGTTGGTGTATCAGTAATGCCTTTCATACTTCATACCATTCAATGACATAATAAATTATCTAAAATTATATACATTGTTAGTAAAACGTTTCAAGTTAAAGGCTGTGTTTCAAGAAAGTATGTGAATTTTGTGAAATGTTTTTATAGCATTTATAATACAGTTGCTACCTAATAAGATAATTGCTTTAGTCATTAGCTTTTTACTGTACATTGCTATTAACTGTCTTTATTTCAAGGGGTCACTGCAGCCCTTATATAAAATAATATGAAGTAAAGGATTCATGATTGTTTTTTTGCAGTGACCTCTTGATTTCAAACATGCTTTGGCATCAGCATTAGAGACTTAGAATTATTGTATTTTGGTAAAATTTACATGATTTTCGCATGACCGACAGGCCAATTTATACGCAAAATTGCTTGCACGAAAATTCAAACACCATCGAATATGTATGTGAAAATCTTGGTTCAGAAATAATTAATTCCTTACAGGAAGTTTTGATTGTTTCGACTATTATGACTTTCTGTTCTTCGGATCATTTAGTCCGAATGCCAGTTAATGTTGGAACCAAAGCATGTTTATAATGTAATCCTAGTCTGCCTTTACTGCTTCTGTATAAAAGATTTTAGTTTTTTCCTAGTAACCAAGCATGTTTTGTTTATTAAAATTTTGTTCATCTACTAATGTTTGAGGCATGAAGCGTGTGTTCCCATAACTTACAAGTCTTGTTTATAACAGTTGAACTTTCTAACAATCACATTGTAACGAGTATCAAGTATCGGCAATTGCCTTCAAAATCTGTTTATAATTATCAGACACGGAAAAAGTTTAAGGAAGAAAAAAAGAACAGAGGTTATTTAACGACAATAACTTAAGCGGAAGATAATAATTAGTTTCTCACTGAAGTATGTTACAACTTGCAGTGACAGTCTGGAACCAACTGAGCCTTGCTGTACGAACAGCTTACCTTTTGGAAACAACGCATCACATATATAGTTAACTGTCAGACGACTGTACTTCTCGCAGTGTAGCTTTTTTATACGGGAACACGCATTTCTTGCCTTCAAGTGAAATTTTAATTTTGCTATTTATTATGCTTGCTGTATGACCTTTGTTGGTGTTGGGTGTTATATATATATATATCAGTGTCTGTACGTAAAGCTCTGCGCATTAATTAGCAAAAGAAACGGACTTGAAATTTAATACTCAAGTTAACGTTACCATAACTTTTTCCCTTGCTAAAAAATACACGGCAAAAACGGATTCAAAATTCTGCTGTCATCAGCAGTTTAATTTTTTCAAATATAACAATTATTGACATGAGCAAACTTTACAAGTCAACCCGTAGCATATATAGTGGATCTTATTTTTCGGAATAACACAAAATTTCCTGTTACAGTAATTTGTTTCTAACTTTTTACCGAAAAATTACAACATTGACAACTTGTTTAATACACAATGCGTCATTGTTCTAGATTTTTTCCCAAGCGAAAAGAACAGTATAAGCCTCTCTATCTCGATATTTGAACCAGTATATATGTAAAAGTTTCGGTTTGAACAAAAACGTTGTACAAACCGACAATGAATTTGTATAATATTACCTATTTAACGCGGCTGTAAGCTATCGTTCTGATCTTTTGTCAAGCCTCCAAATTTTAATTAATGCATCAATTAAACCTTACCTGTGTAGGATTAAGAATACTTTGGGCATGTTTAGTTTGTTTGTTAAAATTGTTCTTAAACAATAGAACCAGTATCTGTTTTACCCTTTTTATCTAAGTGTTTTAAACATGCTATAAGATAGTTTATAATTCAAACCAGATTTATTATCAACATTTTTTTGTTCTTCTGTTGAATTCTGAAGTACTTGGCAGATACTTAAAACAAGATCTTTTTTTTTAGAATTTAGACTTCAACTGATAAGCTTATTTTTGCATGAATTGCATCAAGTATATCAGATTTGGGACCGAAACTGTAAACATTGCATGATAGCTATGAATGAAGGACATAATAATGTATTCTTTATTCTTTAAACAGAAAGAAATTTTGTAATTCTGATAACTTAAAATGCTTTACTTAGAAGTCACTGAATACCTCTGGCGTTGTGAGGGGTAGTATTTATTGATAAGTCAAATAAAACCACAATAGGGAAAATAGGTATATTCAATTTATATAAAGCTTTTCGTGATCTTGCTATTCAGAAGATATACTTTGATCATATTATTGCCGTCTGCAAGAGGAAAAGAATGAAAAGATTAGGTCTTTGTAATGCGAGAAATTCAATTTTCATCTGGTTTTATTAATATTTTACAAATGTCACAGACTGTGTACTGTTAATTGCTAAAGGAAAACTGGGAAAATTGTAAAATTTTCAGGTCTAGCTTGTGAAGATTTGAAACCAAAAGGAAGTTAAAAAGGTGAAATATGTGAAACAGGAGCTATAACTGTTGTGACTCCTAAAGCTTACTCCTCTGCTGGGATCCGTGCCAGAGATGCATTTGCATTGCATGCTTAGTTGTAAATGCATAATCTGGTATGTGATTTCACTGAGTTCTAACATCCTTGTAGTGCTGTAGCTTTAACCTTGACCTCTAACCCACAAGCCTCATTGTGACATTCCTAGTGCATGATGGGATTACTCACAGCTCCTAGTGCATGTTGGGATAATCCTCAGCCTCATTGTGAAGTTCCCAGTGCATGATGGGAAAGTTTAACAGTCTTTGTAGTGCTAAAATCTGTCTGCATGTTATTGCTAACTCTTGTGTAATATATATTTTAGTTTTTCTTTACAAAATGATTTTGTTGTGAAGTGCTAAGTACTGTCAGTGTCTGACTTTGGAAATGATACCTAGAATGTGAAAATTGCTAAGCAAGAACAGGTTTAGTCATACTAGACTTATTTTGTGTCCTGCAGAGATTCTGACAGTATGCCAGCACTTGGAGTACTAATATCTCATTACTCTGTAATAATGTTGTACATTTACCTTAGACACTGCTAGTTTCTTGTTTTTACTAGAAAGTTTATGTTAGCTTTCTTGCTATTCATGTATTTTCTGTTGTATTTTGCTATTTTGAGTCTAAGCAGACATAGAACTTTTGTTTTCTTTTTTGAAGCTTGCGTAGTTTGTGTGTATTCTTGGCTAATGTCAAATAGCAGAATGTGCTTTTTTGCGCAGTCTGTTCAACATACTGAAAAACTTTAAAAATGTGAACAATAAAAATTTCTATATAAGACAGGTTGAAAGGCATTACTGAGTTACATCAATATTTTACAGGGAAATCATACACAGGGTTTTCTTTTTCAGCTTCGAGATGTTCTTTTAGATTATGTGTGCATAGCAGTTATATCAAGTTGACATGACCATGCGCATTTTGGGTGAAATCCACATACACACAATGCTAAAATCTTCTTTTTAACGTTTGGTTGTTTTCATTACCTTTGGATACAAAAGTCAGTTAAGGAATAACACATTTTTTTCAATTCTGAAAAATAGCTTTACTTTCAAAAATTTTATGAAAACTTGAATTAATGAATGTTGGCTTTTTGAAAGAGAATGTTCATATGATTGTAACATTGCTGACAAAATTTTTGATTATTTCAGTTTTGCACTTACAATGTAGAGTTTTTAAATATTTTGGAAAATGTAATAATAGTTGAGAAGAGAAGAATTTTTTGCTCATACTAAATCAAAGTCTTTGTATTTGCGAGTTGTTTGTTTCATGTTTTTCCAAGTTTTTGAATTCTGAATTTCATGAGCAAGCACTATTTTGCATATAATCATTGTTTCTTTGCTAATTATGTTAGCGAGTTTGATGAATTTAGGAAGTGCTTCATTCGCGAAAAATTACGAAAAAAAAACTTACAAAAAAAAAACGTTTTAAATTTATAGTATTTCAGGAGCTCAATTATCGACGAGAAATTTTATTTATTATTTTATTATTATTTTAAAGTGTGTGAAACTGTGTCATGTCAACTTAAAAGCATAATCCTTCCAGCCTCTCTGCTAGGTCTTATGATGTTACATGTAAGGATCTGGAGGGGTTATGGTTGTGATAGATTATTGTTGTTAGCTGTGATAACCTTATGAACTATACTGTATTTGTCACCTGTATCATGCATTCATTTCGTCATTCATTCCTTCCATCCATCTTCCTACACGAAAACCTGCTTCTGGCTCGCAACTCTTGCACGCTCATCAAGATATTACATGGAAAAATAGTATGAAAATTATAAGTCACAATTTATTTAGAAGCCTGAAGCTGATTGGTTACTATGGCGATGTTTTATGGCAGTGTGGTTAGCTGGTTGTCAAGGGAGTTGTACAACCACTTTCTGCACTCCAGAAAAACGTGCCAGTTTTTCGGCTATTCTGCGATACATTAGAACGAACGACTGGGAAAAAGAAATTCATACATACAGTTCCCATAGCTGAATCTAAATTAGCACCGAATATCGTATCAACAGTTACAGTCGAATAAAATTCAGATAGTTGTTTTCTCTTTCTGAGAGTGGTATATTATTTGAATTATTTTTGAGAAAAAAAAATCTTTTTTTTTTTTTTTTAAGAGAAATGTGATTGATGTTTCTTAAGACAACTTTCAGTTCGAATTCCTTCTTTCTCTCATGATTCATTCTTGCTTTAAATTAAGTTTACCTCTTCGTTTGTCGTTCAGTAAATACTGTAAGAATGGATGTATGGAATAAATGAATGCATTATACAGTACCATGTTTTGTATTGTCCACCGTTTAATACTTTGTCATTTTGGCTTTTTCATAGAGTAGTGTCAAGTGTAAACCTTGACAACATTGTTTGCATGTGTTTGTATTTTCTCACTGACTTTAGTGGAGAAAATTGTTTTCTCATTCTAATACGTGAAAACTATATACATGCTGTTAGTATTATAGATCCCAATATAGAAGTAGTTGAATGCATGAATGCAAAACCACGTAGAACCTCGCAGGTTAAACTGTTTTTGCATTCGTCTTTTAATAGTCATAGAGTCCTGTTGCATTCGTTAGACCATACATCTTTTTTTAACAGTATAAATACTTTGTTTGAATGATAAATGTAGACGGCAACAAAGCCTAAAGCAAAATGAATTTTCGTTTCTGAAAAGAAAAGAAAAAATTCCTTTATAAGAGAAAGATGCTCTCAGAAAACTAAAATGGAAAATGATTTGTTTGAAAAGATGCAGAAATTAAGCTTCATAAAATAAGCATTTACAGTGCTTGGTTTGGAACACTTGCAAACACAAATTTGGCACTTATTTCAAAGGACAGGAGTGGATTGAATGGATGCTAAAACAAAAAAGGATGGATTTGGATGGTATTGAGGCTGGATAATTGGCACTCTATTGGATAAATGGATTGGATGGATTTTGGATAGAGCTCATATTGTAGATGGGACCTTGTTGGTTAAATCAGGAACATTTTTGGATAGGTTTATAACATATATATGGCACATACCTGACAGGTCTTGAACATGTGCTAGATGAACATGTTCCAGTTGATAGCACACTTGGATTGGATCTTGAACATACAGCGGTAGCGAAGACAGCATGAAAAATACATTCTGAATGGATTTTGCATTAATTGTAGATGAATCTGGAGCGTATTTAAGATTGATGACACATTAAGAATGTATCTGACTTATGGTCAAAATTTGACACATGTTCAGGATGGATTTGACATGTTCAGGATGGATTTGGCACATGGTCAGGATAGATTTGACACATGTTTGGGGTGCCAAGTGTTCAGGATGGATTTGGAGTATATTAAGGATGGATAGCATATATTTCAGATGGATCTGAGATAAATAGAATCTAAAATACTTTATGGATGGATATGGAGTACAGCAAGGAAGGATGAGACATTCTGGATGGATTCGAAACACAGTTGGATTTGGAAAACATTTACGGATGAATGTAGATCATATTTAGGATGTAGTTATGAACTGAAGGGTTTGAATAATATTTTGGATATGTTATTAAGTTAAAACCCATTTAGAAGTTTATTATTAGAAATTATTGTATTTCAGTCTTTAATAGTTACATTTTAATGCAAGGATGAAGAAAAGATGAAGATAAAATGAAGAAAAACTCTGAATAATTGGATGGAAGGATTTACTGCAAAGTTGCACTGAGCCAGAATTCATTTCATGTCATCATTTGATTTTATCTTAACATATTTTTTAGTTTGCTTTTTGTTTATAGTTTTCTATTGTGAGAAAACACTAATCTTGTAAGATATTTATGTTTGTGCATTGTAATAGATGTTGATTTTATTGTCATGACTTTATTCACAGTGACCAGGGGTATTAAAAACTAAAAAGATTAGGTTTTATATTGTCCTTGATGTATAGTGAGATGACCGTGGTTCTTTATTGATCTTTTTTATTTTCGAAGAATACAAAGCATAACAAAACTTATGCAACAGGACATTGTGTTGTTTCTAAATTAACTGTATCTTGTTGTAAGTTTCAGAACTCTTCGTGCATGAACAAAGAACTACCAGAGTAGAAGTAATGCATCCGTTTTGAAAGTTTTCTGCATGTAAATTTTAAGATCACAAGAACATTAAATGTTGGAAAAATGATCTGAATTCTGTTATTTTTGTGTATTTTCAGGGCAGCGTATGTGTCATACGGGGGTTTACTGATGAGATTACAAGGGGATGCCAACAACTTGCATGGCTTTGAGGTCGACTCACATGTGTACCTGTTGATGAAGAAACTGGCTTTCTGATTGGTTGATTTGTACTTGAAGTGTGATTGGTCATTACAACTGATGACCAATCACTGAGTGGTTCATGTGTGCATGGAGTGTGAATTACTGGTGTGCAAGTGAAATCTGAAGTCTGATTGGTTGTTTTGTACATGAAATGCGATTGTTTATTGCAGACATTGTCTGATTTTTGGTTGGTGGAATGCTTGAAAGGTAGGATCATATTTGTTGGCATACACACCATAGTTTGAATGAAGATAGGTATACAAGCTGTCCTGACTTCTAATAGATTCCTTAGGTATGTTTTACCACAAATATGATCTCATCCTTTACAGAAGGAATAAAAGATGTCTTGTGTTGTGTTGATATTGAGTACATTGTACATGTATATTAAGTAATATCACTGCCGTTGTAAAATGTCTATGTCAAAACTTTTTTTTAATAAAAATGTTAGTTGCGGCTTAAAGTGCATTTATTTTCTAGATAACCGCTATTTTTTTCTTCTAAACTTAACAAGACAAAAAGAAAAATCGTAGGTGTATGTTTTATGAATCGTTGATTTAAGGCTCAGATATGGGGCCAAAACTTGGAAAGTGTAATGGAGTGGTTTACTTGTATTGATGTTTGCTTGTTATAAGTTTCTCTCAGGTAATTTTGAAACTTCTGTTTTAGATGTTGTATGAGAATGAGGTGATGCAGTAGGCTATTGTTCTCATGAATATAGCACATTGTATACACGTGCCAGCAGTTTTCAACATAATTATAATAGCTGATTGTCCAAGTAGCCGGAAAATAATAACTCTGTACACAACTTTATTTTTTCAAACCTAAAAGCTTTTGTTTCTTTTTTCTTACCTGCTGATTTCAAGATACTTGCTGCAGTTGATTTAAAGTGATAAGAACTGAAGTTGGGTTTTAAAAAAAAAGAGTGAAAAAAATATGGAGGACATTCTTTGCACTAGTTTTATTGGAAGTAGAGTATGAACAGTGCTTGTAATCGGGGAATTATTGTATGCAAAAAAGTGCTACTCTCACTGCCATATGTTGAAAATTGTTAAATGTATAAATGTATTTGTTTTTATTGCAAAGAATGCAAGATATAAATGGAGGTAGCTGAGTGTATAACTGCAGTAAAATGTGAATGAATGGGAGAATTTGAATGATAGAAAAGAAAGTTAGATGGAAACAGGGGAGGTAATTGAGAGAATAAGTGGAGGTAAAAATGTATTGAATTATGCTAAATCACTGCCATTGAAAAATTATGTAACTGGTTAAGGCCGGTAGTATGTTGTATGGGCTATAGTCGGATGTTGTAACATCTGTCAGTAACCTGTACAGGGATTTATGTCACAACGGAAAAGAATTGTGGTAAAGTTCACTGTTCTGCCAAATATGATTGGTTGGTATTATGAACATTGTGTTGCTAGAACAGAAATCGTGTCGCTACAATTAGAGATTTATTATTGAAGAGACAACAGAAAGTTGTCGCGATTCATTTTGTGTTGCGACAGACCTTACGGCACCCATAGACTTTTCTGGTTGTGACATAGAAACCGTGAATATGTTTTATATATGCTGTACTTTAGATGCTGTATGCTTGAATGTACAGTTGTATTTAACATTTTTGCCATTCTTTTATAAGAAAATTGTTTAAGTACAGTGTGTTCAGTGTGAATGGCTGCACACAGTTTTTGTGTAATGATTTGACGATATTCAAATGCAAAATTTATTTATAAGAGCAACATTACTTACTCAAAACTGCAAGCTTTGCATTCACCTGGACACACTGTACTCTCTATTTTTATGTTTATATAAGATGCTCAATAATGTTTTAAACAAAACAGAAAAAAAAGACAGAAAAAAAAAACAAATCATGTCATCAACATTAATTCACAAGATTCAAAATCTTGATTTTCACATCTATGTCATCTCAAGTTTTAAAGTGTCGAAGCCTTTCTATTAAGGGAGACTTCTGAATATGCAAAGTTAAGTTTCCTGTGTCTAGCAGAAGACAGACAATTTGTTGGTTGTCAAACTTGTTTAATTTGATAACGGAAAACAAGAAAAAATAATAAAACAGAAAAACCCTAATGAATGTTCTGTTTTGATATGTTCCCAATTTTGTCTAGACTTGAAGTACATGTATCTGTGTAATCCCTATGTAAGAGATTGTCTGTAGAAAGGCATCTATTTGCTTTATGAAGCCAGTAGTAGTTGAGTCTTGATAGAAACTACATGTACATGTAAAACAGGTATGCCAAAAGCTGTCTGCAGCTTTGTTGTGTAAATTGGATAATTTCTGACTAGCATGCTAATTGAAGAATCTCACAAAAGATTCATTTCACATGATTATATTAAAATTGGAAAACACTATTCATGAAGTGTAAATTTGCGAATAAGTGTCTGCTCATAAATCGCGAAAAAAAATTCGCGCAAAAATTACCCAATCTACAGTATCGCAACACAGATTGTGATCTATAGAGCTAATTTTGTCCTGTCTGTCTGCATGCCACAGTGTCAAAAATTACTCTGTGATTGTTAAGCCAACAATGAGGAGATGGTGCTTTGTACACTAGTATGACACCAAATGTCCGTTGTCCAAGAAAACTCGACATTTAGTATATGTGACAAGTAACGACATGAACTAAAAATATCAAGCTTTTTCAGTATACACTGTGCAATGGTATACATGGCATGCCCTCCTGCCCATCTTTTGAGTATTATCCTCTGCAACAATAGTACAGCTGAACTTGTATATTCAGTCACCAGTCTTGATCAGCCAATGATGTATTTTAATTGGCCATATTGATAGACCAATAACATAAATCTGTATCGGGAGAATATTAAGCATACAGCCTTGCTAATTCTATCATAGGATACCTTGTACAATATGCACACACTTCTCAAAGTTTAGCCTTGATAATGGAAGTATATATCGCACATAACATGCAGACACTTGCCAAAGTATATTAACAGCAAAAGTAATGCATGTAGTCACTCGTCAAAGTATACCGATGGCAACAGTTATATAATTTATTGCGCATAATATGTGGTCACCTGTCAATAGAATACCCGCTGCAACAGTGGTACATGAAGAGACTTGTCTAAGTATACCCATGGCATCAGTAGTACATATAGTCGCCTGTAAAAATACATCAGTGGCAACAGTGGTACATATGGCACACAACATGTAGTCACCTGTAAAAGTATATCGATGGCAACAGTGGTACATATGGCACACAACATGAGTCATTTGTCCAAATATACCCATAACAACAGTGGCAGCAGTAATACATGTAGTCACTTGCCAAAGTATAGCCATGGCAGCAGTAATACATGTGGTCACTTGTCAAAGTATACCCACGTAAACAGTGGTACATTTAAAGTCAGTTGTCAAAGTATACCAAAGGTAACAGTGGCACATATGACAAGCAACATGTAGTCACTTGTCAGAGTATACCAATGGCAGCAGTAATACATGTAGTATACCCACGGAAGCAGTGGTACATGTGGCCACTTTTCAAAGTATACCCGTGGCAGCAGTAATACATGTGGTCACTCGTCAAAGTATACCTGTGGCAGCAGTAATACATGTGGTCTCTTGTCAAAGTATACCCGTAGCAGCAGTAATACATGTGGTCTCTCGTCAAAGTATACCCATGGCAGCAGTAATACATGTGGTCACTCGTCAAAGTATACCCGTGGCAGCAGTAATACATGTGGTCACTCGTCAAAGTTTACCGGTAGCAGCAGTAATACATGTGGTCACTCATCAAAGTATACCCGTAGCAGCAGTAATACATGTGGTCTCTGGTCAAAGTATACCCGTGGCAGCAGTAATACATGTGGTCACTCGTCAAAGTATACCCGTGGCAGCAGTAATACATGTGGTCTCTGGTCAAAGTATACCCGTGGCAGCAGTAATACATGTGGTCACTCGTCAAAGTATACCCGTGGCAGCAGTAATACATGTGGTCACTCGTCAAAGTATACCCGTGGCAGCAGTAATACATGTGGTCACTCGTCAAAGTATACCCGTGGCAGCAGTAATACATGTGGTCACTCGTCAAAGTATACCCTTAGCAGCAGTAATACATGTGGTCTCTCGTCAAAGTAAACCCGTGGCAGCAGTAATACATGTGGTCACTCGTCAAAGTATACCCGTGGCAGCAGTAATACATGTGGTCTCTGGTCAAAGTATACCCGTAGCAGCAGTAATACATGTGGTCTCTGGTCAAAGTATACCTGTGGCAGCAGTAATACATGTGGTCACTCTTCAAAGTATACCCGTGGCAGCAGTAATACATGTGGTCTCTCGTCAAAGTATACCCGTGGCAGCAGTAATACATGTGGTCTCTGGTCAAAGTATACCCGTGGCAGCAGTAATACATGTGGTCACTCGTCAAAGTATACCCGTGGCAGCAGTAATACATGTGGTCTCTCGTCAAAGTATACCCGTGGCAGCAGTAATACATGTGGTCTCTCGTCAAAGTATACCCGTGGCAGCAGTAATACATGTGGTCACTCGTCAAAGTATACCCGTGGCAGCAGTAATACATGTGGTCTCTCGTCAAAGTATACCCGTGGCAGCAGTAATACATGTGGTCTCTCGTCAAAGTATACCCGTGGCAGCAGTAATACATGTGGTCACTCGTCAAAGTATACCCGTGGCAGCAGTAATACATGTGGTCACTCGTCAAAGTATACCCGTGGCAGCAGTAATACATGTGGTCACTCGTCAAAGTATACCCGTAGCAGCAGTAATACATGTGGTCTCTCGTCAAAGTATACCCGTGGCAGCAGTAATACATGTGGTCTCTGGTCAAAGTATACCCGTGGCAGCAGTAATACATGTGGTCTCTGGTCAAAGTATACCCGTGGCAGCAGTAATACATGTGGTCTCTCGTCAAAGTATACCCGTAGCAGCAGTAATACATGTGGTCACTCGTCAAAGTATACCCGTGGCAGCAGTAATACATGTGGTCACTCGTCAAAGTATACCCGTGGCAGCAGTAATACATGTGGTCACTCGTCAAAGTATACCCGTGGCAGCAGTAATACATGTGGTCACTCGTCAAAGTATACCCGTGGCAGCAGTAATACATGTGGTCACTCGTCAAAGTATACCCGTGGCAGCAGTAATACATGTGGTCACTCGTCAAAGTATACCCGTGGCAGCAGTAATACATGTGGTCTCTCGTCAAAGTATACCCGTAGCAGCAGTAATACATGTGGTCTCTCGTCAAAGTATACCCGTGGCAGCAGTAATACATGTGGTCTCTGGTCAAAGTATACCCGTGGCAGCAGTAATACATGTGGTCTCTTGTCAAAGTATACCCGTGGCAGCAGTAATACATGTGGTCACTCGTCAAAGTATACCCGTGGCAGCAGTAATACATGTGGTCTCTGGTCAAAGTTTACCTGTAGCAGCAGTAATACATGTGGTCACTCGTCAAAGTATACCCGTAGCAGCAGTAATACATGTGGTCTCTTGTCAAAGTATACCCATGGCAGCAGTAATACATGTGGTCTCTGGTCAAAGTATACCCGTGGCAGCAGTAATACATGTGGTCACTCGTCAAAGTATACCCGTGGCAGCAGTAATACATGTGGTCACTCGTCAAAGTATACCCGTGGCAGCAGTAATACATGTGGTCTCTGGTCAAAGTATACCCGTGGCAGCAGTAATACATGTGGTCACTCGTCAAAGTATATCCGTGGCAGCAGTAATACATGTGGTCTCTGGTCAAAGTATACCCGTGGCAGCAGTAATACATGTGGTCTCTTGTCAAAGTATACCCGTGGCAGCAGTAAAACATGTGGTCATTCGTCAAAGTATACCCGTGGCAGCAGTAATACATGTGGTCTCTGGTCAAAGTATACCCGTAGCAGCAGTAATACATGTGGTCACTCGTCAAAGTATACCTGTAGCAGCAGTAATACATGTGGTCACTCGTCAAAGTATACCCGTAGCAGCAGTAATACATGTGGTCTCTGGTCAAAGTATACCCGTGGCAGCAGTAATACATGTGGTCACTCGTCAAAGTATACCCGTGGCAGCAGTAATACATGTGGTCACTCGTCAAAGTATACCCGTAGCAGCAGTAATACATGTGGTCACTCGTCAAAGTATACCCGTAGCAGCAGTAATACATGTGGTCTCTGGTCAAAGTATACCCGTAGCAGCAGTAATACATGTGGTCTCTGGTCAAAGTATACCCGTGGCAGCAGTAATACATGTGGTCTCTCGTCAAAGTATACCCGTGGCAGCAGTAATACATGTGGTCACTCGTCAAAGTATACCCGTGGCAGCAGTAATACATGTGGTCACTCGTCAAAGTATACCCGTAGCAGCAGTAATACATGTGGTCTCTGGTCAAAGTATACCCGTGGCAGCAGTAATACATGTGGTCACTCGTCAAAGTATACCCGTAGCAGCAGTAATACATGTGGTCACTCGTCAAAGTATACCCGTAGCAGCAGTAATACATGTGGTCACTCGTCAAAGTATACCCGTAGCAGCAGTAATACATGTGGTCTCTGGTCAAAGTATACCCGTAGCAGCAGTAATACATGTGGTCTCTCGTCAAAGTATACCCGTAGCAGCAGTAATACATGTGGTCACTCGTCAAAGTATACCCGTAGCAGCAGTAATACATGTGGTCACTCGTCAAAGTATACCCGTGGCAGCAGTAATACATGTGGTCACTCGTCAAAGTATACCCGTAGCAGCAGTAATACATGTGGTCTCTGGTCAAAGTATACCCGTAGCAGCAGTAATACATGTGGTCACTCGTCAAAGTATACCCGTGGCAGCAGTAATACATGTGGTCTCTGGTCAAAGTTTACCTGTAGCAGCAGTAATACATGTGGTCTCTTGTCAAAGTAAACCCGTAGCAGCAGTAATACATGTGGTCACTCGTCAAAGTATACCCGTAGCAGCAGTAATACATGTGGTCACTCGTCAAAGTATACCCGTGGCAGCAGTAATACATGTGGTCACTCGTCAAAGTATACCCGTAGCAGCAGTAATACATGTGGTCTCTTGTCAAAGTAAACCCGTAGCAGCAGTAATACATGTGGTCACTCGTCAAAGTATACCCGTAGCAGCAGTAATACATGTGGTCACTCGTCAAAGTATACCCGTGGCAGCAGTAATACATGTGGTCTCTTGTCAAAGTAAACCCGTAGCAGCAGTAATACATGTGGTCACTCGTCAAAGTATACCCGTGGCAGCAGTAATACATGTGGTCACTCGTCAAAGTATACCCGTGGCAGCAGTAATACATGTGGTCACTCGTCAAAGTATACCCGTAGCAGCAGTAATACATGTGGTCTCTTGTCAAAGTATACCTGTAGCAGCAGTAATACATGTGGTCACTCGTCAAAGTATACCCGTGGCAGCAGTAATACATGTGGTCACTCGTCAAAGTATACCCGTGGCAGCAGTAATACATGTGGTCACTCGTCAAAGTATACCCATGGCAGCAGTAATACATGTGGTCTCTGGTCAAAGTATACCCGTAGCAGCAGTAATACATGTGGTCTCTTGTCAAAGTATACCTGTAGCAGCAGTAATACATGTGGTCACTCGTCAAAGTATACCCGTGGCAGCAGTAATACATGTGGTCACTCGTCAAAGTATACCCGTGGCAGCAGTAATACATGTGGTCACTCGTCAAAGTATACCCATGGCAGCAGTAATACATGTGGTCACTCGTCAAAGTATACCCGTGGCAGCAGTAATACATGTGGTCACTCGTCAAAGTATACCCGTAGCAGCAGTAATACATGTGGTCACTCGTCAAAGTATACCCGTAGCAGCAGTAATACATGTGGTCACTCGTCAAAGTATACCCGTGGCAGCAGTAATACATGTGGTCTCTGGTCAAAGTATACCCGTGGCAGCAGTAATACATGTGGTCTCTTGTCAAAGTATACCCGTGGCAGCAGTAATACATGTGGTCACTCGTCAAAGTATACCCGTGGCAGCAGTAATACATGTGGTCACTCGTCAAAGTATACCCGTGGCAGCAGTAATACATGTGGTCACTCGTCAAAGTATACCCGTGGCAGCAGTAATACATGTGGTCACTCGTCAAAGTATACCCGTGGCAGCAGTAATACATGTGGTCACTCGTCAAAGTATACCCGTGGCAGCAGTAATACATGTGGTCTCTTGTCAAAGTATACCCATGGCAGCAGTAATACATGTGGTCACTCGTCAAAGTATACCCGTAGCAGCAGTAATACATGTGGTCTCTGGTCAAAGTATACCCGTAGCAGCAGTAATACATGTGGTCTCTGGTCAAAGTATACCCGTAGCAGCAATAATACATGTACATGTAATCATTTGTGAAAGTATACCCACGGCAACAGTAGTACGCATGGCGTACATCGTGTAGCTATTTGTGGCAACAGTAGTACGTATGGCGTACATTGTTTAGCTACTCGTCAAAGTATACCCACGGCAACAGTAGTACGCATGGCGTACATCATGTAGCTACTCGTCAAAGTATACCCACGGCAACAGTAGTACGCATGGCGTACATCATGTAGCTACTCGTCAAAGTATACCCAGGGCAACAGTAGTACGCATGGCGTACATCATGTAGCTACTCGTCAAAGTATACCCACGGCAACAGTAGTACGCATGGCGTACATCATGTAGCTACTCGTCAAAGTATACCCAGGGCAACAGTAGTACGCATGGCGTACATCATGTAGCTACTCGTCAAAGTATACCCACGGCAACAGTAGTACGCATGGCGTACATCATGTAGCTACTCGTCAAAGTATACCCACGGCAACAGTAGTACGCATGGCGTACATCATGTAGCTACTCGTCAAAGTATACCCAGGGCAACAGTAGTACGCATGGCGTACATCATGTAGCTACTCGTCAAAGTATACCCAGGGCAACAGTAGTACGCATGGCGTACATCATGTAGCTACTCGTCAAAGTATACCCAGGGCAACAGTAGTACGCATGGCGTACATCATGTAGCTACTCGTCAAAGTATACCCAGGGCAACAGTAGTACGCATGGCGTACATCATGTAGCTACTCGTCAAAGTATACCCACGGCAACAGTAGTACGCATGGCGTACATCATGTAGCTACTCGTCAAAGTATACCCAGGGCAACAGTAGTACGCATGGCGTACATCATGTAGCTACTTGTCAAAGTATACCCACGGCAACAGTGGTACATACTGCGCACATCATACAGTCACTTGTCAAAGTATAATAATAATAATAATAATAATAATAATAATAATAATAATAATATCATTATTTAAAGAAGGGTACACATTTAGACACACATAAACATACATATATCTAATATTTCAATGTGGCCTTCTTTAGACATTATATTAACAAGCATTAACAAAACGATGATAAGAAATATTGATGCACACATTCATATACATTGTTCTACTATGTAACGGCAAATCTATTTAACATCTTTGATAAAATGATTGCTGAATGAAAAAACATATATACTACGACAAACACTCATAATTAAAGACATATCATATAAAGTAAATATTCATTCATCCGACTTAAGTTTGTATTGCTCCAGCAAGTATTGTTTGTATTTTTTTTTAAACGATAACAGTGATTTAGCTGTTCTTATATTTGTTGGTGTACTGTTCCATATGTGTACACTGGAGAATGTAAAACTAGCTTTTAGATAATTGGTACGAAATTTTGGTATCAATAGGCAACAGTAGTACATATGGCGCACATCATGTAGTCACCTGTCAAAGTATACCCGCGGCAACAGTAACATATATGGCGCTAATTAATTTGGCCTTCCATATATCTGACATTCTAGAATTGACGCAAAGTCTTAAATGTCAACCTGTTAAGAAGTGGAAATAGTAAGACTTTTTGCACATAACATGCAGGCACTTGTCCACCAACATTTGTTTGTAATGTTAATTAAACTTGGAAACAATATACATGCACAAAATAACATGTACATGCATGCATATGGCCACTAGGTCTCGATCAAGGTCTAATATAAGCTTAATCGGGGCGGTGCCTCCAGGGCGATTAATGTATAGACCCTAACTTTATTCAGAGTTAATGCCAACGATTTAATGCTGCATTTGGTCGTGTTTACTCTATAGGACAGTTTAGTAATTTGATAGACTACAAATATTTCTTAGGGTTATTAGCGGATAATGGTTTCAGTTTCAAAGCACACATGGCCTTGACACATGGATCCAAAATCACCAGGATTCGTCTGAATACCGACAGCATAGTTCTTTGAATTCGAAGCATTGGCACCTGTTGCTCCTAGTTGAGTTGTTGAAAAACCTGATCAAGTTTTGACAAGTAGGTAAACTTCCATTGTAAGTCACGCTAACACAGGTACTTTCATCACCGTGACCCTGTGTGTCCAAGACGGTCGTATTGCCTTGGCTTTACAATATCTGTCAAGTTACTGTTACTTACGAATTGTAATATTTACAGCAGCCTTCTGGTCTGTGACGTCCCACCTCTGTCGGGCGGATGTTAATCCGTAGTAAAGCTTTCCTGCCGATTTCAGAGGTAGGATATTTCCCCACACTGTCTTCTCCTGCGAGGGCCTATTTCTTTCCAAGCAAAGCGCGACATCAAATATGAGATGCCATGCTCCCATATATACCGATACAGCAAACCGGTTGTTTTAGAGGGGTATTTTTCTCTCAACCAAACATGTTTCGTCGGGCAATTACTGAAATCCTGTCAGTTACTGTCACGGTTGGGTTCTGGTATCGTACAATATTTCGGTACGTGACTGTGTAATATCGTCATGGGAGCTAGAAGGTTGGATTGTAGAAGAAATCAGGGCTATTTTTTCCAAAACTTAACTTCTAAATTACCTGCAAAGTACTCGCGAGATTTTCAATCATTACTTTTGGGAAAAAATCATAAGCTCAGGTACGGAGAAAGTATATTCTTCTGTAATTATAGAGGTAAAAATACAAACTACGCCAAAACTCCGCTTCAAGATTTCGCTTGAAATACAGCCCAGTATATTTTGGGACATCTTAGATTTATGATCAGATTTTACGTTAAAAAAATGAAAACGTGATATAATTTTTTTGTAAAATGTGTTAAACGAATAGATGCGCATAATGTCACTTTAAAATACCTTTTGAATTGATACAATTTTGTTTTTCAAAATAACAGAAGTGATTTTAAAACACTAATCGTCGGCTTGCTCAACTTATTTCAATTTAGTTGAGCAAGAAGTAATAACTAAGTACGTTTCATGATATACATTAAAGTGACATTATGCGCATTTTTTTCAAGTTAAAATGCAGCTGAATATGGTGTGTGTACAAAAGCGTAGAGGAAATAATAGCTTTTAACCCAATACACCAAACTCTTCACGCTACCAGTATGAAATAATAACTTTCCAAATATTGATTTTCTTATTTGACTGGGAGAGTCAATTTAAGAAAAGAACAACTGCATGCAGGAGTTGCTTCCCTTCCACTGCCGAAATCTCTACCAACATCAACAACGACACAATCAACTATCATTTTATCAGTCCGATTTTTTTATATCTAAAGCACCAACTTCAAATACTAATGCGGTATAATCATTAATTTAACACATTTAAATGAACAGCAACCAAAAATTGCTTTTATAAAACTGTCACCAAAAATACACTATGTGCAGTAAGATGCGCATAATGTCACTTTAAAAAAGAATAAAAGAAAAAGAATAAAAAAAGAAAAAACTGGTTCCGCTGGGGCTCGAACCCAGGACCTCTCGCGTGTGAAGCGAGCGTGATAACCACTACACTACGGAACCCGTATGCATTTGGTGGACAAAATACAATATATATAGTTTATCTTATGTAAGTAGCCTATTTCGTTATCTCTGTCAGACCATATAACATTTTCAAAAGTTGACAAAACATATCTTTGCGAACAATGTTACATAGTACCGCCAATACTGATTAACTCTACAAGTTGATGGATTTAAAAAAAGAAAAGAAATTAAAAGCTTCTACCGCTCCTTTGAAGGGAAGTAACTAAATTTTAGTCTTCAAAATATTAAAATTTCCCCGCAGCGGTTACTTCCCCTTAACAATACATGTACGTATTAAATAAAGACTATATTGTACGGTTATTATTGTTGTTTTTATCATTATCATTATCACTATTATTACTATTATCAGATGATATTGAGATGAGATTTTATTCGTGCAAGTCGACTTATCACAATTAACAGAACACATGGAGATACTTCTAGCAACTTCTCACAGAATATCACATTTTTAATGCAATTACATGTCAAAATTCAAGTATCACTGATGTAGTGAATGTAAAGTGCACAGGATAACCCGGAAAAAAGAAAGACACTTGTGTGTGAATGATGGCGGATTAAAACCTTTACATGCGACTTGTCCGTGCACATTTTAAGTGTTTACTTTTTCTTCTATGGTTTATCACCGATCTTTTAAAACTCTTTAAAGTGTTCAAGTTATACCATGTACCTTTCAATGATTTAAGAGAGGGAATGGTAATACAATTGTTAGTTGTTCTTTGACGTGATATATGGGGATATGTTACCCGCCTTGACATAATATTACCCTCGCCTAATGGCTCGGGTAATATAAGTCTAGACGGGTAATATATCCCCATATACCACTTCAAAAACCAAATAACATATAACATATAGTTTGAATTTCTTTTCTATAGTTTAGTGTTTATTTTATAGTCACAGTTATTTCCCTTACCAGTAACTTTACTGAAGCAGTTGTAGCCGACAGTCTACCAAGTTGCCATAAAAGCTAGCTCGATGGCAAGCAAGTGCAAGTGCCATATAATACCTCTACAAATGCACCCTCTCCAGAATGTCATCCTCATGCATCAGTGGTTTGCCAACCTTTCAGACAAACTGAAATTATGTAACGAATGCTCTGGACGTACGAGAATGCAGAATTTATACTCGAATATTTGTAACTACAGTAGTATGGGCGCTAGCACTTCTAAAGACGTAGGATATTTACCTTTAGTGCGAAATGCACGAACCTATATACTTATGTGTATAGGTCTGTGCCCGCAAATGTAAGCAAAATCTATACAGTCGTGACAAACTTTTAGTAAATGTAATACATATTAATGATGGTTATGTTGTTTATAAGGTCATGCCCAATATTCAATTTTTGAGTAAACAACCAATCCTAGCATTTGTCCCATAATGCTGTTAAAATAGTGTTTTTATGGGTAAAAGGATAATTTATTGTAGGCCACCCTCCTATTTTGCCGAACAGTGTTAATTTTGTATGCCAATATAGGTTATAGCTGCGGCAAATTCTCCCTAAATAGCTGTTCCCCTGGAAAGGTAAGTGTAGGTGGACCTTGTGAAGAGGGTCCTTTTTGTTGTATATTTTTGTTGATTTGGTATAAAATGGAATTGTAGGATACAAGGGATTCCGGGTGCTAGACTCTAGCTCTTTTTCGAATAGACCCCTGTGTAATACATATTGCAATAATACCAGTATTTAATAGTGAGATTATAACATTTACCATTTATTGATTGTCCTCCATCTAGAGCATAGTTATTAACAGTAATCAAGAGTAGCAAATGATTGCTCGGAGTACATGTAGTTATATTGCTTGTTTAATCAACTATCGCGAATGATCAGGACACGATGTTTTAGGAATTAAAGTTAAAACATGACAGACGGACGGACGGACGGAGATGTGAGTCCTAAGTGTGGCGATGCTGCTTTGCAGGTTGGAGACACAAAGATACAGGCGTAAGATAGACACATTTTTGAAGTTTGGTCGGGTCAGGAAATAAAATTTTAAAAGAAACAGTTCATTGCTGTTTAACAGTTTATTTCTGTTCACGTCCGTAGAAAATGATGGAAATAGAGATATTTCGATACTCTTAAAATTCATTCAGAAATACAAAACAAGTTTTCAACACAATAAAATATAACAAATGTAATACAAAACATTATAAAATATTCTGTTTACAATAAATTTATATAGTTTGTTAATACTGACACATTGACACTAATGGTCATATACCCTTACATTTGGTAAAACAAATCGTTCCGAGCATTTAAAAGTACTAATACTGGTTAATATACGAGATTTTAACAAATCCTCCGACAGGCGTAGGAATACTTTGGCAGAAAATATCAGTAAAGAAAAGAGTCCATAGCAACATACAGCAGTGATATACTTTAAATACAAAAAATGACAAATATACATGTATAATTAATCTTAGCATACCAGCCACAATGCAAACACAACGACTGTAGTTATAACGTTACTACTTGTATGTGTCGTAGGATGCTTAAATATGCATTACGATTTATTTTATGTATTCAGTATAGAAGCAGAAGGGGTGGCGGAGATGAGATTGTTCTAAAACTACAAAAAAATAACTATGGCAGCTTATACGAACTTAAACTAGTTAAGTGTGACTTGAAAAATGCTACACATATCTGGAACACTTTTTATAGATAATTTCAAATCATTATTTTTGATTATGACATACACAAATAGAATGGAAACTAAATTATGACAATGTGAGCCTTCCAGACGTTAAACTACAATACACTTTTACACCTGCCCATTCTGATTCTAGTTCGAGAGCACAAGTTTCACGTGTATCCGACTGTAAACTATTTTGAGTCCAAGTCGGCACCATAGCCCCAACATGACTCCCTTAAAGCTGACCTAGTTCGGCATGGTACATTCATAGATCTCTACACAATGGGTTACATAGTTCTCTTGTCTTTAATCAATTTAGCATAAAACGTGTAAGTTATTTAACCTAATCACTATAGCATATAATACGAATTTATTTCGTAAAAAGTTTGGAACAATGGTCGAAACATAATTCCAAAATAAGGCAGCCATTACACACACAGCTGGCAGTATACGTATGTGCATGTAATAATATATTCTTTGAGCAAATGCTTGATAATGAGTGAACAAATAATAGTACATTCGTACAAAATATTATTGCTTATATCTAAACGAACGTAAACAAAGTGACAAAGGAATGAAAATACAAAAGAACATGAGAGTAAACCTATAACAAATGAATTTTAATAAATTTTAAAACCTAATACAATTATCACAGTTATGCTGATGGTGTCGTACGTTGGGGTTCGAGCGGGTTCTGTCTGATCCTGGGGTCCACGAAGCCGGCGCGGGTGGTTGTCTCCCAACTATTGTATATACTTTTAATGGGAGCGCTGTCGGTCTCTGGTTGATGACCCGGAAATGCGTTTGGGTGTGGGGCTGTAAGGTGAAAGTTATGAACCGTTAAACTATATGAATTTTCAGTATGTGGTTCGAATGCGTGAATCATATACATGTGTAGCAATGAATGATCAAATGTACATTTAATGTAATGCAAAAGAATGCATAATTAATTCGGATCCCCATCCGAGCACGAGGATTGTCATTGGGCAAAGACACTGATGCCACATGTGCTCAGTCCACCTATAGCTTTAAATACAGAAACTCGCTGCCGTGATGCCATCTGGAATAAGTGTTCGAGAGCGAAGCTTTCTCCATACATTCGTATGAATTCGTACATGTTTAAACTATAAATAGAACATGTTTATAAAGACGACAATTTACTGAAAATGACAATATTACAGAATATTTACCTTTTAAATGCTTTAGTTCCTTTGGGACCTCGTATGGTTTGAAATTATAGCTTTGATCGTACGTGCTCTCGAAGTAGTGGTTGTTCTGAAGTAAGAGCAATTAAAACAAAATCAGAATAACTGCATGTAGATACAATAATAATGTATAATGTGCCACTAAGCATTATGCCAGACCTATAATACATGTATGCATAACAAAAATCATGTATGTACAGTATATGTGAACTTATCATGAATAATAACTAATTGTTACATGCGGGTACTCCTTGGCAAGTTAATCGGCGACTGCAGCGCACTGAAGATTAAGTTATTTCATCTTTGGCCTGACGTGTCTCAGCCTTAGTAAGTCATTGTCACTGTGAAAAGATACATATGTCTCTGGTTTATTTGAACAACGTAAGTTAAGCTTCAACAGCTAGCGCAAACGAGCATGCCATTGAGGAAAACGCACCCATACAGTGTGCTTCGAACAAAAAAAAGAAGTCGACCAAAAATAAATGGTAACTTCAACTGAAACTGAATTAACAAATACAATAATCTATAGAGTATCAAGATACAGCAGCATCAACTTGTTACCTTGAAATATCATGCATGACAATGAAAATGTCCAAAATTTACCGATTTTGTAGCAGATACAACTTTCAAGTTTTTTGTATTTGTTTCAAACACATAGTCCGTACACTTTCTTAAGTTTAAGGATCAATATATAGCTGCTGACTTTTTCAAACTAATTCTGTTTTTAGCCTAGAAATGACCTACTATCAGCGATTTGTCAATAGACTAAATTGTTACCAAAATATTCCAGGCAGATATTACTCATGATGGTAAAATATCAATATATATGTATATGTATTATGTAAAACATGAAAATGTTTTTATTTGCATGTAGTAAAATGTAATGTCTATGCCCAGTCGTCCCGAATAGTGCCTGTCTGCCTGACATGTCAGGAAAAGATTTAGACGGTCAGGCAAATTGCTGCTGTCTGACCGAATGCCAGGCACCTTATGGTATTTTACACAATAGATCTAGTTTCTGTTGTTCGGTCAGGCAAAAAAAATTTCATCGTTTGTCTGACCGAATGCCAGGCACTATTCAAAACTTTTAGGAAAGACTTAATGCCTGTATGATATTTATTTCCTACAAGATGATAAACATACTGTCATGGGGTGATATTTCTGGATGCAGTGGTGTTTCATATCTCCCTTATCTATGTCTTATGCGACTAGTGTGACTAAAATGCATGTAAAACTGCTTGTTATGTAGAGAGACGAACCACTTTACCATCGATGGGTACGTCCCCTAAACAAAATGCAAGAATCTAAGTCTAGTTATTAATTGGTTTACCTGAGAAGGCAATGGTTTTGCTTGTTTCACAATTTTATTGTCGAATCGTTCCTCATTCCAGTTTCCAATTAAGGTGTCGTTAGTGTAGGATGTCTCCTTATTGGTACATCTCCATCCGAATTGGTTAAATTTTGCAGCGTCAGTTGAGTGTGACCACACTTCACCTAAACCACTTGCTCGAACCATAGCCTGAAACGACGGGTTATTGTCCAAATGCGACATTTTGTCTTGTAAACCTGCAGTCAACAATATTTAGGACAATGTTTACATTAGCCTGTAATGTGACAATCGCTTCCGGTTAAGTGACGTAGCGTCCTTAGTAACTGACACGTCAGGTCATGTGATCAAACCAAGGGAGACTAAAAGTACGAACCATTTACTGAAATGAAACACAGTTGTCTACAACACTAGATTGAATTTGAGATAAAGACCCACCTTCTGCGTTCTGTCATATTTTGGTTTACAGTTCCAGTCACAGGCTTAAGGGTGCATGGGGTGGGTGAATATGTACAGTAGATCTATTTACATATATCTATATAATACATTTGTATCAACTGCGCAGATGAAAACTGGGTCATATATCTTTAACGGTGTTGTATTCAATTAGGTGCTATCCTCAATATTTCGACTACAACACAGACCCATTTTACAAACTGACATTACATCTATGTCTGCCTTTACGAAGAGTGGCTATCGTATATAGCAAAAAGCCCTTGCGCACACTTAGTTGGGCTGGGCTATATCAGGTGCCAGATGAAAATAAAGTAGATCTAGATCGATCTGCGGAAAGTGCATTCTTCATCGTTCGACCTTAGGTGAATCTACTTGGCCAAAGTCTAAATAATTCGGCGTGGAAGCAAACAGGACACTGATTGAATGGGTTAGTTCTTGCATGTCTTCAAAACTTAAAAAATGCGGAACGAAGACCAGTGCCACGAAGACATACTGACTGTTGTACGAAATGACAAACTCTGATGTACACTGTTCATTTATTAATTGATACTATTTTCATACGTTGTGTCAGAAACTCAGAATCTAGAAACACATTTCATTGATTTTTCTCTTGACTCAGTCCAGCGTAAACAACCTTACGTGACCCAGAAATGTGTGTAGTGCCAGTATAGAGCATATTTAAAACTTGCCTCTTTTGCATAGTGATTGCGTGCCATCAGATTCCTTATTGGGAAAATGACATATGGGTCACTGAAAATAACGGATTCTGATTGGTTGAAGGGTAGCAGTCATGTTCTTGATTCTAAAAGTAGGCCGCAGCTGTGCTAAAACTTTTTGACTAATATGTAGAAAGGCATCGTTGCGAAATTTAAGACATTTATTGCATATCTTCAATGTTATCATAATTTACATTATGCATTGATAAAGTTATAAAATTGATGATTATTTTGAGAAAATTTTGACATTCTACGTTTAGGAGAATCAAATGGCCTTCGATGCTATTTTCGTCTCTGCGCTCATTGGACAACGTGATTTTACAACCTCCAATTGGCGAGTAGATATAGTCACGTGGTATTAAAGTACCAATTAGCGAATCGCCTTGTGCATCATTCACCAAGTATGGCCTAGTTTTCGCCTTGTGTATATTGTCCGAAAAGAGTTACAGATAAAGTCCAGAAGAATAAGTTAAACTTACAGCATCTAATGTTGTTGAAAAATATTCTATTCCAATAAACACAAATATCAATGTTAAATGTAATACTTAATAAAAGTAGAAAATCCGTTAATTGCATTTTTGCAAGGTGCCCGAAATATCTAGGGCGAGCTCATTGTGTTAATTTCGGCCCTGGAAATGTTTTACTTCTGTACATTACGCAGGTCTCGACAGCGGTTGGTGTACAACTGAATGCGTATAACAAAACAGAGAAATATTTTTGTTAAAAAATGAGTAAAATTGGATCGTTCTAATGGTAAAGACGGACCATCTCCTGTGATAACAGGTACTTGAACATTATATCTATCAAATTAGTCTGGTTTAGTTTTGTTCCTTTTGTTTGTTGTCGCAGATTTTGACATTTTTTCCGACTCGCCTCGATTAGCGAGGATTGTTCATGTACAAGGAATGCGAAGTCGTGGGCACGAAAGCACAACTTTGGGCTGACGATATTTTGAAACTGGGAACCGTGTAGGTTTTTTTGTTTGACGCAGGTTTTGTAGTGATGGAAAGAAAAAAAGTGATGGAAAAAATCGTGTCCTGCTCATCTATTTTTGGCCCTGACATAAGCTGCAGCTTCTGTGTACAATTTGGAATTCCATGATTTTTTTTTCGATGACAGTTTGAATAGGGGCTGGGCCATTTTTAGAATTACGTGACGGCACCCTCATAGTGCTAGCATTTTAGTACAGCAAGAAGGAAGTTGCTTGTGTTTATCTGTTTATGGTAGCATATTAAGTGACTGAACTGCTGTGTAAATGGTGCAGACTTGTTGGTTTAGACCATTAGCCTTTAGAAACATGAGTTATAAATTAAGAGTTCTTTATCGTTGGATAATGAATGACCAATTCCCTCATTCAAAAAGGTGCTTTTATGTGTTGGGGATAATGCATGGTATAGAATCATGAGAATGTTTCCCATCATCAGAGACATCCCCTGGTTCTTTTAAAATGCACCCCGTGATACTTGAGACCTCGGTTTAACATTTCACCCCAAAGACCATCAGTTTTCTAAATGGAGGAGCCGGGAGTCAAACCTATGATCCCTGCATTACCAGGATCGCGCATTAACCCTTGACAATGGATCCACTCTGTTAAATGTACAATCACAATTATTGTAAACTTGTGCAGACACATTTAAAGATTTTTATAACAACAAATCAGTGTTCTGTCACAGGCTGCAAAAAATAAGGCTATTTAAAAAATGTTCGGATCCGACTTTGCTTGATAGTGGGTCCGGACTATTTCTTAAATGCTGATAGAAGATTTGAAGATGCGGTTTATGACTTGGAGAGGGTGGGGGGGGGGGGGGGGCAGGGGAAGGCCACAAGCAGGAAACAGTGATAGGCTGTAGGTTGCAGATATGCAGGTCGCAAAGACAGAAAAGTTTGCCACTTGCTTGGTAAGGTTAAATTTGACTTGTAAAGATTCAATTTCCAGAACTGTCCGTGCACATGAAGCTTATAAAAGTTAATGCAGGGGGAGAAGTGATAAACCTTTGTAGGAAATATATTGCGTGAACTAAACTCAGCAGTTAGATAGTATTTTAATTAGGTGACATTGAAGTTTCTTATAATCTGGATTTTTATTTTAAGTACGGTTTACTTTTCTCACTTTTCTTTCACAGTCATATACTTGTTTAAACAACAGTGTTTTTCTGATATATGGCAAATGTGTACCGCTACCTATTTACGAAATCATTAGATGAAAAATAACAGAAAGATTGGATGATCGGATGAAGAACAGTAGTCTGCAGTTGTGAAGCCATAGTTAAATGGACTACTGTGCAGCCACCGTCACATTGGGGCAGCTGGCTTCAATTGCTTTTTGTCATTTAACAACTTCTCCCCATACTAAAATAAGAAATTAATAGATTATTTCAGCAGCCGCAAGTGCATTAACTGGTACATTAATTTTCGAGTGGCTTTTGATTTTTTTGTGTCTGCCCATCTGGTTTGTCTGGCATAACAACTATAAAAGAAGATTGATGGAATAAACTCTGTTATGAAAACTTACAAGTGTTATGATGCAGAGGCAAGTTTCATTCAGTTTGACAGAAAACATGATTGAAAATTTAGGTAATGCCTGTTTAGTGTTAGTCTTTAAAAAGCAACAGTTTTAAGTGAAGCAAACATAACTACTGGTATTTTAACGTGATTCTTTTTTTCAAATTTGGTTTGAAGGAAGTTCACATTGAAAGAGGAATGAGAATTCATTTGTTGGTCAACGGGTCTTCTCAGATTGTATTACCATGCCAGTGCAGTTTGGCAGTTTTTGATGAGGTTTAACACTTTTGGTTAGTGACAGGCGAGTTGTTTGCTTAATAATTGTTTCTTATAAAAACCAGTACTAAATTCGCATCAGCCATTGCCTCACATAAAGATTTAGGTTGGAAGTGGGCTCGAATCCATGACTGTCCACCAGTCAGAGGATTAGCGATTACAAGTCACTCAGTGACCTTAACCACCCACTCTAGGATTAGTGCTATGTCTGTCATACTTTTGGAAAGGGATATCAGTTAATCAAAGTTGCTTGATTTTAACATACTGGCCCTAAAAATTTGATTTGCACTTTATTATGGCCCTCGATAGTCGATGTGCCCCGCTCATTAGAGCTGGGTTTTTTAGCACTTTTGAAGTCAGGTACCCGCAGCCATATTACCTGCGGGTACCCTGGTACTCGTTGTCATAACTTTCTCTTTAACTTTGATTAGAAAAGTTGTCAATCTTCTGGCAAGAAAGTTTTTAAGAGTTTGAGTGTTTAGCGCTGCTGGTCCTATTATCACAAAGCAGAGATCAAGACTTAGTCTGAAAACAAGAACGGATTCATTCACATTATGCTGTAATAATTGCGAGTGCTAATTAATTCGCCCTCCGGTAATGAAGTTTGCGGCTTTATTATTTACTGTCTTCGTGATGTTTTCTCTGTATCTATATACTGAACAGGTACCGGATAATAAGTACCCGGGTGGTAGCATTACCTGACCTGATTAATCGGGTATTCAAGTACTTGTACCAGTTCTACAGCTCGTTGTCATCTCGGTCAAAGAAAACGCCAGTGTTTATTTTTGCACAGCTTAATTGGCTCTATATAAAGAATTATTTCGCAGCACCAGTACCTTACCTGTTGTCTTATGTAATGCATTTATGCATTTTGTAAAAGCCGGGTATTTTCAATTTTCTTTTTCTGTGCATGGTTGCTGTTGGTGAGATATTTTCAAATAGTGACGACAATTATTATTAAACATTATGAAAGATTCTCGACTAAAGTGGGTCTAGTATCAAGTCTTTTATGAGGAAAAAAGTTAGATGAGAATCAATGTATTGATTGGTTGTCAGGTTTCACTGTATAGTAGAGAGATGATGACAGTATTTACATTAACTTGGAGCTCTCAGCCACAGAAAACACATTAAACTTGTTAAAGACAGTCATTTAACAGCAGCCTGAGGGTAATGTGTTCTAATTTGCCGTGTTCTTCCATGTAGTAATTCCTAATTTGAACACGGGGAGTATTTATTATGCAATTATAAACATGGACTTGATTATGGTGTACATTACATGTTCTGAAATAACTGCTGCACAAGTTTCTGTAGGTGTCGAGGCAGAAGTTTTATATTAGCTTACAAGTGTTTACTTCAAATTAACCCATTTGTGCCTTGTGCTTATTCATTTCAAAGCAGACGACAAATAAAATGGCGTCTGTTCAGGATTTAAATTTTTACCTTTTTGAAACGCGATTCTGCAAAACACCCCTATTTAAAGAAATAGACTTGCCCAAATTGGAAGTCAGAAGATCCCATTGTTAAAATCTAGGTATAAACGGGTTAAAATCAGTTCTAGCCGTTCTTGCCTCAGGCTGCTGAAATTGAGTTTTATTTTCCCCTGGTGCTACTTATTGTAAATGCATTTCAAAAATTTTGTTTGCAAAGATTTTTTTTTTTCATTTCGTAATTTTTAATTCTGAGCACAGAGTTCGTCTTAACCCTTTAATATTTAGCTGAATTTCTAAAATGGGCTTCATATCCTTCTATTTCGGCAAAACTGCTGTTTTCCCCCAAATTTGGACATAATCAACTGCAGAGTTTTTTTTGTAACCACTTTAATATAGTCTTCCTTTGTTGAAAAAAAACATTATGTGGGATGAAAATCTTGCTGACTGTACATCAATTTCCCAGAAGATTAATAAAAATCTCTGGGAGTTGGTTGGATGATAAGTACAGGAAGTGGAGGAGGGAACTATAAATACATTTTCATCTTGGTTTGTTATATTTACCTTATTAGGAATTTATATTTTGTGCAAAATTCAGTGTTTGACAAGTTAGCAGACAGGTCCCTAAAAGTGCATAAAATTATGATCACTTCAGCTGATAAATCCTGTTTCCATCATAGATACAATCATGCTAAAAAAGTCTGCATTATTCAGAATGTATGATTGTTTATTTTTCTGCAATATTCTCATTGCAGGAAGACTTGTTGTAGCATAATTTATAATATAAAACATAAAACCATTCATTGCTGTGTATACTGTACGCCCACTGTTTTATCAGGCCATCATGAAGTAATTTGCTGGATTATCAGGGTAAATTTTCATTAAAAAGGATAGGCGGTTTCATTAGCCTCGGAGTGTTTCCTGGCTAGTGGTTTACCTATATAAAAGTATAGCTTGAATGAAACTCAAAGCAGTTTTCTTTTTGAGGAAGTTAATTTATTACTAAGAATTTAATTATTGAAGCATAAAATATATCAGTAATGTGTACTTTAAGTACTTGAAATTTTAATGCAGTACTTGGAATTGCTTTTAAAGCAACTTTACATGTACAGCCAACTTGTATACATGTATAATTATTAGCATAATGTGACAGTGACTTATAGATGAATGCATATATAAACTAAAAGATTATACAACCATTGTATGAAGAGGTAGATCACACAATGCAAGCTAGAATATTTTGACATTACATTATCCAATGAATTTAGTCAATTTACTAAATAATATCAGCTAGACTCTTGTGCTGGCAGTCACTATCACTTTATCCTAAATTAACTGTATCCAGAAACACAGATCATACCCGGAACATTTGTTAGTAAGTTAATTGACTTGGCAAGGAGACAGTCAGAAAATAATCGAAAATACAATTAAGGGGAAAACAGTTACTGTTACTGTAAACTTCAGATTCAAAGTTCAAAACCAAACGAAAGAACAAGTTCAATGGTCTATAGTGTCAAGAGCGTTACTTTATAGATGAGGTAATATTCACGAGAATTTAATATTGTAGCATTAATTTGCGAATTTACTTGTCCATGAAATTTAGGTATCACGAAATGAAAAAATTGATTGGCATTGGCCTAATCGCAAATTCTTAGTCTTGTAAATTCACACTATTCTCCGGGTCTACACACACATTAATGGAGGTTGTCACTTATTTCTAAAAGTTGTACAGTCTTCCTGAAAAGTGCCTGTCTGCCTGATGTTTCAGGCACTGCGAAAAAACATTTTGGGAAGGCTGGTTGTATAATATGTATATTTTTATAAATTTATTATAATGCATGAGATAAAATATTGTAGATGTATGTTTTAGATCAATTTATAATTTTGCTGACTTGTGAAAAAGTGATATTGAGTGGGGTCTACATATTGACCTCAACATTAGTCTATATAATTGTATCGTATGTACAGTAATTTTGTACGTAAATTTCACAGTGTTAGTTTGTCTCTATTTATGATCACCAGGTATGACCAATACAAAAAGGACAAACAATGAAGAATTTAGTTTTACTTGTGATGAGGAATTTGCCAGTCTTTGATGAAATTAATTCATGTAAATTGAACTTTACTGTGCCATAGCTGATAATGTCCGTTGGTACATTGTAATTCTTCAGGTTATCAAATGAACAAACAACAATGCAAAATGTTTTCGATATACGAAGTATTAAGTTTTCTAAAGGCATATAGGTTTCACCTTGTGTTCAAATAGTCATTTCAATAGTCAAAGTTTAGTAGAAACTAAAAAGGGGTATAGTGTAATAGTACTATAAAGACCGTGAAGACAAAAATGTTAACTTATCTTGTATGTGTAGTGTATATAATACCAAACTTGTATCAAATTTCAGAATGTGTCAAATTCTATATATTTTATGTTGTTAGTTATATCCAAGCTGTAATCACTGAGCTTGTACTGTAAAAGATAATCATGTAATGAACATTTAAGAAGGGTGGTGTGGTTCCCAGTTCCCAGTTTGAATCCCAAGAGGGGCACTGGAAATTTCAGAAACGCTTTTCAGTGTTTCCCCACTTATAATCCAGTGATGAACTGGTTAGAAACCCAGAGGTGGTCTCGCGTGTATCACTTTTTATAATACGTACATGTACACTGAGGCATGATAAAGTGCCAAGGGGTCTTTTGTAAAAGAGCTAGGGTCTGGTACCTGGATTCCCTTTTATCTGCAGCTGTCTCTTTTAACTTACCTGCACCTGTCACGGGTCTTGGCAGTTTCACCCCAGGAGAAATCCTTGGAATGGTCAGCCCATCTATTAACAATCTAAATCAACAAACATTGAAAAAGACCATTTTCGGATTAGTTACTCTGGTAACTGGAGTAACAAGAGTTCTAATCAAAACAGGGGAGAGTAAGACATTATTGTGCATGTGCATTACATGTATCTGTAATCTATTTATAACTCCTAGTTGCTAGCTGGAAGCCCAGGGTTCAAGATGGCAGACTATATTAGAGGTTATCTGCAGTTTGTACTTATTGATTTGTTATGGAAAATCATGAAGAAATTAAAATGATTGAAAAGTTGCAATGACTTAATCAAACTAAATATTTGAAAATAACTACAGTTGATGAAAGACAACTCGATATCTACCATATATATTGGGGTTAGAATATTACAGCGCTTGTATCTAGAATGAAAGTAGATAATAGAAAAATGCCGTCACAGAGCCCATTGTTAAGGCACCTTTTCGAGATTTGAACATGCTGTGAATGCAGTACATTGTAGTTGCTGTGACTACGATGGTTATTGAAACGTCTGGCAGTTACCGACAGAAATTATTGGCGCTTCATTGATTGGCTAGGATTTTATTTCCACATGGTGGACGAAGTACACTTGTTTTAAGATTATGAAACCTTATAAGCACCTACGCATTTGGTGTGAACAAGACAGTGAGATTTAACTTGATTGTACCATATTTATCCTTGTAAAACTTTGGGTGCGACAGAAAATAACTGTAGATAGTGTATAATTTGAAGACTGAACTATGAAGATGAAATTACATTTTAGTGAAGTAATATAAATATTGTCAAAAGAATCACTTCTATTTTAAGTTTAATTGACTTGAATCATGCTCGGATACTTGCTTCATACAGTCATAATACAAAATAATTATAAATTTTTAGATACGGGTTATAAAGTTATTATTTGGCAGAAATTTTGTGGTTTGGGTCAAGTGAAATTTACATATAATTTTTTGTAGTAATATTATTTCATTTCCATTTTGTTTGTTTGAAATTACACAGAATTTGTTAGCTCACCTGTGCATGAAGTACTCAGTGGTGACCACATGTGTTGACCGAATGACTGGGGTCCGTTGCCTGGTGTCAGCAATTATAAAAGATTTCACTCCATTGCAGGGATCAGGAAATTTTGAAATCTCAATCGGTCCGGACAAGCCGAGGGTCTCCACCCCCTCCCTCCCCCTTTAAAAAATCACAAAAACGTAAAAAAAAAAAAAAATTGTGATTTATATATTTTCAACCAGCTTTCCATTGTTGTGCATGATCATGGAACGGTTAAATTATTTCATTCCCTCCTTTTGATTCCAAAATGTTTCCAAAAACGAAAATCTTCTTTCATTATTGATTAGTAAATCCTCACGAGTAGATAAAATAAATGGGGGGGGGGCGCCGTCACGTGGGGGGTCCATTTTCTAAGGGATAAACTTTACATCGCTTTGCCTTAAAAAAATAAGAAACGGAATTTCTAAGTAATAAGAAAAATATCAAGCCAGTTTTCATAAATAAATGAAAAGTTCCAGTGATTTTATCATTGAAAGTGTGTTCAATTTCGATTAGAACTATTACGTTCAAAGTCACCCCCACAAAGTTTTGTAATAATCCATGTGTTAGTTATAGGCTATTAAATTTTTGTGTGGTTTCGTTTTGAATATTTTTTTGTTCTCGGTCCAGTGCCCGATTAACATGCCCTTCCGACTTTCGGAAACATTGACTACTGGTTGCCAGTCCTTCGGGTTCCAGTTATTATTCTCCGACATACTATGAGCCGATTTGCCATTTCGGTCATTTGATTTTTTGAACGGGTCGCAAATATGTTGCGTTGTGCTTTTCACAATAAATCGGAAGGCCATTTCAAAGGTAGGTAATGATTAGCGGCCTAAAGACAATCGGTCTGGCATTAAGTCAATCAGAGCTGCTAACACATAATAAAATCCTTTAAATAACGTGTTAGGGGGGGAGGTGGTATTGTAGAATTGGGTTTGGACCAATTAGGTAAAGACGCCGCAGGCCGCAGGTTATAAACATGACACGGTTATTGGGGTATTAGGGATAGGTGCTAATAACACAGATGATATGTCTAAACACAAGCAACTTCTTTTGTCATATTTGAGCGATTTTATGGCTTTTTAAAAAAATCTGGGGGGCGGATTTTTAAGCAACTTTTGGGTTACGTGAATCGCAGCAAGGTAAAAATCGGGGGGGGGTCCAGACGGCAAATTTTCGGTTTTCCTGATCCCTGCTCCATTGCACGAGATGGCTGCCAAGGCTAAAAATAGAAAAATCCTTAAGCATCATCTCCTCCTAAACTGCTGATCTGATTTTGATCTGACCTTTTGACCCTCTTTTTGTCCTTATAAATGGAGCGATGTTTTTCAGGTGAGCGATATATATATATGTAGGGCCCTCCTCTTGTTTCTCATGATAGAATAAAATTCTTGAATCAGGGAATGTACCTGACAGTGACAATGATACTGTTATATGTACATTGTACCCACACAATTGGTTTTTGAAACTATATTATCAGAAAAGGTTACAGAATATAAAGTGGGAAGACGTACATTGTACAATTGAGGGGAAATATTACATAGAAGTGGTGTTGTGGGATTGTTCATACAGATAAATACTTCTTCGGGTGAAATAAACCTCCTCATGTTATACTTTCGTTGTGGTACAAAATAAAAAAAAGCATTTGTTCATCTTTCTTCCCATTTAATGTTTAATTATTAAACTGAAATAAATTACATTACCAGCCTGTGATTCTGTTGTTTATGTGACATAAAATTGTTGAGTTTGTTAATGCTACACTGCTGCCAGATGTAAGACAATACTTTTTTCTTTCTGAGAACAAGACATTAATTTTATTAATTACTTTAAGAAAACAAAGATTAAAATGTTGCATGACAGACTTTGTGTAGGTAACCATAAATTGTCTTGTAATTAAATAGACAAGACAAGATAGATTTATTAGTCTGCTTAGATTATTGTTTCTGCATGTACGAGACCATCACAGGCAGTAGAGTGCTGAATTGCGACTTATAGCCCCCGCGGGGGAGAAAAAAAAAAGGGGGTTTTTTGGAAAAGGCAAAAAAGGTTTTGTACAATTGGCACCTTTAATAAAACAGCCCATTATAGAATAAAAACAGCAGAAGTTTGCAATATCCTTATTATATTCCTTCCAATGTACGGGTCTCACATTTCGGCTTTGGGTTGCTAAGTCAATTTTTGGATAGAAATACAAAACCTTTGATATGATAAATGCCGGTCAGACAGGATCCAGATTAAAAATCGATGGTCTGTGAAATAATTTTTCGGTCATGTCCGTCAGACCAACAGACTTATGGGAAGTCAGCATTATCTGTAACGATGTCATAGTAGTAAAGATAAGGGAATCGTAAATAAAAGTCACATGATTCCTATTGTTCTTGTTTCATTTCAGATTACGATGAGTACAAGGTCCCGACGGGCACAGACAGGAAATACTCTGGCAGCACCCAGCACTGTTTCCAGGCCAACAGGTACATGTAGCTCTTTGCTTTATATTGCTGTCAAGACAAAAATAGTAAATTTTGCACGTTCTGGTCGTACTTTTGTTTTGTGGTGAGACATTATTAGCCACAAACAAGATTCTTTGTTTTGTGACAATGTTTTATATTCTTTAACTTGCCATGCATTCACTCATTCTTCATTTCGTTTAAAAACTGTTAATGTTAAAGAAGTCTTCAATGTTTAAATTAAAGAAATTATTGTTATATACAATGTGGTATACACTAAGGTACTATGTACTTTCTACTTGTAATGTCTACACCAGCTATATTAGGTCTTAGCCAATAGGAATTATTCTAGACTGCCCACGTGCCTTCAAAGTAGGGCAGGGTGTTAGGTGCAGGGCATTTTCCGCTAGATGTAGGGAGTGCACCTTTAAAAAAAGGAGAGAAGTTTTTACCACACCTACTTCTAATTCTCAGCATTCGATCAGCTTTGATAGAATGTTTTTACCTGTCTTTGAAAATGGGACTCGTTTAATAATTATGGACAAAAAGTTCTAAAAAACCCCCCAAATTGAACATACTTTGTATCATGTTTATATCAGTGTAACAGTACAAAGAATAGGGTTATCTGGACCAATCTTCTAATAAATTGAAAGCTGTAAGTCTGGTGATTGATGTATCAGATATCCCAGGGTCATTAACCGACATGAACTACAGTGTTCCATTTCAAAGTTGATTATTTTTGCCATGATTTAATAATACAGTCGGTGTTACAGTGATGAAAATGATTTAAATGAATTAATGTGACGTTAATCAGTTGTCCTAGTAACAGCAGAAGTTTTGCCGTTTGTTGCTGCAACTTAAAGTACTTAGTACTGATATATTTTAAGAGTATATTTTAAGATCGATTCTTGAAGAGTCTACACAGATCCGTAAATCATTGAAAGAAATCCATTATTTTGTCAAAATCTGATTAAACCTGTTACAGTTAATACTGTAACTTGGGTAATTTTCGCAAACAGACCTGTTCTCGAATTTTAAATTTGCGAAAGGAGAGTTCTCGTAAAGTAAATCTATGTGAAATGAATCTATTGCCAGATTTTTAAATAAGCGAAGTTGGTAATTTGCAAAATAGCGAAAAATTAAATCATTGTGCATATTACTCAATTTACACAAATCTATTCGCTAAGACTAACGTAGATCATGATCAGCCCACTCGTCAGTGCAGCCTGGACAGGTCTGCACGTATAGATCACATGGAATAAATTGCTTAGCATGCCTGTACACATTTTTTCTTAACTTGAAAACCTTTCCTTCCTCGATCATTTTACAGTTTTGTAAAAAAATGTTATCACCATTGCAAATGTGGTCCACTCTTGTCCTTTCGCTTTTGCCTGATAAAAATAGCGAACCATTGAGATATAGCTGCCTTTCATTTCATTGCAGTGAAAACAAGACGCAGAGGTGCTTCCTCTTCCGTTGAAGATGTTGATAAAGAAAGTGTCGCCAGGAAACAGGAGGTTCCAGAGGTGACAGCCGATGGGCCGGGACCATCGGCTGCCAAACGCCAGAAAATTGGTGATGCTGAAATTGAAAAACAGTCAACAATGAAACATGGTAACAATATATTAATAAGTTAAAAGTCTTTTCCTTCTGAAATCTTGAATACAAAATGGATTAGTTTAGGTTCTAAAAAAAGATAAGTATAGCCCATTAACAAACTTTTTTTTAATCAAAACCTAACGCAGTTACACTCAACAGATCCTGGATTAAATGAGGTGTAGTGGTATTTCTTTTAACAGTTCAGGGAAAAGGCCTATAAAGGTCTCAATACATAAATAAATACACAAATAATAACTATTTAGCATTTCAAATCTTACGATACATACATGTAACTCTTGATGACCTTTTAAAACTCTTCAGAGCAAAAGTAGATTTATGATGATTCTAGTATTAGTCTTATGATAAAAATGTATTAAATGAGTATTAATGAAAGCACAACATGAACTTTTTTGACTTTAAGACAAAAACCAGTAAGAGCAGCAAGTTGGTTAAGTTATGTATATAAAGCAAGTTTTCATCAATATACCCCAAAGTTTAGGGGGATTAAAGAGTAACCCGGTGGTACTGGACGGTTTTGGGCTGCATTCCTTGTCCGAGGGGGGGAAAGAAACTGGAAACTGCTAGTTTGAATTAAACAACTTATACAAGTATACATGGAGGAAGTTAAAGGACCATAAATTATACAGAGTCTTTTCCTTTTTTTTTTTTTCTTGTCAAGACATATATTAAAACTACATTGGAATTCATTACAACTTCATACAATTAAACATTGAGCAATGAAGTGCGTGCACAGGAACCATAACCCATCTTACCAGAGTTTTCCCTTGTTTCTTGACCGTTTTTAAAACTACTAGTAAGATCAAATAGGGTTAACACAATACTGTTCAGTGAAAAGAACAATAACTCTATCTTGACTCTTAGATATTGCCCTTTGTTACTTTTACTTGTCCGGAGCATAAACGAAAACTTTGGTTGGAATTAAATGCCACTTCATACAATGTCAAGCACATTGAGAGGAAGTGTATGTACAAGAACCATA
The DNA here is from genome assembly GCA_022818135.1 of Saxidomus purpurata. Classification (NCBI taxonomy): domain Eukaryota; kingdom Metazoa; phylum Mollusca; class Bivalvia; order Venerida; family Veneridae; genus Saxidomus; species Saxidomus purpurata. Next base: position 11,800,911 of record JAFMSR010000016.1, read on the forward strand.
AGACTAGAAAACAGTAAGGCAAGAACAATATCTCTTTTAGTTTGTTTGCAAATAAGTTACTATGTATTCCTCAGTTTATAAAGCAAGTCTTTTGGGGCCATTAGTGATACATTAGTTGTTTTTGTTTTAATCAGGATATTTTTTCCTCATTGGTTTTTGATTTACTCCAAACATGATTTTAACAAAAATTACCAAATATTTTAGGCAAACTGATCAGACAGGATGGCACGGATACACCGGAGAAGGACATTGATGATCCTGAACCGAAGTCAACGCCTTCTAGCAGTCGGCCGGCGTCAAGTCTCAGCTTAAGTACAACACAATCTAGTTCGGCTAACCCAACGCCAACGCCCCCGTTGCTGATGGGTATACACAGAGCAATGTCACTAGACAGCGCAGAGCCAGCAGCAGACACAGTGCTGATGAAATCGCCAAATGATGATGACATTATGAAAAATATTGCAAAACCACCAAAAAAACGTAAAGCGCCTGATGAGATTGAAACGGACACGTCAAATTTGATTCCGCCAAACAAACAGCCGTTAATTGACCTCCATCAATGGATTAACCAGCGTGTGCTTGCCAGGAAAGACCTGGTATTCCAGTCAGGGATTATTAAAAACATATTTCATAATCATCGTGTTGGTGTTCAGTTTGAAGGCGATAAAGAAATTACAAGTTTTCACGTGTTTGACACGAAGATGTGTAACATTGTAGGAGACAATCCTCCACCGGCAGCAATGATCTCAGTGGGTTGTCGGGTTTGTGTGCGCACAAATAATGAACAACATGTATTTTACGAAGGGCAAGTGGTGGAGAAGAAACTGCAGCAACCTGTTTTATACAGAGTGCGTTTAATTCATGGACAACATATTGCTATGTTTGGTCAGGAAGTATGGATGCCTCGTGCAAATACACGCCTCCTCCAGCCTCCGTGGCATGATGACCTTGAAGAAGGGTTTCCGGAGCAACCAACTCCACCCCCTATTACCCCAACAACTACACAACCAACATATCAGTATCAGGTATGGTGAAATTTTATGTGAATTTTTTTTAAGTTTTCAGAATTGTATTATGTGAGACCTCTTGGAATTTGGTTATGGCACTCTGAAATTTTACTTGATACTCGTCTAGTTTATTTAAAAGACCTGAAATGGAGAAATTTGCATAAAGAAGGTGGTTCTGGCATATAAAAAACATTGTCACACAAAAAATTCCTTTCTTTATAATCATATTTATATTTGTATACCCCAGTGTTTGTTTAGGCATTACATAAATTCATGTTTGATTTAGGAGACTCTTGGTGGGACATGAATGATTACTTGAGACACGGGTTTATTACAATTTTTTTTATACACCTGAAGAGATTTTTAAGTGGGAATTCACCTTTCGTGTTTTTCATGATCTGTGAGCAGACGGACTTGTTTGCACATTTGAAATTCACAATTGGAGAATTCACTTACTAGTAAATCTATGTGAACTGAATTTTTTATGAGATTTTTAAGCGAGAAATTCGCAGAAAAAAGCGAAAAATTAAATTAGTTCAAATATTACCCAAATAACAGTAAGCAGACAGACTGTTGTTTTTGTTTTCAGCTTATTCCACAACCAATGTCTCACCCACAACAACCTGTACACCTTGCCCAGTCCCATACTCCCATGATGCCTCATCAGCCACCGTTGCCAGGACAACCATCCCATCATGCCCACTTCATGGAACACTCTCCACGATACGTTGAACATTCCCCATCTATAGCCCAAAGTGCCAGTTTTGAAAGAGAATCGTCAGATGATGAGATGAGAAGTGAGGAGGTCTATTTTGATTCATCTGGTCTTAGTACACCTAGATCAGGCAGTGCTACACCTGGTTCAAGATGCGGCCAAAGTCTAAATGATGGAAAGAATAGACATCCACTGAAGAAGCGTGACATGTCCAGGAGTAGAAGCGCGCAATCCTGCGAGAGCAGTCGCTCAAGTACGCCACGGTCGCCAACGACTAATCAGAAGTACAAGAAAGGTGACGTTGTTTCAACTCCAAATGGAATAAGGAAGAAGTTCAATGGCAAACAGTGGAGAAGACTTTGCTCTAAGGATGGCTGTACCAAAGAGTCCCAAAGAAGAGGCTACTGTTCCAGGCATTTGTCTTCGTCTGGGAAAGTTCTAAGATCTGCCCCAACTATTCCTGGAATGAGAAAAGGTGATATGAAGGATGGCCATATTGAATGGGCGGATGCACATAGCTCGCGGGATACAGACTATGACCCAAGTGGTCATGGAATGGATGAAACAGAGGCTGCAAACATGTTAGTGTCACTTGGCAACTCAAGATCGACAACCCCGGCATTTTCCCCAACGCCAAGCTCGGTGAGCAGCCTGTCCCCTAGAAAACGTCATCCATCGTCACCACAGAGCGGCGCAGGACTAAGAGGCATATCTGCAGCTTTCACTCCAATATCACCTCACCCCCAGAATCCAAATCATAGTTACATGCCTTCACCAACACGTAGTTGGAGTTCGGGAAACTCAAATAAATCAGGGAGCTCCTCTTCAGAGCATATTTCACCTATCACACCCAGATTTCAGCAAGGGGGCACTAGCTCAGCTTTTCAACATCCATCTTTAATAGATCGATCTCGTGCTCCAAGCCTGGGACATATCAACAAAGAGCATATGAAAAGTAATGACTCTGGAATAGATATAAACACTCCAAAAAGTATCAAGACTGTACCATCGTCCCCATCGCCACAGGGTCATTACAATACAAGTACACCAAATTTATATGCCTCTACGATACAGCAACATTTAGCAGCGCAGTCCCATCAAATGAGAGCCGGTAGTCTGTCATCAAATATTGATAGTCAGCAAACCATGGAAATGAAACCTCGGGCCAGTACGCAAAGTTTGTCAGACTGGAGATCAGGGGGGACAATTACAATAGATGCTCGTCTGATACCAGTCGCTCTGATGCCTCATAATGGGATGAAGGAGACGGCTCCACCTGCTGTCACAGGACGAGAGATGGCGTTTCAGTCGCACCAGCCAAGGGTTAGTGAAGAGATGAAACAACCAACTGCAGCCACAACACTCCTGCCAGTGATGACCGAGCAAAGTGGACAGAAACAGGAACACATCATCCAGGAAGCAGGTTAGTGCTAGAAATGATACGCACACATAAAAAAAATTATTTACCCTTTGAAAATTTGAAAATCTGTCTGTAGTGACTCCCTGTCTTCAGAGAACAGGTTAAACTTTGCTGATTCCCTGCGAAAGTCATATAAGATGATCTGGACTGTAACTGTTATGGCTAGTTGTAAGAATTGCCCCGTCAAGGACTCAACCAAAAAGACTACCTACAACAATAAATGGGACACGTGGAAAAGGTTGAGGTTCTTTGTTATAAATACCGACATCAACAAAGGGGTGGGGTATAGTACCTTGGCGCGTCGTTGTGATGCATAGAGGATAATTTTTGGTTTCGGTGTTGTAATTTCACTGGTAGGCACCAAAAGTGATAGTTCTCAAGTGAAAATAACATGATATTACATTGAAACCAAAAGCATTTTCTGTTTATTTTATGTTTAAAACAACTTTTGTTGAGTTTGTTTCAATAAAATGTCAAAAATTGTATGAAATGTCATCAGGAAGCATAGCACACATGACACAAATACATTTTAATTAGAGTGAACACAGTTGTATTTCGATAAACCAGCAGAAAATATAAAATAATGTTTTTGCATTTTTATTTATTAACCTGTACATCACCGAATACTCTAATGTTGAAAACAGCAAGATTTTAATTCTATTTCATATTTTCCCCTCAGAAACCCTGAAGGAACCAAAACAGCTACGGGTTTACCAGTGGCATTCCCTAGTGCCATATTTCACGAACGCAAAACCTCCCACAGACGCAAAACCAGCTCCTGTAGAAACAAAAGCTGTGAAGAAAGTTGTAACCTTGCCACCGAAACGTCCAGTTGCCATTCATCAAAGTATTTCAGAACACAGTAAGTACTTGTGTTACAATTTATGAAAATTACAACCAGGACAGATTTCACAGTACAGTAAAATCTGTATGTAAGGAAATCCTTGGGACCCCTTATATTTGTTCCTTACAGCATTTTCATTTTAAATAAAGAATAAAACACGGGCCCAGAAATCTTGTTCCTTATATCCGGAATTTAGCTATATCCAGAGTCGTAATATGCGGGGTTTACTGTAGTCTGTAAATAAGAAGAGATTAATTGCTGCTGGTTACAGGTAAATGATTCAATAGTTTAAAAAATGTTCTGTCTTCACGAAATGTTACATACCAGTGTTTTATAATGGAGCTTAAGTACAATATTCCTGAGTTCTGTGTTACTCATGAGTATCTAAGTGATAGAGTACTGTTTGCAAGAATAATTACTTTAGGAGGCATAGCCTGAGAGAGAATGACTTATTTATTTGAGTCAGCAGTACTCTTACCTGTTTTGTATTATTGCTCTGTTGTAATATTGGAACTGTTCTCTATTTTAGCTAGATCATGTTATCTATTGTAGAAAGGTGTCAGTTTTAAGCTCCGCCCCCTTACACACGAGGAATACAGTATATTGTTTTCCTATAGATACATGCACCAGTCATGATACAAAAGTATTATTTTGAAAATAAAAAATAGGCACACCTGCAAACATATTAAAAATATTGAATAAACTACAACACATACTTCTGTTTCTAGTTCCAAAAGATGATGACGATGATCTACCTGATGCTGATTATGATGATGACGATGTTTTTGATACGAAAGACGACCAGCCTATGGAAACTGCAAAGAAAATAGTTGCGGCAAAACGGAGATCTCAGTCACTAAGTGCTCTCAAGGACAAAGATGAAAGAAGTCCAAAAAAGGTCGGCACGATTTCTGAAATTATTTTTAGATTTTTCTTCCTTGTCAGCCTGTTTTTGGAGATCACGCCTTTAAGTGGGTTAACAGCTATTGCACGAGTAAATTTATTGACGATAGTTTTGCTATTAAGACCACCCGATTTTAACACCTTCCTTGATATTAAGACCAGGCATTCCAGAACCAAATGCTTGACATCATAGTAAAAATGTCTTGCTAATAAGACCACCTAATAATAAGACCACTTTTTACTTGTCTGAAGGGTGGGCTTAATACATGAACTTTACTGTACTGCTATTATTGCAAGCTATCAAGCCACGTAAGAATAAAGCCCTCTCTGTAAGATGCCTCTGACAGACTGGAACAGATGTGAATTGTTAAGAATCTGAGTTTTGTATAGACCATAAATGTGTTTTGTTGGTGTGGTATAGATTTTATTAATATCAATTACTTATGTAGGGTAAAGATAAAGACCATATCCGGAGACCAATGAATGCCTTCATGATCTTTAGCAAGCGTCATCGGCCACTGGTGCACCAGAAACACCCAAACCAGGATAACCGGACTGTATCAAAGATTCTGGGAGAATGGTGGTACGCCTTAGGGGCTAAAGAGAAACAGAAATATCACGAGTTGGCACATCAGGTATATAAGACACATTTTATAACTGTTAAAGAAAGTTTTAAGGTTTATGACAAAATATTGAAATTAAGAAATGTATAGTTATCTTTAGGGATGTCATTGATTAAAATTTTTGGATCGATACATCGATTTAGAAATATCAACGATACAGCGATATTCGATACATGGGCGAAAAAAAGTCACTGACTACATTTTCACCAAATCTCTTGACTTTATTTGTACTAAACATATGGTTCTGGTCTAAATAATCAACCCTTGCAGTGCTGAAATAGTTTTGCCTATGAGACCACATTTCATTAAATTATTATTTGTTAGAAAAACACGGAACTCTGGGTAGAGTGATTGTTTATATTCCGGTTGAGTTTTGATGGAATTTTCGAATGTGAAACTGTAGATCATTGCACAGTAAAACATTCGATATACGGTTTTTCAAAACGGCAATCAATATCGAATTGAAATTGTTTTATCGTTGATATATCGATATCGTTTGAATCGATTACATCCCTAGTTATCTTTGTTGATCATTAGTTAGATACAATCATACAGTTAACTCCATATATAACATCTCTGGGTGTAGTGAAATTCCGGAAATAAAGTTTAAAGAAATATAATTTAATATGAAAATGCAAATACGGATATAACATACTCTGGACATTTATAAGGAACAAAATTTAAATGGTCACTGGGAGATTGTTATATATATACAGACATTACTGTATTGTAAGTGAGGAAGAGATATATGTGTAAATGCTGGTTTGTGGTCAACTGTTGCTTGTTGCAATACAAGATATGCTGTGGTTAACTGCTGTCGGGTTAGGGGCAACTGTATTGGAACCTAGGATCTTAGCTTTTATTATGGCATAGAAATTCTCGGAATGATCTTCTACAAAGAAAGGTTATTGTCTTAGGTGAAGGAAGCACATTTCAAGGCCCATCCCGAGTGGAAGTGGTGTTCCCGAGACAGGAAAAGATCTAGCACTATTGCAGCTACCTTGAAGCAGAGGTCCGACAGTCAGAGACTTGGCTCCACAGACCTTGGCGACGGTAAATAAGAACTGAAATTTATGGCATTAGTATTGTAAGCATATTAATTGGTGTGTTAATTTTGAGAAATTTAGTGTGAAGTGTATGTGGTACTGACTGAACAGAAACTAGATTCCTATCCAACATAATGTCATTTGGCTGTCCGCTTTTTCTTGGAATCGAAAGTTATCAGTAATTTGCAGATGGTAAACGCTTGTTCGATATAGGTCAAATCATTTTTAGCTCGACTTTTCTATGAAAAGGGGAGCTATCCTACTCGCGTTGGCTTGAGCGTCACACCAATGTTAAAGTTTGCGCACCACCCCAAATATTTTCAAAGTCCATTGAGATATTGCTTTGAAACTTTGCACACTTGTTCACCATCATGACCCCAACCTGTACACAGGAGGAGGTAACTCTATCAAGCATTTTGACAGAATTATGCCCCTTTTTCGACTTAGAATTTATGTTAAAGTTTGTGTACCACCTCAAATATTTTCAAAGTGCATTGACATATGGCCTTGAAACTTTGCATACTTGTTCACCATCATGTCCCCAATCTCTACACAAGAGGAGGTAACTCTATCAAGCATTGTGACAGAATTATGCCCCTTTTTCAACTTAGAATTTATGTTAAAGTTTGCGTACCACCTCAAATATTTTCAAAGTGCATTGACATATGGCCTTGAAACTTTGCATACTTGTTCACCATCATGTCCCCAATCTCTACACAAGAGGAAGTAACTCTTATCAAGCATTTTGACAGAATTATGCCCCTTTTTCAGCTTAGAGTTTATGTTAAAGTTTGCGTACCACCTCAAATATTTTCAAAGTGCATTGACATATGGCTTTGAAACTTTGCATACCTGTTCACCATCATGTCCCCAATCTCTACACAAGAGGAGGTAACTCTATGAAGCATTGTGACATAATTATGCCCCCTTTTGGACTTAGAATTTATGTTTAAGTTGGCGTGCCACCCCAAATATTTTCAAAGTCCATTGAGAAATTGCTTTTAAACTTTGCACCCATGTTCACAATCCTGTCTGTAAGCAAGAGAAGGTAACTCTATGAAAATGTTTCTTGATTTGTACTTAGAAATTCCTAGTTAAAGTAGTTAAAGTCTTGTGTGCCCTTAACTGTCAAAGTTTTGTTTTATTGGCAAGCACTAAAAAAGTCGAGCGCGCTGTCCTACTGACAGCTCTTGTTATTGAATGGAAAACTGCTTAAAACCAAACACTGAGAAACTTTAATGACTTGCAGAATGTAAATGTTTTTCAGATGAAGGAGTGGACCCAGGTGTTGCATTTGATGACGATGCATTTGAGCCGGAACCAGAGCCGAAATCCGGATTGAGTCTGTTTGAGTTGAAACGTGGACGATCTCAAAGTCTGTCGGCTTTCCCACCGCGTGATGAGGTAAGCCAGGAGTTATCAGTCATACAGTAGAAAGAAATTAACTTTGTTTAGCCGAAAACTTTATGTTATATATGTACTAAATAACTTATTTTTCAACCAGGCATTGTCATGTTTTAATACTTGGATTTGACAGGTTACAAGTATATTATAGATTTGATTACAAAACTTATCTGGCTGCAGGCAAGATCAAGTTCATTTATCTAATTAAATGTTACAATATTGGTAATAAGTGAAAAAGAGCAAAATTTAAATTATCACAAATATAACCAATTTGCAATATTCACTTGGTAAACTTTCTTTGAATAATGTTACATTTATGAACAAAAAGTTGCACACTCCAAAAATTGAATTGGACATTTCCAGATCGGCAGATTTTTCTGCAAAAGCGTTATGGGTAAAATTGATTTTTTTTTTAGGAGAGGCAAAATACTGAGAGCAGTTATTCAAGTAACGTTTCCACGGGATTTGTTTCCATGGAAACAGGTCAGAATAAAAGAGATGGAGGAAATGAGAGCAGTGATGAGGAAAAGATGGTGATATGCGAGACTGATAAACCTCAGGATATGTCTGGTACTTCTTGTTTTCTCTGATTTTTAAACAAAAAGTTGCATAAGAAAGGATTGCATGCAGACTCCACTGATGAGAAACAGAAGATTTGTCAATATTTTAAATAATTGCTAAAATGTTTTGTTTTTCTAGCTATTGTAGTACAGTTTCACAGCAAAAATGGCACTGCGAATGTAGATTTCATATAATTTTAATGGCTAAGCCAGTTGTATCTGATATAGATTACGTTTCAAGATTAATCATTGCTTGTTTTTGTTGCAACTTTGTCATATAACAATAAAAGGCTGTACGTAATTAAAAAATACCCTGATCATATTTATGATTACGGAATGGATTTAAATGGAGCTCAAGAAGATTCAGTAGATATCCGTCTAAAGGTAGCAAATCATTGATTTCAGATAACAGATCAGAGGCAGATGGTATTGATCTCAACTGCAGGGAACATGTGAGTGACAGTGAAACTGACAGCACTCCAGAAGATGACATTATTGAAAATAAAGCTTTTCCGCAACAACGATTCTCACCTGTGATGAAACACATTACATCGTCTGATATAACGTATCGTCCAAAACCGATTAAGCGTATCCCAGATTCCGGGAAGCCGGGTCCCAACAGCCCAGTAGGTGTGCCACTTGGACACCAGAGCTTTTCTGACAGGCAGATTCCTCGACCGTCTAGCAATGGATCAAACTTTCAACCAACCGGAGCTGTTTTTAAAGCAAAGGGGAAGCAATCTCGTTACCTATCTACAGGAAGTGTGCAAGATCTGAGATCCAGTGATCTGAGATCGAGTTTGTTCGAAAATATGCCAAGTAATCTCAGAGGAGAAAGTGTATCATCAGCCAGATCTATCAATCCACAACACATGAAAATTCACAATATTACCATGGCAACAGGAACTGAACAAAAGATTATAATGAGTTCAAATATGGAAACAACTCTCGGTAATCAAAACGGCAGAGGTGGTCCAATCATAGGAAAGTTTTCACAGAGAGGACCAATCAAACAACAGCCTCAGAGGCAGGTGACACCGGTGTCAACCGGTCCATCCATCCTGCAGCAGACGTTACAAACTGGAGCGCAGAACAATCGACCCATCCCTACAACTGCGATACATATTGTCCCATCTCCCCAGCAAGCATTGCTAAATCAGCAGTATGCCAATAAAAATAGTATGCCAACTTTTACGACTATGGGGAAGCCAATTTCAGCTTCTGTTCCATCAGTTTCGTTGCAGCAGAATCCAGTTCAGGGAAGTTTCAATACTTCGATGGCTACAGCTAATGTACCGCCACAAACAATCCTACCCAATGCGTCTTCAGCAGGACTGAAGAACATGAATGGAACCATAGTGCTTCAAGGAATCCCAGCCTCCCAGTATGGGATGATTATTGGCAATCAAGCCATAGCATCGCCAACTGTTACCAAACCACCAACACTGCCTGTAGCGGGTTCTACACAGTACATTAATAATTCCTTACAGAACTATGTGCCTTCCATATCCGCCTCACAAAATCAAGGTCAGGCGACGCCTACGCAAACGATGGCACCTCCAACTGTTCTGACCAACTTTATTATCAAGCCAGGACAAGCAGGCCAAACGATTCAGCCAGCCCTGAATTCTCCTTCACCAGGGCAACCAGTTACTCCAAATTTCAATCAGCATATGCAGTCCACACATGTTCAGTACATCCTACCATCAATAAGAATGCAGGCTCCACCTACAGGGGGTAAAGTCCAGAATCATGTGATTCAGATGGCTCTTCCTGGTACCCACCTTCCACAAGGCAGTATTCAGCTGACCTTTGCAGGGAACCAGAATAATGCACAAGCTCAGTCAGTGCAACCAGTTCAACAAGTCCAAATGTCTCCGCAGCAGGTTCAGGCGGGAAAGATTCAGTTAGGACCAGGATTCAAGGTTGTCCCAAGTCCAGTGAAACAGCAGCCGTCGCCAGCAGCCTCACCCCAACTGAGTACAGCTCCTCAAACCATACAGGTTTGTGCACTTTATCATAATTACAGTTCTTTACCTTTAGCCTTTCAATGTTTTCTTCATATACACAGCTTGGTGTTTCCTTATTTTTAATTCTGTTCATACAGTCACATTACATCTTTTGAGTTGTAATAGTTGAAATACTTGTGAATGACAAGATATTTGTTGTAACTTTGTTCCTATGTTGAACAACCAACCTTAAAGGATATATCCTTCAGATGAAAGAATATGACAGTCTTGTAAGACCCGAAGCAAGAGGGCCCTGCCCATGGAGTCAAACTCCTACCAGATTTACAGATACAGTATCATGACATTTGTAAAGTAATTTCTGTTGTCTGCTAGTGAAATGGCATTAAAATAGGAGGATAGGTTGTTCGTGCCTTGATGATGTGCATCTCTTTAAAAAGAAATGAACCAGATGTAAGAACACTGGGTAATAAGTGCACCTGATTATTTAAATTCAGCCATACGCTGACACGGGCTTGACTGCACAACCCATTTTCCAGAACAGTCTTCCTGTTGAATTTGTTCTCATAACAAACTCTTGTATGCAATAACAGGTGATCAGTCAGAACATGGGAAATAAACAGCAGACTGTGACCCAGTATGTAGCTGTAAGCCAGGCACCAGGTGTGCTAGCATCACCACAACAGCTACAGATACAACCTGGACCAGTCAGTCAGCCAGTAGTATCCGGGCACCAGCAAAATCAGCACTTACAGGTAAGTCATTGATTTTCACTGATTTCCAAAGAGAACACTGCAAATTGGGTAGTTTTTATGTGATGAAAACTTCTCATTTGTTTGCAGACTACTATTCATGAAATGGTAATTCTTCAATAGTAAATCTGTGTAAAATGAATTTGGGGAAATTTGCAAAAAAATCATCTTGTATATTAACCAATTTACTGTATCCATTTAACTTATTCTTTGCTTAGACCAGTTCCGTGTCCCTTGGCAGCCGGTGTAGATCAGAATTGACCTGCATTTCCACTCGGTCTGATCATTGTCTGCACTGCTTGTTGTTCATGAGGTAAATTCTCATAGAGCAATATTATAAAGATTCCCAATTAAAAAATGAAGTAGTCTGTGTAAGAAATTCAGCCAGGTAAATGACAGTAATCGTTACATGCCATTCAGGAAATGTATGATTAGAAAATTTACAAAGGAAAAACTAGCACCAGTGCTACAGAGATACCAATATTTGAAAGGCATTTTGAGGTAGTAAGATGTGCTTTTAATTGAAAAAGTTCCACTGAACATCATCATTAGACAGTTTATAGTCTTGGCCAACCCATGAGTCAGACTGCCATACAGTTTCAGTAACCTCGGACATATACTAGGGATTTCTAACACAGAAAAAATGATTTTGAATCAAGGCAGTATTATATCAAATTTTAAGAAGTTTATTTTTGTGTTGATCATTTCAGAGTCAGTTACAGCAACATCTACAGTCTGTACAACCTGTTCAAACACTTAACACACAGGTAAGTCAGGGTTTTGTTTTGTCTATTGGAGGGGAGTTTGACTTGGCTGTGACAATGGCAATTTGATGTATGTGCTATGCACTTCCTAGCTTTTCCAGATACATGTAATAACTTTGTCAGTAGCTGGTCTGAATAGCTGGAAGTGATACATAACATCCAGTTCTGAATTGCTTGAAGTAAGGCCATCCCTAATTACACTTGAATAATTGATGTATGTATATGTTTGAGCCTAGCAGTGAAATGGTTGAGGTATTGACCTTAATATCATGAAAAAGTAAAATTTTGTTCAAGTTTTGTTACAAAAGACTGTTTTGTTATTCAATGAATTTTGACATCCTATGATGCTTATATTTTTATGTTTCTTTAGCAGCCTCTGATGCAGCAGGCGTTACAGCAACCAGTCCAGCAGCCAACCTTGCAGCAAGCACTGCAGGCACCAGTACAGTACCAGCAGGCCCAAGTTCAAGTAAACCATCAGCCACAACAACAAAGGGTGTTACTACCCTCGTCACAAAAGTAAGTGTCGGCGTCTTCAAAAATCGGACATAACGTGATCTGTGTAATTGAACTTTTGTCTTGAAGTACATGTATATCAGATTTCTATATCAGAGACTACATGTATGTTGTAGCAGATCAAAATAATTATAAATCGTAAGTAACCATCAATAAAAAGATAGGAGTCCTGTTTGCCTGTTGAATGTCTGAGATGACTTAATTTACTTTCCAGTGTTCAATTTTAGATTTAATTTTCGCGAATTTCCCACTTGGCTACTATAACATTTTGGTGAAAGATTCATTTAGAATAAGAAAATTCTGTATCCTTGAAAAAAATTGGAATAAGTTTGCACACAAATTGTGATATTTTCGTTGCCCAAAAATGTTTACCCAGTTTACAGCACTTCTTTTGTATTCCTTTCAGATTAACGTTTGTTCAACCTTCTAACAGTATATCTGCATCGTCTGTTGCATCGCCAGGTTTAAAAGTGGTTAACTCAGCAGCATCACCAGCGTATATACAGTATGTGGGATCTGTGCAAGGTATGTTGCTCACCACCTCTGTGGCTAAGTGGTAAAGGTTGCTTACTTGTAATCACAAAATCTCACAGTGATTTGGGGCCTTGAGTTCGAGCCCCGCTACTGACCATGACTCTTTGTGTGAGAAAAATGACAGTTTCTGACAGAGGATACTATAGGGGTCTAGTACTGGTCCTTCCCAGGAATGATGGTTGGGTAAACTGTCCACCTGCATGTTGCCATGGTGCACTGATGCTTGTTAAACAGGGTCATTGGTCATGACTACTGCTGCAAAGGAATTTTAAAGGGGTATACAGTAAACTCTGTATATAATGCCTCTGGATTTTGTGAATGATCTTGTGAATAAATGTAAGTTAAGACTTACAGTTTCCTATGTTTCTTTTTTTAGCTCAAGTTAGGACTATTACAGTTTGCATGTTTCTTTTTTTAGCTCAGTTAGGACATTACAGTTTGCTATGTTTCTTTTTTTAGCTCAAGTTAGGACTATTACAGTTTCCTATGTTTCTTTTTTTAGCTCAAGTTAGGACTATTACAGTTTCCTGTGTTTCTTTTTTTAGCTCAAGTTAGGACTATTACAGTTTCCTGTGTTTCTTTTTTTAGCTCAAGTTAGGACTATTACAGTTTGCTATGTTTCTTTTTTTAGCTCAAGTTAGGACTATTACAGTTTGCTATGTTTCTTTTTTTAGCTCAAGTTAGGACTATTACAGTTTCCTATGTTTCTTTTTTTAGCTCAAGTTAGGACTATTACAGTTTGCTATGTTTCTTTTTTTAGCTCAAGTTAGGACTATTACAGTTTGCTATGTTTCTTTTTTTAGCTCAAGTTAGGACTATTACAGTTTGCTATGTTTCTTTTTTTAGCTCACCTTTGTTATAAGGAAGTTGACAGGATGTAAGTGCAGAAGTTGACTATGTACATTGTTGTTGTATTTTTGTTACCAGGGCAACAAGGGGCTGTTCAGCAGGTTCTGATTCAGCCACAGAATGTCCAGAGACCCCCCTCAGCTGGAAATGTTTCCATGACAACCACACAGCCGGCTACACAACCTACCATAGCACCTAAACCAACTCCAGTACTGAGTAAAACGGGAACTCCACCGGAAAACCACAGTCCCATGTTCTACCAAGGTCAGTGAATCAATACCATTGTTTTAAATAATATATTTTTGTAAAGCTAAATAAGTGACATCTATACCTGAATTTTTTGGTTAGTTTTTGCAAGAAGTTAATGGCGGGACAGAAGGCTGACTCTGTGGTGTAGTGGTTAGTCACTGACTTCAATGGCTGTAACCTGTCATTGATATGAGGGTCATGGGTTCGAGCCCTGCTACCAACCATGACTCTGAGAAAGCTGCAGTTTCTTATGAAAGGGGGGTCGGGGGTCACTTGTAGACGGGTGCATGAAACAGGGCCATTGTGGCTTTTTGTATTATAAAATTTACCAAACCAGTGAAATTTAAATGCCCAAACAAAAGAAATAGCAGGCATATCTGTGTTATACTTCATTTTGCCAAAAAAGAGATAAGAACCGTATCAGTATGTTATAGGGGTCATGAATCTGAAGAACCAAAGCTACATTACTATGGCATCTGATATGAAAGGAGAGATTGGTTACATCACCAGTTCCAACCTTCAACCCAAACCACAGAAGGTGAAAGCCACTATAGCGAATATACCTGTGGCCACAGAGAGCCTGCAGAAGTTTACTACACTTTCATGTAAGTATCTAGGTATAGAGGAGTGTTTGCTGTATGCAAGTATCTGGTCATAGAGTAATAGATGTAAGTTGTAAAATTGTTTCCAAGCCCAGGAATGTAGCAATACTGAAGAAGTATAGCTTTGACTGTTGTCAAATGGGGAGGATTTAACCTTGGAATTGGAAAAGTACACAGAAAAAAGAAATGCTTAAAAAAGATACTACAATCAGAAAAAGCTTGATTCAGATTTATCATTATTGAAGATTGCTGAAAAGGACAAATTTGGAGTTTATGTATTTACTTCTCAACAAATTGTAGCAATATGTTTTTACTCATCAGTAACTTCTCAAGCCAACTGTAGAAAACTACAGATGGTGACAAGATTTTTTTAAAACAGAAAATGAAGTCTCATGAAAATTGTTCTGTTCTTTCTTTCAGCCCAGAAACAGTATGGTAGTGTATCGACACCTAAAAATTTCCCGATGTCTCCAAGCTTGACATCTGCTCTTGCCTCTCCATCAACTATTGTATCCCCATCAAGGACCTCGCCATCCCAGGCGATCAGGGATCATCAGGGCTTAGACCACAGACCGCAGAAGCCTTCCCCACTTGTGCTGTCATCGTCTCCAGTGAGCAAGCCAGTAGACATTTCAGAAAATCTGAAGATTCAGGACACGCTGAGTCAGGAGGCTCCTGAAGTGGATGCAAATGGGAAACCTCAGAGGCCTGGCAAAGGGAAAAGATACAAAGATTTCATAGCTGAAAATGGCATAAAACCTTTCAAAAAGGACAGGAAGGTGAATAAGAACGCTCTAGATTGTAAACTCACTGTTTAGGGTATTGCTGTTCGCGATTTATGCGCAGACAGACTCGTTCAAATTTTAAATTCGTGAAAGGAGAATTCTCCCGTAGTAAATCGGTGTGAAATGAATCTTTCGTTAGACTTTAAAATTAGCGTAGTGGGAAATTCACGAAAATAGCGAAAATTAAATCATGAATATATCCCAATTTAAAGTTATCAACTTCGGTAACATTTACAGGACTTGTTTTGACTTGATTTATCTAGAGACTGGAACTGGTATTGAGTGTTAACTGTTTAGCACAAATGAGAAAAACGTTCCTTATTGTACAGAGTTTGAGTGAACTGTTTTCTGTAATAATTGAAATGGCAAAAAGACAGAAATTTAATCAGGATATTACTCTCTAAGAATATAAACATTTTATTACAGGTTTACAGTAGCAAGTCTGGAACGCAGGACACTCCCTCCTCCGAGGACAAGAACCAGTCTGTGTTACATGAGCAGACGACAAGCTCTGCAGTGACCCAGATCACAGTGACTGGTCCTGAGGAATCCGAGATACAGAGCAGCTCAATACAGATGTTGTCACCCCCGCCATCAGTAAGATCACCTTTTCTTTCATTGTTGTAAAGTTTTCTGAAAAGTATGTACTGTACTGTCAGAGATTAAGTCAAACTGTTTATCTTTTTCGGTTTTGTGGATTGATCTGGAGATCAAAAACCGAAAACTTTTTATTTTGCAAATTCAAAGTGATTTATAGTAAATTCTATCCTGGAGAGGATGTAAATGCTATGAATTGATGTTTGCAGGCTGGTGAAAAGGTGAAACACAAACCACCACCTTTGCCAAGCCCATCATCTCTGAATGTCCCATCTCCGATGCCTTCACCTGGGCTAAGCAGTCCAAGGAAAACAATATTCAAGAAGAATATAGATGATGGCATGGATAAGTAAGTTAAAAAAGAAACTAAAAGACAACATGTTGTTCAATTCATTTAGTCCTGGCCGCTTAGATG
The DNA here is from genome assembly GCA_022818135.1 of Saxidomus purpurata. Classification (NCBI taxonomy): domain Eukaryota; kingdom Metazoa; phylum Mollusca; class Bivalvia; order Venerida; family Veneridae; genus Saxidomus; species Saxidomus purpurata. The sequence goes on from JAFMSR010000016.1 coordinate 11,817,463, forward strand.
CAGAGTAATGTTTTAAACAATAGATTGTTAAGTATTACAAGTAAATATGTAAGATGCCATGTACCTTCAGATTTTAATTTTATAACCCTCCTATTAATTTCTTTTGAATTGTCGGCGATCCATATAAATAGATACTGATATTAATGAGCAAGCCGGTAATACACACTTGACATTGTGACGTCAGGAAGTGACACTGAGCTATCACAAAGGCATTTGAATTTCTGCTTATGTTGAGTCGTTAAATGAACTAAAAATGACCAAATCCTCAAAAATTGCAAAGTGAATGGTGATGAAATACATGTAGTTATTTGTTGTTTTTTTTTGACATGGTATATGAGGATATATTATCTGCCTTGAGATGATATCGCCCTTGCCTTGTGATATATCCCAACATACAACATCAAAAACATGATATAAGTTTGAAATAAGATTAAATTGTTTAATTGTAATGTTACTATGGAACTTACTTATCTGTATAGTTTGATATTTCATATGTAAGTACATTGTATTAGACATTTAAACTTCAGGGTTTTGGAACGTGTGAACTTTGACGAGCGTTTTGAACAACTTCCACAGTTTAATCCCGAGACGTCAGAAGTCGGTACACCTTTACCCCAAAGCCCTAGAGGAATTATAGTCAGTTACAAAAAAAGAAGGAAAATATCCTCATTAGGTAAAAAAATAAAATGATAATAATTGGGCCTAACATTATTTCAACAGTTTTTCGGTAAATTGTAAAAATCACCAACCAGCATACTTTTATTTCTTTCTGCCTTATTGTAAGTAAGCCAGTAGCTTGTGCATGAGAAACTGAGAAAGAAAGAAAATTTGGACCTAGTCAAGAGTTCATGTTATCTCAAATAGAGACCATCTTCTTCTTTTTCTACTTCTTCCTCTTCTTCTTCTCCTCTTCTAACTGCACTCCTTGAAGACTGTAAGATCAAATTTGCAACTTAATATCTAAACTGAGAAAACTGTATACTAGGTGACTACTGCAGACGTCAGCCTTGCATCTACAGATTTGTCTGAGTTTTATTTAAGCTCACCTCATGTGCAGCAGAATCTCTTGAGTTTTATTTAAGCTCACCTCATGTGCAGTAGAAACTCTGAGTTTTATTTAAGCTCCCCTCTTGTACACCAGAATCTCTGAGTTTTATTTAAGCTCACATTCCATGCAGCAGAATCTCCTGAGTTATTTAAGCTCACCTCTTGTGCAGCAAAATCTCTTGTAAACATCTAGAATGGGGAGAAAATTTTATTAACCCTAGGACCTTGAGTTCTAGGTCGAATTGTTATTTACTTGATGAATGTACAGTTGTATTTGAACTTGGATATCGAGAGGCAGGTGATGCTATAAAATGGTCATTAGGAATGAAAATGTCTTTTTAGAAAAAAGTTAATTAACTCTTTTATAGTACATGTAGACCAGCTGATAACAGTATCCTGGTTAAATATGGAAAGTTACTGCCTGCATGACTAATACCGTATTTTAGTACATGTTTTATAGAGAAGTTCTAATGTTCATTTTCCTGTATCTTGTAGCAAAGCCAGACAATGCTGATGGTAGCTCCGACCACACCTCTGACGCATCACAAACACCCCATACCCCTATGGCATCTCTGCCTCACACTCCCCATACCCCTAAAACTCCGAGAAGCGCAAGATTTGATGACGGCCAGTTCTTTGGGAAAGATTTCAGCCTTGAGACTCTTGCAGATGCTGCAATATCAAGACCAGGTTAGTATTCTAACTCTTTGAAAGTTGCCGTACATTTATGTCTAAAATGTATAGTTTTCAGATTTAAACATTGCCACAAAATGGGATTTTTAGATAGAATAATAATGCTGATTTGCTGTTGTGATTTCCATAGAAGATGTGCATGCATCGTGACAAAAGTTTAGGATTTAGTAATGATGGCTTGTGTTCTGTAAATTGGTTAATTTTCATGTGGCGAAAATTTTGTTTTTTGTGAGCAGACAGACTAATTTGCATATCTTAAATTTGTGAAAGGAGAATTATTTATAGTTAATGTATGTGAAATGAATTTTTCGCAAGATTTTTAAAATAAGCAAAGTGGGAAATTTGTGAAGATAGCAAAAATTTAAGCATTGTGAGTATTATTTAATTTACAGTATGCAGTAACATTATGACACATAGTGAAGAAGCATTTAATATAATCATACATTATTTTGGCAGGCCTAAGTGCTGACCCATTTACTGATGTAGATGTACATTCTCCAATGACCCCTAAAACACCAAGTTCACCAGGGCAGTTCTCATCTCTGAGAAGAATCTTGGATCAGAGACGCAACCTTGTTATGCAGCTGTTTGAAGAGAATGGACTTTTTCCTTCAGGTAGAACTGTTTGGCAAATAATTGAATATTTTTGTTCCAAGAAAAGGATGATTTTCCATGTAATGTTTTATGTAGTGTAGCATAATCAAGCTTACCTTAAGGTTTGTACATGTAAAGTTCTACTTTTAAGACCATTCAATATTAAGGCCAAATATTTTCAACCAAAATGGTCCATTGTATAGTAAAAAGGTCTCGATAAAAAGGCGTCCTTGATATAAAGACCACTTTACGCCGGTCCAAATGGTGGTTTGTTAGAGGAACTTTACTGTATTTCACATCTTTCATACATGGAGCAGAGGTTTAATTTTGAAATAAATGGTCTTTGCTGTGATTGTGAAGAGGAAGTTTTTAATGATGAATATAACCGAAGATAGAATAAGTAAACCCTTTAAATGATAGAAACAGTGAATATGGGGAAAAGGTGAGGAAATAAAGCTTTACCCAAACACCAAACCTCACCACCAGAAATAAAACTTTCAAAATGATTTTCTTATTATGGGAGAGTCAATTAAGAAAAAGAACAACTCATGCAGGGTGCTCCCTCCACGCCGAAATCTCTACCAACATCACAACGACACAACAACTACATTTATCAGCCGATTTTTGTCTAAAGCACCAACTTAAATACTAATGCGGCATAATCATAATTTAACATATTTAAATGAACAGTAACCAAAAATTGCTTTTATAAAACTGTCACCAAAAATACACTATGTGCAGTAAGATGCGCATAATGTCACTTTAAATGATAGAGGGTTATGGGTTGGAGTGTTTATTTTAAGGCAAAAAAGTGTTTCCAGTCTTCTGACTGAACTTAGGGTTTTTACTGCCGACCTCAAAAAATGTTTATGAGAAAATGATCAAAAAGAACAATTTTCAAGAGGAAAATGATAAATGAAAAAAACCTGACTTAAGCCTGTCCTTAATTTTTTTGGCAAAGAAAACATGGAAACAGGTGTTTTTTTTGTTTGGCCTTAGGTGAACTGCCGTTCACATGAACATAATCGAAACACTGTTGAAGCAGGCATTTTTTATCACAAAGAAAAGTAGGTTTAGAGATTATAATTTTTTTATTAATATATCCTCTCACTTTGGGCATTAGTTGTAACCTCTGCTGAATGAACTTTAATCTGTTGAATTATACTTACAAACATGTCAGATTTGCATCTTATTTACAGCACAAGCTACGGCAACTTTCCAGGCAAAATACCAGGAAATATTCCCCACAAGGACCTGTCTGCAGTTAAAAATAAGAGAAGTGAGACAAAAGATGATGGCCCAGTCTGCTGCACAGGAAGCTGCGGCACTTGGAGGATCTGGGGATGGGGGAGACGGCTCTCTTCAGTCTGCAGGTGACTTGGACTCGCAGTCTAGTTTCCAGGAGAGGGAGGATTTTGGGGACCAGTCATAAATTCAAGACGCACAGGACTGTGTACCAGTCAAGTGCTATTTTTAGATTGTCCTCTGCCAGTGAACTAATATATATGCCAGTTATTCTTGATTTTGAGTAAATATTTAAGAATGAAAAAGGAGTGACACAAATGTTAGTACTTTGAAGACAGATATTATTATTTATATGGATTAGGTCCAGATGGAATAAGCTTGATATTAGATAGATCAAATTTATGAATTACAACAGTATTGTTGATATAGTGAATGCATGTTGATATTAGGTTTAAACAAATGAAATTTACAATGGAGGCCTTTTAAGAAAATGCTAGGGAGTTATTTGAAGAAAATTCCGTTTGTGGGTTATGTTATGTTACCTGGTTTCTCTGTTATGTATTCTTGTTGCAGTGCCTATATGTGTACTTATTGCAAACAGTAATGCAAATCGGTTTGTACTACACAAAGAATATTGTATGAATGCTATCACCTTTTAGATCTGCTTTACACATGTAGTGTAATTTAGCTATGCTATATAAATAGCAACCACAGGGTTTTGTGTAGTGCATGAATACAGCACAGTATGATCTGCGTTGCTACTGCTATTATTTGCTTACATGTCGTAAAGGTGACATTACACTTAAGTTGTAATTTATATTGGGTAATATTGGAGATAATTAAATTTTCGCTCTTTCTCGAAATTTCCCACTTCGCTGATTAAAAATTTTCAAAATGATGTTTTCACATATGTTTACTATTGGGGAATTTTCTTGTGGCAAATTTAAAATTTTCTAACAATTCTCTGTGCTTACAAAATACAATAATTTCTTTACACGAAAATTACCAAATTTACAGTAGCAGCAGATGAAGAAATCTTGGTTTTTGTGTTTGGATGTTCATTTTGTTCATTTATCATAAGTTCTATTTCATTATATACACATTGTACTGTTGTTTGGGGAGTTTAGTTAGTCTGTTACAAACAGTCTAGGCTTCAGTTTTGTTTAGTGGCACAAGCTTTAGTAACACATGGCCTGTATGGTGTTTGAGTTTATAGTCACCACTTAATTCAGGTATAATATGCACAAATAATGATAGCTTTTGGCTTATAATCTGATAAAATATCTACAATTAAAGTGTGATAGAGGAAAATCTTGTATGGCCTATAAACCATGTAATGTATCTTCTTTTCTCTCGATGGTCCACATGTAATACTACTGGTAAAAGTTCTCATTTGATGTTAAGTACGATTAAGTTATACACTTTCATGTTTAAAAATCACTCAAAGACTTTATGCAGTTACAGTACCCTTTAAAAACTACACACGCCTTTAAGTGTGTTCGAACATACAGTACTACATGTGGTCTTGTTTCCTGTTGAATTTGTGGAATGTTTCACACAGTAATAAGCAGTTACATTTTCGTAACTCGGAACAAAGTTAAAGGACTGTCACGTGTAGTGCACAACTAAACAAAACTTGGAACATGTTCGGAACAAGAGATTTTGTCAGTTTTGTATACAATGTATAGAAATCGGTTTCACTAGTATTCATATATTTCATTCACAATTTTATCATATAGTTCATATTTTGTACACAATTGTGAAAAGTGCTGTGATATTTTTCCATTGTTTCTTTAATGAATCGTGTAAATGCATTATTTTAGTACATTGTTAAGCTCATATTTTAATACCATGTTTGTTACAAAAATCTATTTTAATCACATTGGAACATACAAGCATTAATCATACAAGTATAGCTTTCATGTAACATGATGTTTTTCGTTTTAAATTTTAATATGAAATCTTTGACATTGCAGATGAAATGCTGTATTTATGGTATGTAATTATACACATAGAATTTCAACTTCTGCTTTACAGACAATACCTGTTATTTCTGTATTGTTACTTGGGCTAACTTTATTTCTGTGCAGTTAACTACAATGTAGTTTCAGTTTTCGATGTTCGTAAATGTTTCAGTTAGATGAAATTCTCGGGAACAATTTGGATAACGTAAGAAATGTGAAAAAAAAATGTTTTTGAAGAAGTCCCAACCGAAAAGATAGCATCATTTTGCTTTGTCAAATCAATTATGACTGGTCTGTAAACAGTTTGTTCAAATAAAGAAATATAGTCCATAGGATTTGTGATTTGCATAAATATTAATAACTTTCCTGCACTGGTAATTGGTGTTTGATGTATGTAATTGTACTGTTAATCACTTCAAATTCACAAGACAAAAAGCTCATGATTTTCAATTTCTTGGTCAATTGACAAGACCATGAATTCGCAAACAAGTGATCCCCCTAGTTGACATTGTTAAAACATAGATTGTTTTGAGAGAACTTTGAATTAGCAAAATGATGAAGAAGTGAAACAGTTCTCTGGCGAGGTGGGGGGGAATGTTTATATATTATAAATATATATATTTAGTCCTCGCAAATATTTCTTGATTTACAGTAATCCAGAAGTTCTTCTAATTCACTGAATCAGTGATTAACTATTGAATCCATTGTTGTGTGTTATTCAGCTGTAATGAATGTACATTGGAAAGGACAACAGTTACAGTATACATGTATACACTTTCTTGATCTCAGTCTATTTACATACACAAGTTACACAACTATATCTAAGGTTGACATTGTATATTTATATTTTGTGGATAATGTTTTTAATTCTTAGTTCAAATTTTTTTTGTTTAAAAATTGATGAGTACTAAAACAGGTAAAAGTAGTATGAGTTCATTAGCTTTTAGCTATACCGGACATAAAAACTTCATGAAACTTGTTCAGAAGGTTGCCTGCAACCCGTAGTTGGTCTATATCGAAGTTGAGCCACACGCTATTGGCAAACCAGTTGTGCTACAGACAATTATTCTAAAACATTTTCCAAAAGATTTTCCCAAAACTTACTCAGAACAGTCCCAGTCCAGCAATACCTGGGCCTCTTGTTTCAAATTTCAATAATTTAGGGAAATAAAAATCTTATACAAACTTGTCCCTGTGAAAAACACTATGTTCTAACTTTTGAGCCAAACAATGAAATTTCAAAGAGTGGTGAGTAAATTCCTGTTACCGTGTTACTGATAAGACATGTTATTGAAACACATATTTTTTGTCAAACACATGGTTCTTCTGATTGTAACTGCAGAATAATAGATTTTGGAATCATAAAATATGAAATAGATTATCTCCGTTCATTAAATAGGATAATTGAAATAGTGATTAACATGTTACGATACTGTATTTGAAGAAAAGTTTTTTTCTGTACAGGGCAATCAAATCTGTGGTATTCCTATGGTTGTTACAATGTACAGTTTAAACATTTATTTATAAAAGTTTGTTTCTGCAGTAGGTGCCTGATATGAAAACATGACACAAAAGATCATTTTGATAAAAAAAACTGTTTGCAAATTCTAGTGTTTATGGGATGTTTTGTTTAATGAAACAAAATGGTGGCTTGTAGGTCTTCTTCTTATTTGATATTATATGACTTGGTTAATGGCTTAAATGAGAAAGTGTTAATTTTCCTGACTGCAGTTTTTTAGAGTCTTGCAGGTAAACATTCATCATCAGTCATTGTTTTACAGAAGTGATAGTCATCTTCAGTTCAATGTGCACACAATGTACTTTCTATGTGTATCTAGTTCTTTGGGAAGAAATGGGAGATGTGTATATTTTAAGTTCTTTTAGGGAATGTAGTATATGTAAATAACTGATAATACCACACTAGTGCAATGATACATATGTTTGTTACTGTTTATAGATCTATAAATAGCTTGACATTGTTAAGGTCTTTCTCTTTACCAGGATATAATTTGAAATAAATTTGTCTCTGGAAGAAAATATACATTATTTGTTATATGTTCTGTGTTAGTTAGTGAGGGAAGGAAGGAGGCGGTCTGACAGACAGACAGACGGAGAGTAATTCAAAGAAATTGGGTAACCATTGTCAAAGTGGAAGAGCACTCACCAACATGTTCAGCGGCCAATTGTTCAGTATATCGGTGGCTATCTGGTTGGTACTCTAAATCTGTCCATCAGCTGAAATTGTAATTAAGTCCTAAATAAGCCTGGAACAAAACTGGATGCAAGAAGTTTAAATTTGTGAAATTGTCACAAGGATCATAACAAATTAATCGACCAGGCTAACTTTACCAAGATACTTTGTACAAGAATACATGATCCAAAGGGGATCATTGGGCATCATTAAATGCATTAGTCATGTGCGATTGCAATACATTTGGCAGGCATTTGAATTTGGTTTGGTCTACGGAGAGCTTTCAGTAAATACAGTGAACTTGAACTTGCCAGGAGCGCCATAATGCTGTTTATACAGATGGATTTTCATGAAACTTAGTCAGAATATGAAATCTAGGTCGATATCGAATATGGGTCATCTAGGGTCAAAAACTAGGTCACGGAGTCGAATCATAGAAAAACCTTGTATATGCAATAGAGGTATTTTTCATCGGCTCTTACTGGTACTTGGTCAGAATGACTGCCTTGATAAAATCTATGTTGAGTTCGAATATTGGCCACCTGGGATCAAAAACTAAGTCACTGGGTCAAATCATAGAAAAGCCTTCTGTATGAGATAAGAGTTGGCACTTTTCATTTGATATTCATGAAGAAAGTATTACTTTAGCCTCTTCGAAATCGGTGAATTTGTAAAAGGCTTGTGGGCCTTTCACTTTCTTATAAAGGTTTAGCTTCTTTCTAGGGAGTTAATCGCCGTTTGTTCAGATCCTTTTGGTCGTCCTCTTTTCATAATATTTGCAGGTAGCTTTATTGTTGAAACTGAGCCCTATGTCGCCCTCCCTGGTTCCCTTCAAACGTTCAGCGCCATCGGTACCGCCAGCTTGGGCAACGACAAGAGGCTCTAGGCTTCTATGAAGAGCTCTGTCGGGATCTTCATTTTCTGCGGAAACTGGATATTGGCTGGTGGATTCAGGCAGTTCCTTCGTCATAATGTTAGTTGCAACGTTGGTGAGTGATTTGTTTCCATTTTCTGTTTCTCCGTCATCCTTCAGCATGTACATTTCCAAGTTCAGTAGCCGTTTCATCTTTGATGGTCTCGTCTCTTGGTATGATATCGAGTAAGATATCATCGCCTCTATCCCATGATGTTAATAGGGCATGGAGCTGGTTCAGTTTCACAGTGAACTTATTTCCTGTGACTTTCGAAACACACGACGCTATTTTCTGACATATTTGCGACGCCGCTCTGACTTCGGTTGAGTCTTATTCGAAAGGGTTGTTGCCATGACCTCTGTTATCTGCGGGGCACTGTTCAATCATGTCTTGTAAGCGGTAGGCTTTAGTCCACCTTTCATATATAAGAGAAATGTCAAAAAGTAGTTGGTCTTCACTTCGTCTAAGTGCAAATATGTGACAGCACGGTAGTCTGTACTTGGTGTGAAATAAACTCTGTAAGCGTCTTCTGTGTAAGACTGCCGATGCATTTTCTGACTTGTCAAGTTGCTTCTTCACTAGGCCATACGCGTTCTACGTGGGCCCCTGTTTGTGCGTAACCCGATGGCTGAATGTGAACTTAAGACGGCAGCTCTAGATAACTTTCCGTCAATTTATGTTCGGTGTGTGCCGAGTAATGCAACAAAGTCCGTGGCAAATCCGTTTAATTCAGAATGCTTTTATATCACCTGTTTCAATTTCTGGTTCAAACTTTCAACCCTGTTGTTTGTTTGGTTACCTAAACAGTCTGCCGACGAAAGTCCGACAGTCCTAATCGGATGCCGAAATGAGTTGAACGTCGATACAGCCTGTCTGTTTAATATTTTGAAGCTCTATCTCGACAAACTGTGGTCACATGGCCCAGAGTTAATGAACAATGGCGTTATACACACCCGTGATGGTGCGCACCTTAAAAATGTGTTCAAAAAAGGTTCGACGCCAGCATCAGTCATGCATTCCTTTACCTGAATCAGTCTTTGTTAGGGCTATACATGTATTGACCGCTAACGGATTGACGGGCCATGGTAAGAGCGCCTCCTCGTGGTGTGGCCCGGATGTGACATAATGAAACTGATAGTAAGTAGGTCTAGTCAACACATATTGTACTAGCTTTGATTTCTCTTTGACATAAATTCATGGTATCAAAATCAAAAACATTTAAAGGAAAAGTGTGCTTTCTATTTCAATGAAATTCATTATGTCATAACTGAACGCTCTTCCTACCATTTTAGTACACGGCACTATATACAGTCATTTTGTTATCTCCTATAATAATACTGCATTAAGTCTTCCATGTCATAATTTTATAAAGGATATCTAAATAGCCTACTTCCTAGTAAAATATAATGATAACAATAATGATCAACATGCGCATTGTTTTTAAACTTTTTGGAAACTTTTTTTATTGTTTATAGTCCCGGGCGTCTGCAAAGACTCCAGTAGGCCTATGACTACCGTGCACACTAGTACCTAACAAAATTTGAAAATCTACCGTTGCGTCAGTACCTCTCCAGAACAACCCCTCTCTACAACAAACACACTTCTGTGTTCCCAAGGATGTTGACTCTTAAGAACTATGCATGGATAGTCCATATGAAATAGGATATTCAAGTTTACAGCGACGAGTCGCTGTGGAATTCCCATTCTTATGTGCCTACTGTTCACTAAATTTATCTACGTTTGAAGCATCTACGCTCTGTCTCTGACCAGGATTTAATTTTATAGCCTTTTGATTACAATTCTGCAAAACACCTATATTTAAAGTGACATTATGTGCATCATACGGCAGAAAAAGTGTCAAGCGTATATCGGCAGGCAATCGATAAGTTTTGGGGATTAGGAGTTTACGGAAACAACTACGGTTCGGTAATATCCGTAAATAACGGTCAGGGTCATAAATCATGACATCGGGAAATGCTAAGGGAGAATTGAACTGACGCGTAACTTTTGTGAAAATCTTATGTTTTAATTTTTATCATTTCTACCAGAAGATAAAAGAAAATTCAGCATTATCATTCACATTACTTGCAATTAATAATAATAATAATAATAATAATAATAATAATAATAATGTTTTAACTACTGAGCACTATTTCATTACAGTCACATCATCAGTCATAAAAATAGTCAAAAAATAATCCAAAAGCTACAAAATTCGTGAATTTTGACATAATAATGAGAATGATTCTAGTGTGCACTTGATTTTCATAATCGGCTAACCCTTTACACGTGCGTAACGTTTGCTCGTGAGAATGTTTCAAATTTAGACCGTTATTTTCAAGTACAGACGCACACGGCAAGTCTGTTGCAAAAGGTGGTGTGCTTTAAAACGTAAATAGATGGACCTCATGTCCCCGGTAAATAGTACGTCAACTGTTTTATTTTGCGATCTTAAATTCCTAATCAGTGATATTCCTGATCTGATAAAGACTGACATTTCATTTCGGTAGGCTTTTTAATTTGAGAAATAGAACACTTTCCTTTCAGAATATCAAATAGATTTTACATACTCTAGTAAACGCTTGATGTTGAATGCCTTAAGAAGTATGTGATTTTTCATCACATGGCTTGAAAATATAATAACATTTTAGAAGAAATAAGGATTTATTGTAGGAAAAAAACTTTTCCATTTCTGCAGTGAATAATACCTGTTACATATTACAGATTTTGTCATTTAATACTCTGCACACAGATCAAACATTGCGTGTTTCTTCTTTCTTCTCTTTTTGTTAATGTAATAATCAGCTTATTTCTTCAGGAAGAAATGAAAGACAAAAAGATACGAGTAATAAGACTACCTGGTTTTGACCTGTGTATTATGAAAACTAGCTTTGGTCTGGAAGAAACTCTATGTTGACACCTATAAAATGAAGCCAATTTTAGCGGAGCGAATTCTTGCCGTTCACTCGAGACAAAGAGAAAGTAAAACAAAATATAAAGTACCCGTGCAAGTGTTTCGAAATAATTTTTATGAACAAAAGACTGAAGATTCTAACCCAGTTTGCATTTTAATGTAAAACAAAACCCAAATACAACGTTTTAAAGATCATGGTAAAGTTACGTAAGTCCGGCCATAAAACTTATCGATGGCCTGAAGCAGTTAGATCAATCATTCGGAAAGTTCGGCCAGCATTACGGAAGCAACCGAGCTCCGATCGAAAAATTAAATTATATACCTGTTAAACAAAACCTTAAAAAAAGACCATTCTATTCTTTCTTTATTTTTATATAAAATATATCACTTAAATGGAGAATGATGTTTTATTCAATCCCGTTTGTGATTCTAAAATAAGTGTTATAGTTTTTGAACAAATTGAAGATAAGCTGCAAAATTTTCACTTAAAATTGTGACATTTTGGGCGTTTTACTATATATTATATAGTAAAACGACGGGTAGAGTTTTTAAGTTAAAAAAAGACCAAACAAAAAAGTCTCAGAAAAATAAAAAAATATTCATTAAAAGGGGGAAATGTTATATTTTATCATCCCGTTTGTGATTTTAAAATAACTTTATAAGTTAAAATGTTATCGCGAGATAATGACAGCGCTCCTATACAAACCTATAGTAAATTTGTGGCGTGTATTGGCCCTGGCTGTGACACTTTTTCTGCCACATGCTTACTGCACATAGTGTATTTTTGGTGACAGTTTTATAAAAGCAATTTTTGGTTAAATGTGTTAAATTAATGATTATGCCGCATTAGTATTTGAAGTTGGTGCTTTAGATATAAAAAAATCGGACTGATGAAATGATAGTTGATTGTATCGTTGTTGATGTTGGCAGAGATTTCGGCAGTGGAAGGGAAGCAACTCCTGCATGCACTTGTTCTTTTCTTAAATTGACTCTCCCAGTCAAATAAGAAAATCAATATTTGGAAAGTTATTATTTCATACTGGTAGCGTGAAGAGTTTGGTGTATTGGGTTAAAAGCTATTATTTCATCTACGCTTTTGTACACACACCATATTCAGCTGGATTTTTACTTGAAAAAAATGCGCATAATGTCACTTTAAAGAAATAGACTAGCCCAAATTGAAAGTCAGATGATCTTAATTATAAAATTCTTAGTAGAAATAAGCTGAAGTGTTACGTGCACGTTACAAAACCGGTACGGGTAGCCATCGAACGGTCTTACCGGACAGAGTGCTTATGCCCTGAGAAAGCGAACAGTTTATCAACAATGGAACACTCCATTAGAGGCTAGACTCTAGTGATACATGGAGATCGGACAGTCCTCTGCTTGCAATGGTGCCCGCGCAGAATTTTATAAGTCTCGAGAAAACTGATACAGTGCCCGCTCAGAATTTGACAAATCTGGAGAAAACTGATACAGTGCCTCCACAGAGTTTGAGAAGTCTTGAAAAAACTGATTCAATGACTGCGCAGATTTTGATAAGTCTGGAGGACTGCAGAGATTTTGATAAGTCTGGAGAAAACTGAATAATACCAGCGCAGAGCTTGATTAAAAGTAGGCCAGGATTACAAAAGACAATACAGTATTCCTTTATATCATCTTTAAAACAACTTTATTAATTATAACATTCAACTTCAGCATTTAACAGTATTCGTTTATATAAAACTATTATATATGTTACAAACTGTACAGTAATTTATATATACATCTTTTTAACAATAACAATGTTAACACTGATACAGATAGTTTTGCAAACTTAAAATTACACTCAATACAAACAAAATTAACATATTCAAAAACAAAATTACCCCTGGACTATGCTTAAACACAAAACGATATTTTCTTAACTGTACATCAGTTCTGTCACAAAGAACTCACAACTTTGGTTCAAGGTATATTCGGTATTGCACAAAATTGAACATTTACTTCGCAGAACACATACTTGCATCAACGAAAAACAATTTTAACAGACACGGAATGGCTTTAACACGACTCCATTTGTAACAGACGACATGCAGAAGCCAACTTTATATTTAGAAGAACAATAGACTACATTGTCCAATGAGTCACTACAGGGTACTATATATAAACAATTCACACTATTCTGAATCGAATGAATGTCACACATATACATGTAAAACAATAACACTTGCAAAATTTCCTCATATCATATTCAAGTAAAACTTGAAAAAAAAGTTGCATTACATTAAACATGCACATGGTTAGTTATCACATTTTCACACTCTTCAAGGAATTCAGGATTCTCTTTCACTAACGGACAGACTCCTCACAGCGATCTGATTGGATGAGCTTCTGTAGTTGTAAGGAGATGTAACCGCTGTGAAGAGTTTGAATCACAGACATCTGGCGGGACGGAGGTCATTGCTCACTGAAATACAGTAAATAAAAACAGTTTACTTTGCTGTAAGCGATGTCGCTGTACGACACAGGTTTGGAACCTAGCTACTGCCATGGGTACTAAATTTTCTTTTCACAAGTAGCTGGATCTATGACAGGAAATTCCACAGCACCCATGCCGTCATATCAGACCGACACAAACCAGGATCCGTGTATATGTAATATACGGACCCTACATACAAACTCGGGACGGATGCAAACTTGGTATTAACTCGTTAACCGTAACTATAAATTACATATAATGCATGAAACATCATAGTGCGAAATTCACAATATGCCCAGTACTTCCAACTAAATAATTCTCGGCTTCGCACATACGGGTACTGATAAATGATTTTCATTCGGGAAAGATGATTCCTTAGTTTTCATCGTTGGTCTCTATACATCTTGAATTTAATTTTAAAATGTACAAAATCCAAGAAGACGACCGCCTACCATTAGCTTATAATTAAAGAATTAAATTTGAAATAATTCTATGTTGTTAAATACAATGTACTTTTTGTTTCAAACTTAAATACAATGTACTTTTTGTTTCGTTTGAACTAAATTTTAACTTGAATACGAGTCTACGGTAAAGGTCAAGCATATGATAACAAGATATTGAGGCGGATAACGATAATGGGGATACAATGTTACAATAGACTTACCATTTTAAAATTGTTTAGATAGGACTCACCGATTTTTCCTCAGTTCTCGCCACAGCGATGGCGAACAGAATAAACGCAATCTAAAAATAGACACAATGTTTCAGATAATCTCGTCTCTAATTAACCTAATAAAGCACGCGACAAGTTGTAAGTCTGTTATTTTTGTAAAACTTTTAAAACGCAAATGATTTTCTGGGGACAAAAGTCTGACGGAAACAAATCTTGCAAAAGTAAGATTTCTGTAATATACATTTCTTTACTTTTACATTTTTTGTCTGTCTGAGAAGGCCTACATGATATATTTATGTGCAGTAAAAATAGTATAGACCTAGTGTCATTACATACAAAGAAATCAAAGTAATTGCAGTAAAAGGAGGTAACTGACCTGGAAAATGCCCAGGGCTACAAGAATAGGAACCATCAATGTAGTGTTGGCCAGGGACAAATCCCACAACGTCTTGTAGCAACCCTGTATTATGGAACAAATAAAAACTTGCATATTTAATTAATCTATTTCTGTTTTAATATACAATGGATCATTAATGGATCATTAATAAAAGTGTGAAACATTCAGAATCTATGTGTATTCAGTTAATTATATGTTATTTCTTAGATTTTCACGTTATATATCATTTGGCAATGCTATTTCTAACAAAAGTGCAAGTGAGACTTTCGCTAGCGATAGCAAAAACCTAAATACAAAGTAAGCCTAACATAGTTTACCCAACCTGTATTTTATTTTATAGATACCCACCTCCAAGCACACACACGCACAAAAGCTCACCGCGTACCTTACACCAAGAAAACATAAAACGCTTATTAAGTACAACTAATGAACGACTTATTGCTGTTTTTACAGCTACTAAAACTGACCGCCTGTCACCAAGCCAAAGTTGACTTTGTAGTGTGCTTGCGCCGCCTGTCAGTTCAAACGATAACTTACCGTCATCCCGTTATTCGTTGCATCATTATAACTTGTTGCACAGGTGAAATGTGAATGGTCTTTTCCCGTCGGTAATGTTTTACAGCACGCTACAGGCGTTACGAGGCTGATGTCATGTCCGTTGATATGTAACGTTTTATTCCAAGACGTGGCACCCACAAAGTCATGGTAACTTTCAACTCCACAGCATTTGAACTGGATGTACACAAAAACAATTGTCAGGTCCATTTACTTGTTAGATTTTTTTACTAACTACATATTTTTCTTAATTGTAATGGTATGGAAAACAATGTTTTTATTGAAAGTCTTGTAAATTGCTAAAAAAGCAACACCTCGCTTTTAGATAAATAAATATATGATTCTAATATCAATGATTTAAATTTTCGCTTCTTTTTCGCGAAACTCCCACTTCGCTAATCTTAAAATCTCGAGATAGATTCTTTTTACATATATTTACTATTAGAGAATTCACTTTTCGCGATTTTAAAATTCGCAAATAAGCCTGTCTGCTGACAAATCGCGAAACTTTCGTCACTTGGAAATTACCCAATTTTTAAACAGTACATGTACTTAAATTTCTTAACCATTGTGTATTTACGAAACAAATCTATTTTTCCGTAAATAAAACCAAATTTCTTTGACATCAAACTAACGTTTTCTAGAGCAATATTTTTGTAATAAGTTTGCATATTTCAACTTAACATAACTTTGTCCACTTCAGAAAAAACATTTTACATATCGCTTGTCAGTGCTTGTACCTACAGGGGACTTAAGGTAAAATAAATCAAATTATTTATATGTGTTCTACACCTACCTGAATCATTATAATATTCCAGGCTAGAGAATATACTTCTGCCGATGCAATACCCTTGTATTCGGACAAAGAACCTTTCAACTGGTCTGTGACCTAGATGGAAAAGTAGAATTGAAGTTAAGTAAAAGCAGATCATGATTGGTTCGCTATTGTACACTTATACAAACAGCACTCTGCTTTTAAGCAGTTTTATAAAACAGCGACGATTAAAACACCACCATTCAGTGAGGATAGTGTGGCAGTAACGCAGTAGTAGAGTCCAATATCATTGTGCAAGCTCATTTAATAATACATGTACAAGGATTAACACTTTTCTTGGGAACATGATCTTCCTTTTAGTGCAATAGTTGTTAACTTTTGTGTAAGAATAAACCCAGTTCGTCACAAGATCTTTGTTTTTATTTCAAAAACTGTGTTTGCTTTTATGTCAGCTTTGCCTTTATGTCGAGAACTATGTTTGTTTTTTTTTGTCCAGAACTATGTTTTTATGTCAAGAACTTTGTTTGTTTTTATGTCAAGAACTACGCTTGGTTTTTATGGCGTGAACTACACATGTATGTTGTTTTTAATGTCAAGAACTATGTTTGTTTTTATGTCAAGACATATGTTTGTTTTATGTTAAGAACTGTGTTTGTTTTAATGTCAAGAACTATGTTTTCATATCAGGAACAATGTTTTTATGTCACGAACTTTGTATCATTTATTGCCAATTGCAAAATACCAACTATCCTAGGCGCCTTTTATAGCAAACCGAATTTATATTCAATTGCGAATGGACAAGTTTGTTTAATTTGTGTTCATCAGAATCTAAGGGATCAGTGTTATAAAACTTACCAGGGAAGGTTTGCCGTAAAGCAGTCCGATTGCCACCATCTCACCAACAAAGAATACAATTAAAACAATGGCATACTGAAAAAGAAGCGATATTTAAATTTGATTATACTTCACAGCTTACACCTAATATATGTAGGGTCTAGAACTTGACACTATTACACATTGCAAAAGAAATGTCAATGAAATTAAACATTGCACTGCTGTATTGATTAGCATCTAACTTTGCAGGATTGTTTATAAAGTAACATTGCATAACAAGAGGGTAATGAAGGCTCTAATTAGCTCACGTGCATTCTTTGATAGCTCCTTGACACATTCAACCTTACTGGAATGTCATATTTTCATAGACAAAACTTGTACAATGTCACTTTTAAGGATCAGTGCCAATCATAATATGAACAGTTCTTTTTTGTGAAGAGGGTGACACAGCAATAATGTCTATGAAAATATTTCAAATCTCACCAATGGTTTCTGTCTTTTAAACTCGACAACATGATACATTAAAGAAAAACTAGTCAAACCCCTTGGCGGCCGTGTTTGTTTTCTGATGAATCAAGATTGTTTAAATAATGTAGCGTTGCAGGGTTTCACAGGCATTATTTGATAATGTGACCAACGCTTTCAGAGTAGAATCCTTAAGTTTTCCACATAGCCATATAAGGGAGGGTGACCTAAGGCATGCTATTGTAAAATATTTTTAAAGCCAGCCGATGGTCTGTCAGGAGTATGTTCAAAGTTTTTTATGTATGCTTAAAAAAAATGTAGTCGTGTAACTGAAAAGAATGCGTTCGCATGACTTTTTTTAGCTATATTTTTATATAATTATTTATGAACTCTGTCAAGTAAAACTGTTTATAAAGTATGTTTTCTCTGCAAACCTGGCATGTTTTTCAAAATGTCCTAGCAAGTGCCCCTTTTTTACATGAAGGTTTTCTATTTGTAGCTATTTTTGAGCAACAAATTTTGTTAGAACAGTTACATTGCAAGTCTGGTAAACTTTCACGCAGCATGTTGTTTAACAAAATATTTGGAAGACGGACAGACGGACCGCGGACATCCAGCGAACATCAAGGTCATCACAAGAACTCCTGATGTGTTCAGCTGAGCTCAAATAAATGAAATAAACAATGTTACATCATTTTTTCTTGCCTGTGGGAAATACTTTCAAAATAATATTAAACAACTGATTATTTGTTTTAAATTATCAACAACCCGTGAGCATTGTTAATTAAAAAAAGCTCTGGCATTCGTCAACATATTCTTAAAGGTAGAGTCACGCAAAACTTTATGACGCATAAACCCCTAGGCAAAAAGTCGCTTCGAACAATAACACAATTAACATTCGAAAATTAAAAAGAAATTAAACATTACAATTTTTCAATTATATCGTGAATATTACTATAGTTTTTGTGATAAATGCCCATTTATATGATAATTACATACACGAAAACCCGGATCTCTGAATAAAGAGCAATATATAACAAACTAAATTCATTTCTGTCTCATCAAAACACATAAAGACCCTACATTAAAACATTTATCACAGTTCACAATAAAATATGAGTGCTTTGCTACTTAATATCTGAGTTACAAGACACCTCACTATAAATTTTCTTTTTGACCATGCTTTAATTCTTAAAACTAAATATGTTTCGTGGGGGGGGGGTGTTGTGTTGGGTTAAATTTTTTTTTTTTTTTTTTTTTTTACAAAAAAAAATTTAAAAAAATGCGCATAATGTCACTTTAATGTATTACAGTAAAACCTGTGAACAAAGACCACTGCTGGGAAGCTACAACATTTTATTGTAGTTTTTGTTAGCAGATCGTATTGTTTCACAGGTGTTTTTACTATATATGAATAGTGCACTGTGATCTATCTGCTGGTCTTTATTAGCAGGGTGATGTTTATTCGGATGTGGTCTTTAACATAGGGCTGACTGTACAGAAATTCACAATGTACTTTCAAAATAAATGCCATGTACACATCAATTAACATTTATCATGACCAGCAGGGAGAACACAGTGCACTATACCCTAACAGTAGAAATGTCCTTTTGGACAGTGTCTCCAGGTTTCTAAATCCGTATCACCACCCATGTCTTGCCAGAACTCGTACTTACCAACCACAGCATGAAGCCGACCTTGCAGCAGGCCCCGCAACAGCCAACAAAGGACAATGCAAACAATGCCAGACCACCAATTATCAAACCAGTTGCCAGTCCTGTCATAACCTGGAAAAAAACTTTCATGTTGTACAAATAAAGTCACAAAAGCGTCAACTGTTATTTAGTGTTTCTTAATACTAGTATGTATTTTCAAAATTTGCTTCGGGTTGACCAGCTCATACGCTGATAAAGATTTGGTGATTTTCTTTATAATCAGATCATATGAAAAAAATAATCAATTGATAACCCTCCCCCGCCTGTCTCTCTCCCCCCGCCCCAAACGCCACATTCTTGAACATGACGGACATCTGTCACTCACATGATAGACATAAATAATTATAATTTATCATCTTAATATTTTCAGCAATCAATAGTTGGTAGCGCCAGTGTTCAATGCTTATAAATTTCCGTTTCTGCTTTGGTTAATCCAGAAACGGTAATGTTTTTGTTACCTCTCCTAAGTTGATGTCATCAACGCTGAGCACTGCTAAACCCGTATCCTTGGCAACTTTTTCGAGTTGGGTGATACCGGTTTCCAAAAACGGTTCGTAGATTGTCTTTCCATACCGTAATATAAACCCAACGACAAAAATTGCAAGTCCGGCAAGCTACAAATAAAATCAAAACGTGATGTTTTATAGCTCATAAGAATTAATTATGAAACAATTATCGCATTATATGGATACATTATTATTAATATAATAACAAATGACCGACGGACTAGATAAGACTTCCCACGATGAAAGGTTAAATACCATATAATAATTTTTCCTGAAACGAATAGTGTGAAGTTTAGTAGATTTGTGCTGTACTGTTACACTATAATAAATTGTCAATACATTTATGTTAATATCTACTCGTATGGCGATTTCTCTAGGTTGCAATTAAGTTAATAGTTATCTAAAGTGACTTGTGAAAATGTTTGCTTTATATGATTGATACTATTTTTGTTGTTGTCTCTACTGCAGAGCAAGTTCAATCACTCTCCAGGCAACAACCAGGACCGAAATTATGCACTTACAAGAGAAAGACCAAATCACTTTCATGATTGTCTGGCATATCTGGTGTCTTGTTCAAGGACTTGCCCGGAACCCATATTCTCTGCACGCAAACCAAGTAATAACTACACCAATGATGTCAACATGCTTTGATTTACACTAACACAATAAATTCTGGAGCCGTCGTGGCTCAGTGGTAGCGCGTTCGTCTCAGGATCGAAGGGTCCCGGGTCCGATCCCCACCATAGCCATGTCGGTAGTGTCCTTAGGTAAGACACAAATAATTCAACATTGCCTCTCTCTCTTCGAGGTTGATTCCGCCAGGAATGGGTCTTGAGAGCGATTAATCTAAGTTGTAAGAACTTGTTTCGCAATCGAGAATAATGGAATAAGTATAAACCCAGAACCGTCATTGCACACTTAGTAAACCATTTCTAATCACACTTTAAATATATCAGGCACAGAAAATAGCGGAATTTTAGAAATGGAATTTAAAGACATCAATAGAAACACAACCACTACCAACAACCCAAAAATGAAAAGTTCGAGCCGATGCTTTGGACCTTAAGTAGTGACTTTGACCTTGGACGAATAAGCTGTTGCATAGGCTTTACAAGTGAACATCGAGAATATAGAACATATGGAGCGGACACGAAATGTCACGCACGGACATACAGACTGTGAACATCCCGTTTCCCCCTACAGCTTTGCGGCGAGGGTAACCTGTGAAGTTTAGATTCAAAAACTCAGTGTCCGCATTACTATCTAATAATGTTTACTTAAACTTTGTTTTAAATTGATAACATTGTTTAAACAGTTTGTTGTTCAACCTTCAGCCGCTCCTATCTTTAACCAAATAAACATGATATTTATACACCACTGAAAATTATTTATTATTGAATGCAATTAATATTAACTTGTTAACCCATTCAACTGGATCACGTCGAAGTACTTCCTTGTTTAGTTAAATTCCCTTTGTAATTCGTCATCTACCATTGAATAAAACGCATATGCACTTATAGCGTCATTGTATATTGCTTAAACATTTCCTTCCAGGAATAACTGATCACACCTATTGAGTACAATCTACTTACTATTCCGAAACCAACATCGGGAAACAATAGTAATAAAATGCACGGCAACTCCAGTTAAGGGTCCTTCTACATCCTATTTTTCTTATATATTTGCACTCCAATTCAACATTGCAGCAGGATGTACAACAAATAAAGAACAGCACAGACATAACAGGCCACGATGAAACCGAAATATCTTCCTGTATGAACTTAAAATTCGTCTCTATTTGTTACTTTGAATACGTACTAGGCAGATCTATTTTAGTCAGATCCGCACTTCTTTCAAATGAATCTAAGATTGATAGTAAAGTGGTTAAAAGGGTCGCTACAACAAAAGGATATAGGTTCGTACCCGGACAGGGAGGGATCCCTATAAAATAAACTGGAAGCAGTAGTGGACAAGACCTATATAAGAGCATATATCAGTACTGTGTCACTTAGTTCATGGCGACACACAGGTTCCATGTGCATCTCGCGGCTTCAGATAGAAGCGCAAAGGTATCTGGGGGTACAGGGGATCTGGGCCCATCTGTGAGTTAACACGTTAAGATGCACATGAACTAGCACTCAGCCATGAATTAATACTATAAACCTTCTGGGTACTGGTGGGATTCGAACCTACAGCGACAGGGAGATCGGACACTCGGACACATAAGACCCTGACAGTTAACACGCTGCATCCCGACGTGGTTGATTTTGTTTTCAATGTAAATTATGCTTACCATGAACACTATGTTAAGCACCACCAACAGAAGGCGAGCTAATCCAGCAAAACAACCCATGATCTCTGTTTTAATTGCACGTAATCTTCCCGTTTAAGCTAAATACACATTGATTTCTTTCCCCTTTTATCACATAAAGTCCTTGTATTTCTAAATTCTTTATCCAAAGTTCAGGTTAAATCTAATCTTGCCCATTGTGCGCCCTGTCAGGGAAAGACTTCGTAAACGACACTGAAACAGATAATGTTTAAATAAATGTTAAAGTAAGGCGTAATTTCACCTGTATTTTAAAATACTTTGTACATTTCCTATATATGTATACACATAATTTTATATCTACCTTAAATGGAAAGTGTGTCGCGATTTAAGGTTAATGAACCTGAACAAGAAAGATGTTGGGTCACATGATATATGAAGCCCGTTGATACTAAAATTTCCGGACAGATTATGACCATTTATTGTATATGGTATATATATATTTTTGCTATTAACGAGGTGTAATCAATCGTTAAGAGACACTTAAACCCGGACCGTGTCATGGATTAAAATGAATAAAAATTTAAAACAATTCGACATAGAGAAAAATTAAACACGTGTACTCACCGTTTAATTCCGTATCTTGGCTCCGATGTCATTTAACCTTCATACATGTCAAGTATTGCTGTACATGTACACACAACATAAAGCATAGCTTAACAGTACTTAAAGTAAATGTTTATATTAATTACGATACCGTCACACGACATCTATTCATATATACAAATCTGTATTAACGCACCGACGATCACATGTCTCATACGTAATATCGCGTTGCCGTGAGCATTATGTTGTAAAATACCAATCAGCCGGATTTTATTTTGCGATTATTTCCCATTTCTAGATGCACTGTCATGTAAACAAGTTTTCTTACCTGAAACATCTGCCACGTTTGTATATGACAGAATCAATATAACATGTCGTCCCAGTTTGAATATGAAATAATATTCTATTTTTGTAATAGCTATGAAATTAATTTTAGTAGTTGTTGTTGTTGTTGTTGGTTTGACAGCCGTTGCTATGGCAGCACTGCTCGTATAAAATGACCTATGTACAGTGTAGTTACCAATGGTCTCGAGTTGTAAATCAAGTCAGCCTTCCTGGACATCTCGGAAAGGTGTTTCATGTCCGCTTCCGTGGTCGAGAGGTTAGTGTTGCTGTAACCTCTCATATATTGAGGATCTTGGGTTCGAGCCCTGCTACCGACCATGTATCTTAATTGGCAGTTAGCTGCTTCTTACGGAGGGCCCCGAGTCTAGTACTGGTTCTTGCCATGAACGATGGTTAGGTAAACTGCCCGTCTGTTAAAATGACCAAAATAAGGCTGGAACGGCGGTTAAACATTGGTTAAGAAAGTATTTCTTCAACGAAATAGTATAGTCATGAACAAATCGTATCGTATAATTCCTTTTCTTTATTTACAAACAAAAGTAAATTAATATTTTGTACAAATATACCAGAAGATATGAAACAAAAATATTCAACATTCACATGATACGAAACTAACTTTTTTTAGAAGAAATCCAATCTTGAATAAAGCATATCTTGCTGTGGCAAAGCTCGTTTTTATAGCTTTTTACTGCGCAGTAAGTTAAGGATAAGAATATCTTTTCATATTTTCAACAAGTTTTGATTTCATAAAATTTTATAAACTTCAAAAATTTTGCAAAAAGAACAATTTTACTTACTGCTTGAATTTCTATAACTTATTCAAATTATGCATTTCTAAAGGTGTTTAGTATACTATAAGTAATTCTCAAATATATAAAATATAAAATATATACATAAAAGAAGTCTCTCTTTTCTGTTGTCTACTTCATGCATTCCTAATACTGCCAAAAGATCCAGTTACACATTACAAAAGCATAGAATTTTTTTCAATTCAACGTTTACTATTTATAAGCATCGCATATAACGAAATCTTTGCGACCATTTAAATGTGTTCCTTATATCCAAAATATGTTATGTCCATATAGCATTTTTATATCTAATAAAGAACGAAACAAAATCAGGCCAAGAAAAGGTGTTCCTTATATCCCGAATTTCGCTATATCCGGAGTCGCTATATACGAAGATTACTGTAAACCAGTTAGCTATTTAATCATTTCATCTGCTTGTCTACAGCGGGCTACAAGAATAACAACAATCATATATTAAAGTGACATTATGCGCATCTTACTGCATTTTTGGTGACAGTTTTAGCAATTTTTGGTTGCTGTTCATTTAAATGTGTTAAATTAATGATTATGCCGCATTAGTATTTGAAGTTGGTGCTTTACATATAAAAAATCGGACTGATAAAATGATAGTTGATTGTGTCGTTGTTATTTCGGCAGTGGAAGGGAAGCAACTCCTGCATGCAGTTGTTCTTTTCTTAAATTGACTCTCCCAGTCAAATAAGAAAATCAATATTTGGAAAGTTATTATTTCATACTGGTAGCGTGAAGAGTTTGGTGTATTGGGTTAAAAGCTATTATTTCCTCTACGCTATTGTACACATACTATATTCAGCTGGATTTTTACTTGAAAAAAATGCGCATAATGTCACTTTAAGAACTGCTACTGAGATTCGTGTGTTTTTGTTGGTGATGTAAACCACGATTTTTAAATCCTTTACCGGTTGTTTAGAAAACATAAAATCCATGAATTGATTTGTCAACGAAAGTATTTTTTCAAACAGGTTCATTTTAGGGAACATAGATGCATTCGATGTAAGTAGCGGTGCCGTGATAGGTGAAAGCTGGTCCCGTGATAGAAAAAACTGGTCACGTGAAAGAGGTAAACTGGTCCCAAAGCACTGGTCCTATGAGAGAGGAAAACTGATCCATGATAGAGAAAACGGGTCCCAAAAAACTGATTCCATGAGAGAGGAAAACCGGTGCAGTGATAGAAAAAAAACTGGTTCCGTGATAGAGGTAAACCATCTGATTAAATAAAAACATAAAAAAATCACTATGTCGAAAATCCACCAATTGTCCATAATTAAAGTATAGCAGATCACACACTATAAAATATATCACAGTCACGTGTTAACATGGACGGAATCTCCGTACGTCTGTCACTGAAAATATAAAGAAAATGACAATAACATTTATAAATAATATAAAACAATTTCATGTGGCTTGATAAAATGAAAGGATACACATGCCTATATCCCAAAATGCTGTTGGAATAATTAAATCTATTAACATTCGACTTTTCAATATTCAAGAGTATAGCATTAGAACAATATATTTTTGTAATACAAAGTCATGCAAATAATAGATAAATATTTGAAAAAAATAGTTAAGTAAATAATGTTTGCCATTCGCTTACCATAAAACGTTTCTTTGTTGGTTATGATGGTCTTACATTGGCCGTATCTTGTCATTCTCAGCCTTAGCCACCATGATGGCAAATATTATAAAGAGTACCTGCAAATATGTTCATTTCATTTATATTTATATCGTATATTGCCGTTCTGATGTTTTGCAACCATCATTTCAAAACATCAGAACACAAAAAAAAACATTATTTGCCTTACCTATTCATGCACATAATTCTACTCAAATAAATTCAACTATACATTTTACAGTTTATTCCTATTTGAATGCATCGATTATTTGGATATTATAACTGAGATAATAATTTCATATCAAATTCCTACATTTTTTTCCTATACGAATGATTCTACACTTAGTTTTATTCCTACATTAATATGACATATTGAGTTTATTCCTACATGAAATATTCAACATCGAGTTTATTCCTACATGAAATATTCCACATTGAGCTCATTTCCACATGAAAGATTGCACACTAATTCTAACACGAGTGATTCCACATTGAGATTTCCAACATGAATGATTCAACATTGAGTTTATTCTTGCATGAACAATTCTACATTGGATGTATTAATATTCGCATGATTCCACAGAACGTTCATTCAGGCGCGTATGTATCAACATCGTAAGTATTCCAACTTCGATAATTCCACATTTAGATTTTTCCTGTGACTCTAGTGCGCGTTATTCACAAACGTTGATTATATATATATAAATGAATCCAAATTGAGTTAATGTTTGTCACTGAATGTTCAGCATGTAATTTATTCTTGACTCAATGCTTCAACATAGATTTGTTTCCCCTTTAATCGATTACACATACTGTTTATTCTTACAATAAACAAGAGGGCCAAGATGGCCCTATATCTCTCACATTGGTACAAGTCCACTTGCCTGGTGGAAGATCACTAGATAATGTTATATACAATAGGTTTTCCTATATACGTCTTTGTAAAACAAGTGACCCCCCGGGCAAGGTCAATTTTGACCCAAGGGGCATGATTTGAACAAACTTTGAAGAGGTCCACTAAACAATGCTGCATGCCAAATATCTAAGCTCTAGGCCTGGTGGTTTCAGAGAAGAAGATTTTTAAAGTTTTTCCTATATAAGCCTATGCAAAACTAAGTGACCACCCCCGCGGGGTCAATTTTGATCCAGGGGTCATAATTTGAACAATCTTGGTAGAGGTCCACTACACAATGCCAAATATCTAAGCTCTAGGCCTTGTGGTTTCAGAGATTTTAAAAGTTTTTCCTATATAAAGCCTATGCAAAACTAAGTGACCACCAGCGCGGGATCAGTTTTGACCTGGGTGTCATAATTTGAACAATCTTGGTAGAAGTCCACTAGACAATGCCACATGCCAAATATCTAAGCTCTAGGCCTTGTGGTTTCAGAGAAGAAGATTTTTAAAGTTGTTCCTATATAAGCCTATGCAAAACTAAGTGACCCCCCGCGGGGTCAATTTTGACCCTGGGGTCATAATTTGAACAATCTTGGTAGAGGTCCACTAGACAATGCTACATGCTAAATATCTAAGCTCTAGGCCTTGTGGTTTCAGAGAAGAAGATTTTTAAAGTTTTTTCCTTTATAAAGCCTATGCAAAACTAAGTGACCACCCGCGCGGGGTCAATTTTGACCCGGGGGTAATAATTTGAACAATCTTGGTAGAGATCCACTAGACAATGCTACATGCCAAATATCTAAGCTCTAGGCCTTGTGGTTTCAGAGAAGAAGATTTTTAAAGTTTTTCCTATTTGTTGCCATAGCTACAGAATTCTGCATGGAATGGAATTCTTTGAACAATTTTGGTAGAGCTTCATGCAAGGAACATTCCTGCATAGTTTAATCAACATTGGCCTAGTGGTTTCAGAGGAGATGTCATTTGAATCAAAATGTTGACGGACGACGGACGACGGACAATCATCAATTAGAAAAGCTCACCCTGGCTACGCCAGGTGAGCTAAAAATCACACAAAATTTATCTTTTTTTTCTCTACCGAAATGGTTCCATTTTGATAACTGATTTTAATCCTACCTGAACTGTTTCACTTTGATTTTAATCCTACCTGAACTGTTCCACTTTAGTTTTAATTCTACCTACACACTATTTTAATCCTAAGAAACCTGTTCCACTTTGATTTTAATCCTACCTGAACTGTTCCCGAACTGTTCCACTTTGAGTTTAACCACTTTGATATTAATCCTATCTGAACTGTTCTACTTTGATTTTTATCCTTCCCAAACTGTTTCACTATGATTTTAATCCTACCCTTACTGTTCCACTTTGCTTTTAATCCCACATAAAAACTTGATTATAATCATACCCGAACTGTTTCACTTTCATTTTTATCCGACCTGAACTGTTCCACTTTGATTTAAATCCTACATAAACGCTTAATATTAATAATACCCGAACTGTTCGACTTTGATTTAATCCTACCTAATCACTTTGATTTTAACCCTACCTAAACACTTTGATTTAAATCCTACCTTGACACTTGATTTTAAATCCTACCTAAACTCTTTCAGTTTGATTTTAATCCTACCTATGCACTTGATTTTAATCCTACGTGAACTCTCCACTTTGATTTTAATCCTACCTGAACTGTTCCACTTTGATTTTAATCCAACCTAAACACTTGATTTTAATCCTACCCGAACTGTTCCATTTTAATTGTATTCCTAGCTGAAATGTTCCCCTTTGATTTGAATCCTACATAAACACTTGATTTGAATCCTGCCCAAACACTTTAATCATACCTGAACTTTTCAACTTTGATTTTTATCCTACCCGAACTGTTCCACTATGATTTTATCCTACCCGATCTGTTCCACTTTGATTTGAATCTTACCTAAATACTTAATTTTAATCCTATCTGAACTGTTTAACTTTGATTTTAATCGATCTTACCTGGCTTGTTCAACTATGTTTTTAAACTACCTAAACACATGATTTTAAATCCTACCTTAACTCTTTCACCTTGATTTTAATCCTACCTGAACTGTTCCACTTTGAGTCTAAGCTTACCTTAACTGTCTGTTCCACTTTGATTTTAATCCTACCTTTTAAACTGTTCCACTTTTATTTTTTCATACTACCCGAACTGTTCCACTTTGAGTTTTAGCTTTACTTAACAGTTTGTTCCACTTTGATTTTAATCCTACCTATCCGAACTGTTCCAGTATGATTTTAATCCCACCTGAACTGTTCCACTTTGATTTTAATCCCACCCGAACTGTTCCACTTTGATTTTAATCCCACCCGAACTGTTCTACTTTGTTTTTAATCCCACCCGAACTGTTCCATTTTGATTTTAATCCCACCCGAACTGTTCCACTTTAATTTTAATACCGCCCGAACTGTTCCACGTTGATTTTAATCCCGCCCAAACTGTTCCACTTTGATTTTAATCCCACCCGAACTGTTTCACTTTGATTTCAATCCCACCCGAACTGTTCCACTTTGATTTTAATCCCACCCGAACTGTTTCACTTTGATTTTAATCCCACCCGAACTGTTCCACTTTGATTTTAATCCCACCCGAACTGTTTCACTTTGATTTTAATCCCACCCGAACTGTTCCACTTTGATTTTAATCCTACCAAGACGGTTCCACTTTCCTATATTCCTACCTGAATAATGATTCCTACACTCAGTTCCAAAGGAAAGTGTGCACTTCTTAATTTTTAATATTTCAATATTTAGCAGACGCATCGGCTACTATTTTCACACTCTATATCTCATGTGTATTTGTCATCGATCGATTGCAAAATCTAAAATGTTCGCCATATTGTACGTAAACAGATCTCAATTTTGGTACCAAATATATAGGCTTTCAGAAAAGTAGTCGATGAAAAATCACAGAAAACAAAGTGCACACTTTCTTTTGGAACTGAGAATATTAGATTAAATGATGTCTGAATGAAATTACACTGAGTTTGTTCC
The DNA here is from genome assembly GCA_022818135.1 of Saxidomus purpurata. Lineage (NCBI taxonomy): Eukaryota > Metazoa > Mollusca > Bivalvia > Venerida > Veneridae > Saxidomus > Saxidomus purpurata. The sequence goes on from JAFMSR010000016.1 coordinate 11,847,008, forward strand.
TACCTGAATGATTCCGCAAACCACAAGCACCGGTACTGCGATGGCTGTATTTCCAAACGTTAGGTCCCATAGTGTTTGGTAACATCCCTGTAAAATGTATTGTAACATGACTTCAATATAAGGAACCAAAACAGTAGTTTCAACTATAGTCATAGTATAATGTTATTAATTAATTGAATTCATGGGCGGATTCATGTCATTCATCAATTCTGATTGGCTAGAACCCGTATCCACATTGGTCGTTTTTTCCCGTATTAGCCGAGTTTCTGTCGTATTGGTCGAGTTTTGGTATTTATTGGCGAAGCTCTGCCATATTGCAAGATCATTATAACCAGCATCATATATGCATCAGCTTATGTGTCCATATATTCTAATCTGGAATTATGCTCTGCTCATATCCATCTCAATGTAACAACATTATACTGTTTGGTATATATGAATTTCATAGATCCTAAACATGTACATGTATTTACATTAACCATAACCAGGTTAAAGTCTGTTTTCGCAATGTGAAGCTGTGTATATTACATGTTATTAACGTTTCTTTCATAAATATTTCTGCAACACTTAATATATAAAACAAATTACCAGGACTGCGTATATTGTTGACTATTAATTGACCATGCAAAACTTAGTGTTAAAGTCCCAGGATCGTTTTGAATTTACTGATAGTGTAAATAAATATACTGATAGGATAATGATAGAACCATGTTCTATTCACTCTAAAGCAATGTTGGCATCTTCATTTCTTTTGTATTCAAGTCGCCTTTTCACGAAAAAGATTTACCAGAAAGCCGTTTTTTTATTTTTTGCAATATCTTTGAAAAAAATACTGCTCTTTTGGTACAAATAAAGGTCATTTCCGCCATTAAGACATCTTGATTGGTAATAAATGAGCTATTTGTCAATGCGGTCCTGGGACTTAAGTAGGTAAGACAGTTTCACAATCCACATAGAAAATCATGCATGAGTAGGTTTATCAAAGAAATTGACATTACATCTTCATTGTTCAGAATGTAAGACGTAGTTAATCTTGGGATAGTATTATTAATATGTAACGTGTATATTTGTAAGACTTCTACATGTTCATGTATATATGTAGACTAGAGTATGTAAACATCAATCTGTACATTTGTATATGCGTGAGATACATGTATATGCAAACTTTTATACGTTTAGACGTGTAGCTTTAGAGAATTGTTTGTGTAGACTTATATTTTGTAGACATGTATATGTATGTACATGTATATATGTCAACTTTTATATGTGTATATGTTTACATTTGTTAGACTTGTATATGTGTTGAAAGGTGTGTGGGTTTATAGAGTATTTAACTTTAAAAGTTAATATATACAAACCGTTTCGGCGTTACTCAGGGAAGGATCAAAAGTAGCAACCACAGCACAGTTACCAATGGTAGTAGTAGAGGGTAGCTCTTTGCAACAAGCAATAGGCGTTTTCAAGTTGACAGACACTGTTGCGATAGTTGGATTGTTCCATTTAGAGGAAGCAGTACTGTCAAAGTCTTCGTAACTATCCACGCCGCAACATTTGAACTGAAATTTTCAATGATTTCTTCTTGTTATATCGTTACATTTTATTTACCTATTTACGGATAATGTAAAGAAAATATTTATCAGGTGCAGATGTATTAAATTAAGTTTATTTTCAATTTAAAGCATTCAATAATGTATAAGTAAATGTAACATCAAATACGCAAATGCTTTATAATAATGCGTTTTCAATATTTCTATTCAAATGTGATATAAGTTTTAATTATTGAATTTAAACGATGAAATATGAAAAAAGATTGTATTTAATTTGATCTATTGAATATAGCTAGCGACTTGCTCCATTTCAGAGACAGAGACAGAGACAGAGACAGAGACAGAGACAGAGACAGAGACAGAGACAAACACAGAGACAAACACAGAGACACAGAGACAGAGACAGACACAGAGACACAGAGACAGAGACAGAGACAGACAGAGACAGAGAAACAGACAGAGACAGACAGAGACAGAGAGAGACAGAGACAGACAGACAGGACAGAGACAGACAGAGACAGAGACAGAGACAGACAGAGACAGAGACAGAGACACAGAGACACAGAGACAGAGACAGAGACAGAGACAGAGACAGACAGAGACAGAGACAGAGCAGACAGAGACAGAGACACAGAGACAGACAGAGACAGAGACACAGAGACAGAGACAGAGACAGAGACAGACAGAGACAGAGACAGAGAACGAGCACAGAGACAGAGACACAGACAGAGACACAGACACAGAGACACGGCAGGACAGGAAGGAGACAGACAGAGACAGAGACACAGAGACAGACAGAGACACAGAGACAGAGACAGACAGAGACACAGACAGAGACAGAGACAGAGACAGAGACACAGAGACAGAGACAGACACAGAGACAGAGACAGAGACACAGAGACACAGAGACACAGAGACAGAGACAGAGACACAGAGACAGAGACAGACAGAGACAGAGACAGAGACACAGACACAGACACAGACACAGAGACAGAGACAGAGAGACAGAGACAGAGACACAGAGACAGAGACACAGAGACACAGAGACAGAGACACAGAGACAGAGACACAGAGACACAGAGACAGAGACAGAGACAGAGACACAGAGACAGAGACACAGAGACAGAGACAGACAGAGACACAGAGACAGAGACACAGAGACAGAGACAGAGACAGAGACACAGAGACAGAGACAGAGACACAGAGACAGAGACAGAGACAGACACAGACACAGAGACAGAGACAGACACAGAGACACAGAGACAGAGACAGAGACAGACACAGAGACAGAGACACAGAGACAGAGACAGAGACAGAGACAGAGAGACAGAGACACAGAGACACAGAGACACAAGACAGAGACAGACACAGAGACAGAGACAGAGACACAGAGACAGAGACACAGAGACAGAGACAGACACAGACACAGAGACAGAGACAGAGACACAGAGACACAGACACAGAGACACAGACACAGAGACAGAGACAGAGACAGACACAGAGACAGAGACACAGAGACAGAGACACAGAGACACAGAGACAGAGACAGAGACACAGAGACAGAGACAGACACAGAGACACAGACACAGACACAGAGACACAGACACAGAGACACAGAGACAGAGACAGAGACACAGAGACAGAGACAGAGACACAGAGACAGAGACAGAGACAGAGACAGAGACAGAGACAGAGACACAGAGACAGAGACAGAGACACAGACACAGAGACACAGACACAGACACAGACACAGAGACAAAGAGACACAGACACAGACACAGACAGACAGAGACAGAGAGAGACAGAGATGACTTACCTGAATCATTATAATGTTCCATCCGAGAGAGAGCACTTCAGCGGACCCAAGTCCTGCATAGTCGTTCAATGATTTTTTCAGGTTATCCTTTACCTGGAAGCGAAACATATGATCTATATACGTTATTTTTAACCAATAATGATATCCTGATTACTGTAACTGTCACGTGACTAAAATTTCGCGATTTGTGAGCAGACATAGTTATTCGCGAATTTTGAATTTGCGAAACTAAAATTTTCTAAAAGTTAATCTATATAAATGAATCTTTTGCGACACTTTTAAATTAATAGCGAAGTGGAAAATTCCCGATACGCACTTTTGCACAATGATATTGGACTGAACGGCTGCGTTACTGTAACATTTCAAAATACTTATTACCTACTAATGTATATTTAATCTGTAACAAGAAATATCTTTTAAAATGATAAACGGCATGGAGCCGAATAAGATACCAGAGAGCCGGAACTGCAGCCATTCTTGCATACCGTATAGTATTTCATTTATAAAACAAGCGGACAGTTTATACTGTATAACCCGAAACCATTATAGATAGGCAGCATGAGTGATCACGTGTATAAGATCGTATGTGTTGTTGGGTAAACATGAAATAATTTGTTGTGCAACTAGCATTGGTTGCAATCTTTGTCATAATGACGTCATATCCCATATACAAAATTTTAGCGTAGAATATTGTAAATATGTCAATGTTTCTCATGACCCCATACGCCGCAATCTTGGGTTTTAATGTATAGGAAAGCGCTTAAATCGAAACCGGCGAGTTTATCAATGAATCTAGAGGGTCGTATACAAATTCGAGTCCATCGATAACATTTGATTGCTTATTCAGCTACACCGAAAAAAAAGAAAAGAAGAATGTTTTATACCACGTCCGGCTTTCCATACAGTAGTCCAATAGCCACCGCCTCTGCTACCACAAACACAATAATGACAATGGCATACTGAAAGTGCAAATAATAAAACGTTTCTAAACAATTTATTTTGTAAAATGAACCGAAAATCTTATGCTCTAAGTCCAAACCGAGTAATTAACTATTACAACATATTTTGGTAATAATGTTTATTATTTTACATATGGGCCCAGAAGCCATGTACATGTATCATATACAGTTATTACTTTATAATATCAGTTTAAGACAACTTCACTTGCACTTAAGCGGAATTTGCCTAAATGGTCATGGCACAGTTACATTTTTATAAGATATTGAAAACCAAGATTCCAAAATTGAAACATGGCGTCGGTTTTGCTTCGAAGAAACGCCTGAAATGTAATATATATGTAACGGTGTTCTGATTATACAGTCCGGCTTTCAATCCGATATGCTGAAAACAACTTTACACAACCTTTCACATCTGAACTATGTATATATATAAACATACCAGCCAAAGCATGAAGCGGACTTTACAGCAGGCTCCGCAGCAACCCAGGAACGCTATAGCCACCAACACCAGACCTCCGATAATCAGACCAATGGCAAGGCTCTGCAGTAACTACAAGGAAAATTTTAATTTTGTAAATTTACTGCCTTAATTCTATTTCATCAGCACAGGTGTTTTAATATTAAGGCCTATTAGATACTTTGTTAGACCATTTGAGTGCTGGCGTACTAGGGCAACGCTAACACGCCAACACACCAGAACGACAAGCAAGCGCACCGATACGACAAATAAGGTAGTTGTTGTACTGGTAGGGGAGCAAAAACGACAAGTGTGAATTTGGCGTGTTTGCGTTTCGGCGGGGCGACAACTCGTCAACACGACAAAAAGAAATGGCAGAAATCAAATTTCTTATAAAAACATGTCCGAAAATAATTTGTCTTTAAATTGACAGACTTGTTAAAAGAACAAACTGATGGAAGAGTTTCTAAAATCAGAGTATTAAATAATGGAGGCATCCATTTTGAATTTGTTATGTCATAGTGCCTTGTTGTATGCATTGTATCAACTTAATCTTAGATTTCTCATACCTCTTTTAATGTGTAGTCGATTTTAAAAATTATTTCAACAACTTGTTTGTGTAAAATAATCTCTTCAATTTCATCCTTAGTTGTGTCCCGACTTGCGTGACTTTCGGCTTCCCTTTAACTTACGTGACATGACAAAACCACAAGAAAAACTCTCTGTTTAATAAAAATTAATTATTATTTATGTTCGTCAGTTGTCACAGGAAATGAAATATACCTCTCCAATATCGATGTCCGCAACATTGAATTTATCTAGCTTGGTATCTTCGAGTGCCTTCTGGAGATTGTTCATACCGGTTTCCAGAAACGGTTCGTACAATGACTTTGCGTAACGGATTACGAAGCCACATGCTGTAATGCCTATACCAATCAACTGTATATAGATATAAATATTATAAAAATACATTAATTGGTATCCAAGGAATAGGAATGTTAGTTCTTAAAAACCATTTTTGATCAGATTTATAAAGACTTTTAGTTCATATATGGATCATTTCTTGTTCAGTGAATTAAAAATTCCACAAACAAAGGAAGCGAATCAAAACGTCTGGTGACCAAACAGGCGCTATACCCAACAATACGCGGTATATTAAATTACTGTTTCTGACAGTTATTATATCGCAAGTTTTAAAAATTGCTGTAACTTTTCGTGTCTATGTTGAAAGGGAAGTAAAATTATCACTGTTTAAAACTTGGATGATATACAATATTAATATGAATGCCAATGTGTTGTAAAAATCCATCATAAAACATAAGGATCAATGGTTTCAGGATGTATACAATGTACTTTTCAAGTACACTGTTATAACAGATAAGACCACACAGTGCAGCACTCATGTTGCAAGTGTGCAAACATAAAATATGTAAAACATTGACGAGTTAAAATTAAGAGATGCCATAAAGTTTATGACATTTATCATGCGTATACAGTCCTACATGCAAACAAGGACCAATAACCTGAAGAAGATGTTGGGGGTATTTGTTGACATGTAGTCTTTAGTCACAAGTACTTCCGCTTTTGTTGAATTGGGAGCGGTTTTCTTCCTGCTGGTCCTTATTCACAGAGTTGTCCTTGTTACAAATATATACTCAGTTCCAAAAGAAAGTGTGCACTTCTTAAAGTGACATTATGCGCATCTTACTGCACATAGTGTATTTTTGGTGACAGTTTTATAAAAGCAACGTTTGGTTGCTGTTCATTTAAATGTGTTAAATGAATGATTATGCCGCATTAGTATTTGAACTTGGTGCTTTAGATATAAAAGAATCGGACTGATAAAATGATTGTTGATTGTGTCGTTGTTGATGATTTCGGCAGTGGAAGGGAAGCAACTCCTGCATGCAGTTGTTCTTTTCTTAAATTGACTCTCCCAGTCAAATAAGAAAATCAATATTTGGAAAGTTATTATTTCATACTGGTAGCATGAAGAGTTTGGTGTATTTGGTTAAAAGCTATTATTTCCTCTACGCTTTTGTACACACACCATATTCAGCTGGATTTTTACTTGAAAAAAATGCGCATAATGTCACTTTAATTTTAAATATTTCAATATTTAGCAGACGTATCGGCTTCAATTTTCGCACACTATATCTCATGTGTCTTTGTCATCGATCGATTTCAAAATCTAAAATGTTGGCCATATTGCACGTAAACAGATCTCAATTTTGGTACCAAATATATAGGCTTTCAGAAAAGTAGTCGATGAAAAATCACAAAAAACAAAGTGCACACTTTCTTTTGGAACTGAGGGTAGTTTTGAACACAGGTTCGACTGTAGACTTTGAATAAATATGCGAATTAAATAAGAAAGGATACGAAAAGCGCAATGTCATATGAATGTAAAGACTACTAACCAAAAATAGCAGGTTGACCAACACCAATAAAAGTCGTGCTATACCATCCCAGCACGAACCCATTCTGTTTGCTCTGTCTTACTTCAGTATTACACCTGTTTTTATAATTAAAACATAATAATTATATACGCTGCTTGATCTATCCGTAATGTATGTTATAAATAATGCTAGGATTATGTAATATTCAAGCGCCAGTCATAAAAAAATCAATATAATAGTTACATGCATTTTTAGCTCGACTATTCGAAGAAAAAGGAGGCTATTTTATTTGCCCCGGCGTCGGCTTCAGCGTCTGCGTTGGCTTAAGTTTTTTTAATAAATGCTCAGAACTTTTATACCATCAAATATATTTACTCCAAACTTGACATACTTATTTTTAAAGGCAATATAGACAACTGCTGCAAGTCACATAATTCCGTCAACCATATTTGCATAGTTATGCCCCTTTTTGTACCTTATCTATGCTATTACTTTGCCATTTTTCAATATTTCTTCATCAAACTTTGAAATCATTTTGCTTAGAACAACAGGATTGTGATGCAGATAAATATGTGGGTCAATGTCACATTTAAACAAAGTTATGCCCCTTTTTGCACTAAGACTTTTTCAAGATATTTTAAAGTAGAAAGAATGGGTAAGGAGGAGTGTGGCTTTGTAAAAGAGGCTGTAAGATGGGGTGGTCGTAGGGTCGGCGGGAAGGAAGAACCCGCATGCGTGTTCTTTTTTTCTCCCCGCAATAAAAAATCTTTGGGGGAAATTTATTATTTTATAATGGGGGGGGAAAAAAAAATTTTTTTTTTTTAAAAAAAAAAACATAATGTCACTTTAAAGTTGGCTATAATTTTGCCATTTCGTAATATTTCTTCATCGAACTTTATCTTGCTTATAACAACATGGTCATTTTGTACCCTATTTACCTCTCCCCATACCTCTACCCCTCCCCAACCCCACCGACAATAAAAACCTCTCGATTTTTTTATTAGTTTGACCTTAAATTATATTGCTTATGACAACACAATGTACCCCTATACCTTCCCCTACCTCTTCCCCACCTCCCAAACACAATTCACCATTTTACACAGAATTTTGTACTATGACCCTGTCTGATTTTTTTTGTTTTGCTACCATATAATAGGTGATTCAAATAATAAAAAAATCGATAGGTTAGCGAAGTAGATTTGGCAAAAAATGAAACAGCAGTCAAGGTTATGGATGTTACTGACAAGCGGGTCACTGTGCAGGAGATTTTGATATATGTGATCAAACTTGGTATAGATATGGAACAGTGTATTGAACATTAGCAGAAATGTTCCACACGAAGAAATTCATCACTAAATGCATTCCGTAAAAATGAAGTCATTGACAAGTTGTGGTATATTGCGCGCAACGTTAGCAAGTCATTCTGAGTTCGTAAACCGCCCCGTCTTGTCGTTACATGTAAACTGCATTTGTATGAAGGGAACAAAATTTCAAGGCTAGTCAGCGATAAATAGAATATTGAATAGTGTGATTTTCTATCTTGCTGCAGCAACCTACGTCAGTTATTATGAATTCATGAAATGAAACAACTGGAATATTCACATTACCACCCAACAATATCTATTCCGGAAGTCAGTGCATTTAAAATGCATAAATCCAAACAAATTCTAATTCGCCTGTCAACATATCAAATTTAAATCATTCCCGCAAAGCTTTATTTGAATAGTTTGTGTATTGCAAATGGTAAAACCCCAGACTTATTTTCATACCTAACTGTATTGTCTTCTCGGTCATCAAACATTCATAACGCTGTCTATACAAGCACGAGACGACTGGTGCGGCGATTGTTCCTAAATAGTGTTCAATGTACCATAACATAAAAATATGTCGTATGCTTTCAAAAACAAATTGACAAATATTTTTTGCAATCATACTGTCATTTACAATTCGATCAGTGGACATAATTCATGTTTCTCGGGTGGTTTCCAAGTTCGATAAAAATTGCAGGGTAAAACATTGTTTGTTGATGTTATTAATTGTCATTGTTGTTATTCCAATGTAATTCAGTACTGTTGTTTTATGTATTTCTGTCTATCATCCCAGAATATAGATGCTATATGGGCGGAGCTTGCAACATTTTTATACGGAGATATTAAACATTATATTGTTCTGCTATTCCCACCATGCAGATAAACATTCTTTAATAAACTGAACTAAAGATCAGCCAACTGCCGTGTCTTCATTACCCCTTTTGAGACAGACACGTATAAAAACAAAATATTTTACACATCTCCGTTTACGAGACAAGCTTAAAAATAATTACCAATTGGAAGTTTTGCAATCTTAGAGAAGGTGATCGATAACAGTAGCCTATCAATTGCGAGAGTCTATCAGTTTTTCTCTAAAATTCAATAATTAAGCGACAAAATAATTTCGTGAAGAAGGTTGTCAAAAAGTATAGTTTCCGACAACTGTCAATTTTTTTTTCTTTCTTTTTGCCGAAATTGTCTTATTTAATGTGGCATTTTACGGACATTTGGTATCCTTAAAACCGCTCTATGGACAAAAAGTATATAGTCAATTTTTACTAATTAAAGTAGTAAAAAAAAAGAAAAAATCCGCCCTCTCTGTTTTGTATATTTTAATAAGAAAAATGATTCAATATAATGCATTTCTTATATGATTTTGATTCATCTATTTCGATTTTAGCTTCGTTTTTGACCGTACTTTTAATACGGCCATTTTGAAGGGATATAATTTTAAATAAAAAAAATATTTTTCGGTCTTTTTTTTTTAGGGGGGGGGATTCCTTTTACCCGTTCAGCAAACAGTTGCTCTTTTTAAAATTAAAATAAGACAAAAAATACTCACTAACGAAAAAGCAATTGCAAATAATCCAAACAAAACTGCGTTGTCCAATGTCCTCCCTTTCCCTATTTTCGTGTTTATGCTTGCTTTCTTTATTTGCTAAACGAGGTCTATAAATCCCTTATCATTGCTTTTCTAGGAAAAAAAATCAAAACAAGTTCACCGCAGGTCCACTCTAACGTAAGGGTTTCAAAATCCTAACTCTTCATATTAAACACTCACCTAATTTTCCCCTTTTCTCTCCGGTGATTATCAGTAACTTGTATTTAATGTATCCCGATTTATTTTATTTACAGATGTCAGAACCATTGATATGTATAGGGGACTGTTTAAATACAACGTTCTTCCAGTTTTCTGAAATTGCGCTGGTTAAACTGCATGGTGATTAATTTACATTTGATAAGAGATAAAAGATAACGTTTGTTTGGGAATGAATTTAAGAGAAATACACACTATTGAAAGGATGTTTAAGGACAAAATGCATAGCAATAGTGCTGAACGAATACACTGAACTGTACTGAAATGCTATTCGAATATTCATTATCATGTATTCAAAAAGTATTCGAATATCCGGTTGTAGTGATGCCTAACAAGAGAAAGAATTTGTGCTATGATAAATTCAGCATCAATAAATGCAAACGAAAAGCTTTTTATGGTGGCTGATTTATGCCATGTCGTGCTGTCGTGTTGGCGACATGAAACATCGACAAATTCATTTTCGTCATGTCCTCGTGTTGGCGGGGCGCCAGCACGAAACAACGACATCACGAAACAACGATAATACGACATTACAAGGACCAAACAACGACCAAATAGGGCCTCAGTACGACAAATAGTAAGTAAACAGTTATGCCGTGTTATTTGCGTGGCGACCCTATCATTGCTTCGCCAAACTGTGAGACGTTGGATATTTGGTAGATTTATGGCCGGGTATTTAAGGTATACCCCTGTAGTGCTATCTGTTTAGTCGGGTTTGTAGTACTAGATCCTACTTGAAACCCTGCCTTGAGTATGATAAGGGACTAGACAACAAAACGGAAGGATACAACCCTTATGATCATTTTTTATCAATTGTTTTTCAAGAATTCAATGTTTGCTTAATCAAGATAATGGTTTTTAAATAAAAGTACACTTCACTTAGATGTATATACTTTCAGGTACCTCCTCAAAAAACAAAACATTTAAACATAATTATTATGTTTCATTTTATCCTTTTTGGATGTATATAAACTTCTAAAGGTTTGGAAAGATATTTTCAATCTCTAAGTAAGTCAAACAAAACAAATTGTGGTGCTCATGATTACAAAAATAAATACATGTAGATCACCAAATGAAACAAACTGCATTACCTAACTTTTATTTTTAAACGCGGACAGCCAGTGCGGACAATCCGCTACTTTCTTGCATATCGGATCGGCATTTCTGGTGATTTTGCCCATGTCGGAAAACCCGGTCTGGCACCCCTCCTATGTCAGACGACTCTCGTGAATTACTTATGACGTAACGTTATAAACATTGTGACGTCACTTTCCTAAACACAACGTCGGAAAATCGTTTGTTTTACATGATAATTCATCATTTTGATAAGTTTGCATTTAGAAATCTACTTAAAAGTGCAAGATGATATGCAAGAAAAAGTTTCCATCATGAGACACTTGACTCAGATGGAAATTTCCGTCACCTCGGGTAACTGTTTTGCGGGAACTCGGCAGAGCCTCGTTCCCGCCAAAAAAGTTACTCTCGGTGACGGATATTCCGATCAGAACCTCGTGCTCATGAAAGAAACTATTAGTATACCCCAAATTTTCAGTTCATTTTATGAATATGTAATTTTGCAAACATTTATTACAATTGTATGACCATTACTGTATGGTTTTGGGATATGGCCTTCTATCAAGCAGACGTAGGAGCATAAGATTAATTCGAAGACTGATATTTGAGATATGTGACACTGTTCCTTCTGGTAGGGAATGGTGTATAAAATGCAACACCACTTTCTGATATAGGGGGCTACCCTACGATGCAGGTCTTGTTATAAAATGATGATAGGTAAGACTATTTTATTCATATTTATTGTCCTATATCTTTTTAAACAACACACCAACATGAGGTAACAACTCGAGAAATCAGCAACATCGTTATTTCGGGTGTTTATTTTCGTGGTTTCGCTAACTCGTGTAGGCGGGGACACCAGCACGAAACAACGACAGCACATTGAAGTTTTGTTTTTACGTTGTTTCGCAACGTTTGTTGTTATTTCGAGCATATTGTGGCGTTGTCGTGCTGGCGTGCAACGAAAGGTCGCCACGCAACAGGACGGCTTAACTATTTGACGTACTGGCGCCCTTTCTTTGTCATCGTTTGGTCCTTATTATGTCGTGTTGCCGATGTTTCGTGCTGTCGTTGTTTGGTGCTTGCGCCCCGCCAACACACGAACACTACCAAAATGGATTTGTCGTTGTTTCCCGATGCCGACCCTGTCAAACCAGGGATCGTATATACAGGGATATGAAACGCGCTATAGAGCAGACGAATTTATTGATTTTTCTGCGCCGTAGGTAAGACGGCGCTGTCCGATAATTTTCGATCCGTTAGCGTAGATAAAACTACTTGTCTTTGATTATCGACGGTCGCTTTTCTCTAATTAATTGGTAACTGGTATTAAAAATAAAGAGGCACGGACCTATCTTTGTATTTGGGTCCGTGATAAAGAGGAAAAAAGTGAAAATTTAAAAGTATGGAAGATTATGTATTGATCTTGCAAATGTGTAAAAACAAAATGCGAATAAGCAAAAACAAATAACAAAAGAAGAGTGTAAAAGGCGCGATGGTATTACTTTCTAGTAAAAGATCAGATCAAATTAACTTATCAACAAATTATGTTTTTACAAAACCGAAATCACTTTGTTATAAATCATTTAATTTTCCTTTTATCGGCAAAAAGGCAATCAACAAGAAAAACAACAAAAAGGTGCGAAAGTTCTTCACGACATGTTTGTGTCATTTTATTTTGATATTAATTTTGTAAAAAGTCATCAAAATAATTATCGACATCGTTTACTAATAGTTGTGTTGTCTTTTGATCGGAAACAAATTAATTGGTATGTTTGCAGAAAAAAAAACGAAATAATTGCAACAAATCGCAATTGCTCAACACAACATGGAATCTAATTTTACACATCTACGTGATATCAAGTGAATACTTATGAAACTGATTTTTTTTATCGAGATCAGTCATTTAACATGCTTAAAATGATCATTTTCATGTAAAAAGATGTATTATTTTCTTAGGGCTATAAGTAACGCACAGCATAACAAGTATGGCTACCAATCTTATTTACAGCCGAATGACGCTCGTTTTCAAATGTGTTTTAAACAATTTTTAGCCATTGTAACGGGTTTGCAAATAGTTTAATATGTGTATCAATGATTCATGAATATATTTTAATTCATCATTGGGACTCAATAACCACATCGGTGCGAAAATTCGTTACTATGTAGAACCTGGTTTTGCAAATTTCGCCATTTTGCCGCCATTTTTCAGCGCAAAAGTTAAAATTGGCCCAAATATACGAACTTCTCCTTCATCACTTACCTGCTTTTTAACAAAAGAAATTACTGCGAACACTTAACAAACCCTTTCTCAATGCAACCAAATCCATATTATTCACGCAAACACAAAAGAATGACAGAAAGTCGCTACAAAGTTGGGCTATGTTAGCCGCAGCTCCGCCATTTTCTCATCTTTCTCGTCAAACATTCTTACAGATGATCTGCACTTGAAAGGGTATATATTGCAAAAAAATCGATATGACTTCTCACAAATAACTTGTCAGTGGATTAATCATAACTTACCAATTTGTTATGTAGAAATTCAACGTTGATAGATTGATAATATTTTAGAGATTGAAGAAGATATTATCGATGATTTTCTGTATTCGCTTACTTAAAATGGCGTCGTTGTGATGATGAAATCTCGCAAAATCTCGGAAAATCTCGTTACGGCAGAGAATTCGACCTTTTTCGCACCGTTTCACAATCCGTTAATATAACAAATCCTGGTCAAACGTAGGTAATTATACATTCAGCGCCGAAAACGTTTACGATTTATCGGCTTTTTTTCTCCCGAAATTGTCTACGTTGAAACTAGGTTGTTGAGTTTATCGATCAATTTTTGGCCGTTGAAGTATACCGGCGAAAATAGAAAGTTTTGTACAGAAATCAGCCCGGAAATAATTAGGGATGCCAATTTACAAACAGTTAGTTTCAACTTAACTGTAAATGTTTTGCAGCTAATCAGTTTTCTTGCACCGTTTGATACTTTGCAATAAAAGTCTCAAGTGACGTAGTGAATCGCGGTGAATCCCGCCTGACAGGGGCAGATATACCTATTAAGTTTCAACCAGTTACGTTTTAGAGAACAGACCGGCCGCCACGGAGAAAACAATATATGCCTCTCTAAATCAGGTCGTTTGGCTACAAAGGATTGCGAAGAAATGGACACCACAATGAAATGACAGACAACACACATCACACATTGTATTATCAAAAAAACACTTGAGACAACTGTAACATTCTTTATAAATTTATTATCAGTCATTTCATTGATGTTTCAATGTTTCGCGCGAGCTGTTAATTTCTTTTTATACAAAGAGCAGCATAATAAAACTTATATTACGATGCAGCAGACTAATGACCAAGCAATCGGGTCAAGTTCTGGGATACTTCAGTCACGGACTGCTGAATTATGTACGGACACTTTGTACTTTAAGTTGAACGTTTTGATGAAATGAAGGTTTAGTACTGTGACGTAAATGTTTCCTTTTTCTCTTTGAAATACAAGGTTTCAGAAGATTCCTGAAGCGTTAGACTATATGCCGCAGCCTTCACTCGCTTCTTATGAAAAACAATTCTTATCAGTTAGATACATGTTAGTAGGCCTTGCTTTTTTCGGGAAAGAAATATGAATTAATTATTGAACTAAGATGTCGGAGACTGTTACCGGAATCACAATAAATAAAAGACTGACACACGAACGTGACAAGTGTAATGCACCGCGTATGGTTTTAAAGTAAGCCATGGGTTAATTTTTTATGACCCCTTAAAAGATAGTTCTGCTATAATATAATAGACTTTAAATAAATTTCTAGAGATTGACGTTATCAATAATTTATGATTTTAGTATGCTAGAGGGAACATCATATAACAGTCATATGACGAGTTGAAGAAGTTGCCCAAGCCCTTGCAATTTACTACGTATTGTCCTTTGATGACAAAGGTCAAGGGTTCCCTTTTAAAATCATCAATATTCAGACATGGCTGTAGCTGCCATAAGCACTTACATACCTCTGTGTTACTGGTGATTCTAATTGGGTTGGAGCGGGGTTGGGGCGAGGGTGGGTGGGTTGTACATGACGTTGTTAACATGAATTCACAAACTCTGTGCAAGACCTTGCCGATTATATAATAAAATGATTGCCTTAAAATAAAGGAAAGTCCTTAAAGTGCAACACTAAAAAATCTCGTGGGGAAAGTGCGGTTAATGCCCTTCCTTTGCCGCTTCGTCGTTTTCACTATATCTTTAGTCATCGTTAGTTCTGTGATAAATTAAAAGACACGTGTTCTTATAGCAGTAGTTTGCGCTATCGCTGTTTATTGACAGTTCCGTCTCGTTTTCAATGGCAAAACAAATTGACTTGCCGCCATACGATCAGGAAGTTAGGGGTCGATCTTACAAACTTATCGGCTGGTGCAGCATGTCTCTGATCACACTAGTACTATTGATAGCGTTGTAAAATATATATTCTTCGTCTTGGAAAACGGCTCTTGGTATAAAAATAAGACACAAATACAACAAAATCGAGGGATGACCGCAAATATGTTGTAGGTCCTTTATTCCGTATATAAGTCACTGCAGTTTTGCGGTCAACCCTCGAAATATATTTGTTTTCAGACAAGGAACTCCTTTATGGACATATTAAAACGATATTTATTGTACTCCATGTCGGTTTTAGATATGTTATCCAAGTATACTAGACAAAATTTATCATCTAAACTAGTCCAAATGGTGAAAAGTGAACGACATTTTTAGAATGATTTGAAATAAGTAAACATGTCAAGATATCTAAAATGGATTTACCTTCATCACAAATATAAAACAATTATTGAGAACACAAAAATATTGCTTACAAAGTACCGTATATCGGGTTATTTTCGCGTACATCAAATTTCGCGATTTTGGTCCTGTTTTAATTTTAGCGATTCTAATTTTCACGATTTTAAACAAGTTGATTTTGATTTTCGCGTTTTTTGACTAAGGGGGCAATTAACCATGACATCGTTTTATAATTGAAAGGAAATAACTTTGTGACAGTGCTATAAACCGGTATCTCGAACTGCTCCGTTTCCTTTATTTGTTTGCTAAAATTAAAAATAAATAGTAACACATCATGTATATTCATGGAATGAATAGCATTTATGGTGCATCGATAATGACTTTCGCACTTTTGCGGAGATAGTTTTTACAGGTTTTAACTGTTTTAATGCTCAATTATCTAAAAGAGGTTAGTATTCAACACCTGTCCTGATATCGCATTCAAGTAAGTAAGGTAAACAACGACACCTTATTTAATATGATAATTATACAGTTTGTGCAAGATAATGAGCTAATCGTGATACATGTATAACACGATTGCGGAACTTACAATTTAGCGAAATGCTGTACTAAATTTTCGCTGATTCTAAAGTTCGCGATTTTCACTGCTCGCGAATAAAGCGAAAATTAGACACACGCGAAAAAAACCCGATATACGGTATATTTAAAACTTGGCTACAACCTTAAACATGTATAATGCATGTACATAGATTTAGAGGCCTTTCGTGATATTTAAGAGTAAAAGAAAAGAAAATATATCAGTTAACAGATGTTGTGTTCTAACAAGTGTTTGGAACACTTGCATCTCAAACCGGCATGTGTATGAACTAGTTTGACAAAAATTATGCAATAATTTAATATTATGAGAAGTAAATATGTACCTTTTACTGGTTTTTAGTAAAGTATGTTGTAGAATAAACGGACATAGTGTGATAAACCAATAAAAAATCCAAACATTAAGGGTCTCGTAGCCTTGCATGTTTATATTTAGAACAATCGAATCACCATAACAAAGTGCAAATGACCTTACCTTTTTCCTTAAAAATATGTTGGGAGTCTGTTGAAAATACATTGTAAATGCAACAGGATAACAATTATTGATTGAAGTTAAACTGCTCGTTCACAGTTTAAAAAAGAATAATTAAAAATGATTCTAAAAACTAAAATGTAAAAGTAATGACTAAACTCAACAACACAAGTAAAAGTCTACATAGCAATTTGAAAAAAACTGTTGAAAATGTTGGTGAGCTTGGTTTGACAGAACCGCTACATTATATGTATATATGGGAATTTCAAAAACGTTTGTTGCTTTATAATTTAAAAATAATACGGAAACCTTCATTTGATCATTCTCTCTAAGAAATGTTATTTTCAGACAGTTCGAAGAACTTTGTTTTTTTTTCTCTCGACAAATCCTGAGAGCGAACAGCTTCAAGACATAGTTACAATTACAAAAAATAATTGTTCGACAGATTTTAAAAATCCAGACTGTTCTGACTGTTGTCTTGCAGGAAAACTATAATGACACCAATAAATTTCATTGTAATATACATATTTATTTTATGTTTTCCAGTGAATTATAGAGTTTTCTCTGAAATAAAAGTGATAATCCACAGTTTTGAAACAGTGGATTACCATTTTTATTTTTCACTGTTTCTCTTTAGCCCGGATTTACGTCAAGAAGTATACCGAGCGTTATTTTCAGACCATGCGACGATCTCGTTAAAGACGATTTGTTCTATTTTTTCTGATGACGTTCCAGCGATTTTCAATGTTATAGAAACAACCTCAATAAAATAGAGTTTTACCATTAAATAAACAGAAAAATTGTTGGATCGGTGTAATTTCACTTAATTTCACTCGTGAACACCAAACTAGTTATTTACTGTTGGTCTTGCAGGAAAAATCATTAATGCTCACCAAATTATAACGTGATTTCATCGAAACAACAATATCCTTATATAACTATGAAATGTGTTGTCTTTAGTTCAGAGTATCAAGTCGATTTAGAGTTAGTATTTTCAAACACAAATCGAATGTAATGAGTTGACTATCCTGGAATTGTATATCACTGATTGGTATCTGGGATCGAGGTTTTGACTAATCTGTAAAGAAAAGAAATAACTATAATTTCAGTTGTATATGTGTTCGTCATTTCAACTACAATACTCTGGTCATTTTCAGAGTCATAATGTTGCTGAAAAGGAGTAAAAATTGCAAGCGAGATAAAATATAAACGGTTTAATTCTACACGGTAATAACTACACTTGGTGTTCACGAGTGAAATTTACGTGATATTACACAAATACCAACAATTTTTCTGTTTATTTTATGGTTAAATCTCTACTTTTATATAGTTTGTTTCTATCAAACATCGAAAATTGCGGGAAACGTCATCAGAAAACATATTAGCACAATGAAGTCATTTTAACGACGTCTCCAGCATTTATTACGCTCGGTACACTTTTTGACGTTAATCCGGGCTAAAGATTGCAAAAGCAGTGAAAAAAATGGTAATCCCTATTTCAAACTGTGGATTATCACTTTATTTCACTGAAAAAACTATTTATTTAATGTTTTTCGGTGGTTTATCGAAATATAACGGTGAATTATATCCCGATAAACTCACTGTCCACTCAGTGAAAATTATCAAAAGTTTCTACCCGGTTTAACGTCAAAATATATAGAGGATAATTGTTGGTTTCGATGTAAAATCACGATAATTATAATTTCACCGAGTGGGCACCAAAAGTGATAACACAAATAACTTTTGGTGTTCACGAGTGAAATTATCGTGATATGACATCGAAACCAACAAGTTTTCTGTTTATTTTATGTTTAGAACTCTATTTTTGTCGAGTTTGTTTCAATAAAATGTTGAAAATCGCGGGAAACGGCATCAGAAAGCTGTTGGCTATTACTTTATAGTTACTATTAATTTCCAAAATTATTTCCATTACATCAACACAATTTCTCTTAATTTATAATCTATAACCAATGTCCGGTTCTAATATACAAAACAGAATGAAATCGAATACAAACATTACAGTGTTAGCCTATAGGCTTTACTTTAGTCCTTTTGTCCTGTGATGTTGCTAAAGTTATTGCGCATACGATGAGTAATATCTGAAAACATAGGAAAACGTGGATGTTAAAGTATCAAAATATAATTTTAATGTGCCAAGTTACATTCGTAACAATTACAATGTATTTGGGTCAGCGATTCAGAAAGACAGTTTTGAACTTCTATTACATCAAGTGACCCATGCACTTCTTTTTGTATAATCATGAACATCGGTATTTCTTTTGTTTAGAGATTGAAAGACCTTTTCAAAATGTATTTGATTACATGCTTTCTAAACACAATAAAAACATAGAAATGATAAAAGATTTTGGCGAATAAAAGTTTAGCTTTTTTATCAGTCGCTACCCATAAACAACGAACAAGCAAAATACACATCTAAAGCATGAAGTTTAAGGGTCAACCCGCAGGAATGGAAAAATAAATTAAAAACTGATTGGTGTAATGACTGTATCTTGATTGTTATGACTTTTGTTTTGTTTTATGAAACGTTATATACTAAGTATATATATCTGTGTCGCCATTTTCATGATTGTAAATCGCTATAGGTCATATGTCCCCCCAGGACTTCTTGAAAATAAACTTATCAAACTTAAACTTGTCATGTTCGGTTACTGGCTTCTGTCTTATACTAAATTGACTGACAGCAGTCAAGTTCGAAGAGGACGTATTTACAAAAGAAACACAAACAAGAACATGTCTTCCAACATATCATTTTACAAGGAAACAGCTATGGAATTTGATGTAAAATGTACCACGCCCTCAGGACAATTATAGTGGTCGTCTGTCTGTTTAACGCCGTTACGCCATTAGCAGAAGAAGTACTGTATTTGTAAAATATACATAGAAGATGGATACCTGTATTATTGCACAAAGAACAAGTACTGGGACGGCTACGGGTGTGTTTCCTAGTGTGTAGTCCCATACAGTATCATAGCAACTCTGAAAGATAAATACAGTTTATGTTATTCAATATTTTAAGAAAACGCACTAATGATGAAGTAGTGAAATGGTTAAGTAAACCGGGAAATTTTATTCTGTACTTTTGCATGATTGGAAACAAATAACAGCTTACGACATATACTGACGTTTTGTGTACATGTTATATTGAAAACTTACATTCCACTAGATATCTAAAATAGACTTATTTTTCTTATACATGTTGTACTTTATAGAATTTATAGATATATCTATTTATAGATTTAAGGCCGTAAAAAGTCTACAGTATTTTGGCATCATCATCTGATAAAAGTCTACACGGGTTGTATAGAGGCGGCTAAAGTCTTTAGTTGGTACCATCACTGTATGACATTATACATGTAATTGTACAGCTGCAGCTGATACAAGATATTGATGACACGTATGTGCAGACGACATTCCTATTGTGGAATTATCGATAAATGCTAGCCAAAGAGAGAAAACCCAGTTAGGCGTAAATCCATGTTTTTTTCAAGGGAAACAACTTCTATACATACCGAATATAAGCTGGTAATGACATGATATCAAACCAGATCCCAAAACTGGTGCATCTGTTATAATTGGAAGGAAAAGGTAATAAAACTGAAAGAATCTACGAAATAAAGGAACCAACCTTGTCATAATTGTTTAAACTCTTATCGAAGGGATTGGCGGCACAGTTATCTAAGACGTTCGTGGTTGGGAGTGTCTTGCAACATGCAATAGGCGTATCTAGAGAGTACGGAATACCGCCCACTGATATTTTTTTCCACCTAGAACTTGCCGATCTATCAAAGTCTGCATAACTATCGACACCACAGCATTTAAACTGAATATACAATTAATAGAAAATAATTCAACAAAAACAGAATTCATATTGACAATGTAGAAATCTAGATCTATAAATCAATGCAAAAATACAGTTGAAAATCTTGTATCTTTATTATGCTCATATGATATGAATCGACTAAATTAGTAAAATGCTCACGGCTCACGCAGTGTCACACGCACACACAACGCACAATAAATACACATTCTGACGTCATTTATTACGTTATGGCATTTTTATCGTAAGATGTTCTATGTTCCTGACCTGAATCATTATAATGTTCCATCCAACTGAAAATACTTCTGATGATCCCAGTCCAGCAAAGTCCTTTAGCTGATCTTTGAGACCGTGTTTTACCTGTAGAAAGGTGAAATACAATATTGCATTGTTGTTAGCTGATCTTTGAGGTTTGTATTTACCTGTAGAAAGGTGAAATACAATAGCATAGCAGTTAGCTGATCTTTGAGATTGTCTTTTACCTGTAAAAAGGTGAAATACAATAGCATAGCAGTTAGCTGATCTTTGAGGTTGGCGTTTACCTGTCTTGGCTAGGGACTATGGCACTCGTAATGATTATGGCAGTACTGGAACCATTGAAGCAAAACATGCTTCCATGACTCGGATATCTAGGGGCCTAGTTCATGCATCGTGTTTTCAATGCATAAGTTCTGAGCTTCCACCATGCAATCTAGTCAAATTTATTTCTGAATAAGGTTGTAGATATTGTCTCCACTTTTAAAGTAAGGGTTTTGAACAACACATAGCAATTATAATTTAGTTTTTTTTGTAAGAGAAGTAGTGAAAAAAGCCAAACTTACGATATCAGGATTTCCATAAAGTATTCCTATGGCAAAAGCTTCAATAACAATAATCACCAATATCGTAATGGCGTACTTGTAAAAGAAGAAAACAACATAAAGGCAACAATAATATGACATACATCAGTGAAGACGTGGTAACGTAATAATGTTAAACTTGAATTCATATCAGATAAGTTTTGGACATAATGTAGCAAAATAAAAATAGAGTAAGTAATATATGTAGATAGAGTTCGAGCAAACAGTTCTGAATCTGATTTGCGTCATGGCCAATCTATTGAAACTATGCTCTATTTCAGATAGAGTACAGTTTTAAGCTCCGCCCCCTTGCACAAAGTAAGATATTATAAGTAGATTAGTTTGCACTTGTGTAGAGTCCTTCAAAAGTCACGATACAATCATTGTTAAAATTGTTGCACGATAACCAACGTCTTTGACATTTTTTATGACAACCAGTGAGTCTTGTTCCATACTGCGCGCTTGTCGCATCTCCAAGAACATGCCATGTGGTATTTTCCCATATACCGTTTATACTCGTGTCAATATGTGTTTACAATAACTACTTACATTACAGCCAAACAAAAATTATTTGTGTTCCCGGCCTCTTTGCCAACAAATTTAAGTTCGGTCGGTCGGCACGGTTTTTAAAATTTTATTTTCTTACTTTTTATGCTCTGAAACACTTGAAAATAGTTCTATTTGATCATTTTCTCATAAAAAGTTTTGGTCGGTCGGGAGACGGGAAACATAATATTTGTTTTTGCATGATGAAGGGCATGATTTTAATTTGATAGGTCTCTAGGACTGTAGTACTAAAAGTGGCTTTTTTAAATTTACAATGCGCCGTGCTTAAGTGTTTTCTTAATAAATCAAAAATGCTTTTAACTTGGCAAAGTTGTAATTACAATGAAGCATCTTTTCGTAAAATTTGTACTGATTTAGATAAAGAACTTGCAAATAATTGCGTTTGGCCGGAAGACAACTAGTTAAAGCGACGAAATACAATTAAGATGACATTACTTAAATTGAAGAAACAGAAATAACTTACTTCCTTGAGCATAGTCTTTGATCTGAGGTAAGCTCCACAGCAGCCGAGAAAAGAAAAACCGCAAACAAATGTACCCCCAACGATGAGACCTATAGCGAGGCTGGTTAACACCTATAATACATACGGAATATTATAACAGTCGGTTGATCTGCGGCGTCGTATCTTTTGAGTTGGCTGTATAGTTTCGGATCACACGAGAGGCGGTGCCTCGAGTATGATCCTGATCTATGCAGTCAATGAGAATGATGTACACGCAGATCAGCCGACAGTTATAACATACCTTTTATTATATACCTTTTACTAAATATCATGTTTAATTTTATATAAACATTAATGGCGTAAAATCAACATAACGCTCTATTTCGTGTCACGTTTTATATGACGTCCATGATCCGTGTAAAAAAAAACAGTATAAAAAGAGCAAAATGTAAATCATCTCTGGCTATTAATGCAAAAAACATGTAGCTTAGTTACATTAAATGTATACCATTTATAAATTATGCTGCAGTAAGTGTATTTTAACAGGAGAAATTAACGAGTGTGTTAACGGGGAGATAAGCGAAAACCTGACGGAAAATTCGACGTGGCTGTTCAGTACAAATCTAAAGAAAGTTCAGATAAACCGTAAGTATATAACAAAGTAAATATATGCGCAGGTAGAGAGAGTTGGCCATTGTCGAATAAACAATGGACCTGTTCTAATTCCAAACTATATAACACTGGTAGGTGTTACTGTGTACACTACCCTTCCTTAACAGTAAAGCCGGGCTTTAATAATCTCCAACCCAACGGCTATTGGTGACGTCAATAAAATATGGAACGTATAACAACACGGACGTTATCCCGCGCACCCCCCCCTCCCCCGGGGCCACTTGGGGACCAGTTGGTTATTGAACGTCGTACCAGTAAGAGAAGGTGTGTTTCGTTTTTTCAAATAGAAATTATTATTTCCGAAAGTTGAATATAACAAGATATGATTTTACTACAACTAATTTATGATTATATTAAATTTCACCAATAGCGCCAGCGTTTAGAATTTAGCGCAAAGCGCGAATTTTAAAGAAGTCGTCTATAAGATCTAGGTTGTCCAGTGCTAGTCCGGTACATTTAGCTTCCCTGTCTAACCTTTCTTTTGAATAAAAGGAAATGAAAGGGCTTCAAGTTCACTACCATTATTTCATTCTTGTTAAAATCAAAGTTCTACATGTTTCAACTACGTTACTATCACTAACAACGGTGACATTTTATTCCAAGAATATTTGTAATTATGTACTTTAACGTCAGAAAAAGACGTGCGTTAATATGTTTGGAAATCAAACATGCCTTTACTGGTTACAATGAAAGGACAGCTGTTATTTAGACAAGAACCATCCATCACGGTGTTGACAGATGTGTGATTATGAGAAATTTAGTAGTAAAAAGGCCATTTTTTGATGTAGTATAAATTAACGACGACATCGTGGAAGAACAAAAGTCAAAAAATTTGTTCCGCTAGTTAATTCAATACAACAATAACAACAGTAATAAAAAAGTAAATGCAAAATGTAAATCATCTTTCTGGTTTATTTAATGCGAAAAAGACATTGTTTTTATTTGTCTTCAAATGTGACTTTAAAAAATGTGATGACAATTTAACTAAACTTATTTTACTGCAGTAATGTGGATCTATTTTTCAACTTTTAGCGTAGGAATATGATACGAATATGCATTTCTGTACAACTTACACGGTGGACAGATAAGATACAGTTAAATTCACCTGATACGGAAAATTTGATACGTGATGCTGTATTTTACAGCACAAATACTAAAGAAAATTCAGATAAACATTAATAGGTATATAACAAATGTAAATATACCATGTATCATTGTTCAATAAATAAAAGTTGCAGTTTGTCAATGATATAGTATCACTTTACGCCACATTTTGTCACGATATGCCATGTCACGTTACCTTTATGTGTGACGTCATAAAACATATTTTTTTTCAGTTTTAAGACGTTTGTAGTATTTTCACATTGAAACTCCAACATCTACGAATTGCGTAAGAGACTAAATGAGTATTTCTTGAAATACGGTGACGCAGACGATGTAGATGGAAATTTATACCAAGCGACCCAGTTACAAACCAATATACGTGTCTGTTTGCTGGACATGATTACTTTGACTGTTAGTTAAAACTAAAATATTTGAAAACGCGTTACCTCATTTATATCAATGCTTCTAACGTCAAAGCTGTCAAGATTTGTATCTTTGAGAGCCGCTTCGAGCTTTTCGAGTCCTGCATCAAGGTATGATTGATACAGGGACCTGCCAAATCTGAGCACGAAACCGATGACTGTCGCTGACAGACCAACCAGCTGAAAAAAATAATGACGTCTTTGTAAGCTGTGTGTTTCTATAGGAGCAAGACATGTCTGCAATTAAAAATCAAAGTGCACCTTTGACTTTAACCCATTTATTAGAGTCAAAGTTTACAATGGGATCTTCTGACTTCCAATTTGGGCAAGTCTACTTTTTAAATAGGGATGTTTTGCACAATTATGTTCCAAAAGGGTAACAACGTAAATTCTCCGCAGACGACATTGTATTTTTTCTTCAGCTTCAGGTTGCAGACGTAAGAAATGGTACATACTGTGATAGACACACGAAACCAATGACTCTGAAACGTACTGAGGACCCTGGCGGTAAATGTTTCGCATGTTTCACTGCATTTGCTTTGATTATTTTTTTCAAATTCACCGAGATTTCAATTTCAAATTTTATCACTTGTCATACAGAATTTTACATAATTATAATCTTCAGTTTTCATTGCACTGGCCCTTTAATAATATACCACAAAAATGGCGGAGACCTTAGTGTAAATATTTAACTCTTCCTTCTTTTGGATGAAAATTCAATATTAAATTGTGACGGTCTCTTTTTGTTATCTAAACAGTTTTCCTTAGCAACAAAAACGGATATCTTATGTATTCTTACCAAAAATATAAGATTGACGGAAACCAGGATAATAACTGCGATATCCATCATGTGCCTACTTCTTGTGGCTTGCTTTCTTGACTTGTATATTTGTTGCTATTCTAGAAAAATCAAAATGAAGTAGTTTATGATTATTGCGGACCGCGGGTTTGGAAAATGTAACATGCAAGTGAAGTAGTGTATACTTCTTTGTAAAAATGTAATGAAATGAATGAAAACGCCTAGGAAGGTAAAATGAAGAATGGGTTTACACCATGTTAAAAATGTAGCTGTAAAAATGTCAAAAACTTGATATTATTTATCTTTAACAATGTAAACGTCAAATAATTTAAGTTTATGAAAACGTTTAGAAAGTAGTCAATACCAGTTTATGTCATGAGCACGCGGTTCAGATCGAAATATCCGTCATCGGGGTAACTGTTTGGCGGTAACGAGGCTTTTCTTTAATTTAGAATTTACAATCAAACAGTATGTTTTTGAATAGAAGTATGATGAACAACAAACAATATATATACTCGATTGCTAAGTGCAGTGTGAAAATATAAATTTTCTTTTAGATGTATAATTTGTAACATGTTTAACTATATATTACATAACCGTAGTGCGACGAAAGATCGACGAGACATGTCGATTAGTTGTCTTTCGATGAGTTGCCGTGTCACTCATTTGTCGTGTCGATGAGTTGTATGTCGATGTATCGACGTACACCGTGCGAAACAGTGTTTTGCTCATATTACAAAAAAACTAAGAAGCTGTCTCACGAAAGGCAAAAATAAAATTTAAATGAATGGAGCACATGCATTTAAAGCACTGTTCCAAGGCCCGCTGTGATACTTCTTGTTTTTATTCTTACAAATGTTAGATATGGTAGTACAACATTTTCATGATAAATCTGGTGAACACTTTGTAAAATGACAAGACAGTATTTACCATCCTACAAAAAACTGACGTGTAAAAATCCAATCCAGACACTGTAGTGAAGGACTGAATTCGGTCTTACCGGTAAACACCAAATCACCATCCTGAAATGCTTTACACTGTTTCTTGTATTTGAATATTGTCAAATTGTTACAACAGACTGAACGTATTTGTAGATTTTGATATCCACATCGGTTTATATTTTCTCAGTTTTCATAAGTTTATTGAGTTCCAACTTTATATATATTCAATTTCTATGGCTAGTGTTTTCACGGTTGTACACTGTGTACATGTGGGACAAATTTGTGTGAAAGACAGCGTGTTATAACATGACGTAACATAGTTAAGCAATTCACCAAGTTATCTATTAAAATGAGAACATAATTGTTGAATCCAGGGGCTGACCAACTAAAATTACCAACAGTCTTTCGGATGAGACTTAAAAACCGAGGTCCCATGTATGGTGCTATACACCTGGCGTGTATAAGAAGCAGGGGTGTCGTTTCTGTATCTTGCACTATCCTATAAAACCTTAAATAACTAATCTCTTCTTGGGGCGTTGGTCATATGGGAAACCGGTACCAACGATAAAGCTCTAATATACACATCTGAGATCTAAATGTTTGCGTATACATGTGTCATATTGATATTATGCATGTTTTTTATATTTTGACTTGATTTGCACGCAGACCGATTTGTGCTGCTTAGTACAAAATACATACACATGCAGTAAAACTAACAAGAAGCCCAAAAGGGCAAGTGTTGCTTTACTGGACTGTCCTGAGTAAGTTTTGTGAACATCTGTTGGAATGTTATCAAGGAAAAGCTTAACAGAGGTCACTGTGACCTTGACGTTGATCCACTGACACCCAAAACAGTAGGAATCATCCTGTGAAGTTTCAAGACTTTTGTTGTTAAGTAGATATCAAAATATTAAGCGGAAATGAGTTTCAAAGAGCGGGTCACTTTGACATTGACTTTTGACTCACCGACTCCCAAAAGAATAGGAATCATCTAAAGGTTGCATGTAATTTTCAGTCCAAGTTTTCTTGAAAGTCAAAGAAAAATTGTGACATGTAAAGCGTAATTAAGCAAAATTTTACTTGAGGTCACTGTAACATTGACCTTTGATCTACTGACCAAAAAACAGTAGAGATCGTCTACTTAAGACCAATCATTCTATGAAGTTTGAAGACTGTGGATAATAGATTTCAAAATATTTTTAAAGTTCGACCTTTGACTCACTGGCTCCGGAAACAAAGTGACCATCATCAGGTTGCACGTAACATTCTGAGCAAGTTTGATGAAAGTTGAATGAAAATTGTGACCTGTAGAGTGTTATCGGAGATCACTGTAACCTTGACCTTTGAACCACTGTCGCTTTGAACCACTGTCCCAAGAAACAATTTGAATCATCTACAGGTTGCAGGTAACCCTCTAAGCAAGTTTCAGGAAAGTCCAATGAAAATTGTGACTTGTAGAGTGTTATCAAAGGAAGCTAACGGAGGTCACATTTGATCAACTGAACCCCAAAACAATAAGTATCATCTACAGGTTGCCGACAACTTCATGAGTAATTTTCCCAGTAGAGCTTATAAAAACTGCTGCCATAACCTATAGCGTCCACCGTGATATAGATCAGCAACAGGTATTGTAACAGACTTGGGGATTCAAGACTAACTCGAGAATGCGCCGATTATCAATTCATTTCTTAGCGTAGCGATTCTCTAAAATTAAACATGAATATATACATAAATTGAAAATCACAAATTAATCTCATTTACATAAATAATAATCAAACAATTAATAATGAAATATAGACCCGACAATATCCATGTCGTTACAACACTTGAACACTTGAATGCTTTGTATTATTTCTATTTCTATTTTATAACATGCAATTCTATCTATATAAAATAATATTTGATTGATATTAGGTAGAATCTACATATGTTAGCATGAATCAATAGTGAACAATAATAATTATCACATACCGACTTTACGTCCTATAAAAATTTGACTGAAACGTTTTTAACGACCAAACGTAAACATATTACGTCGACGGAAGTCGACAGCACGTACGTAACTGTGCGACGTCACGTTGCACAAAATGGCGCCATATTCATCGTTACTTTTATTGATAAAATGTAAGTACCTAACATCAATAAAGAAAATGTAAGGAAAAGGTAACCCATCTGCGGTTCTTACAGCTATTATAACGCCACAAATAGCGCGTGCCGAATATAGCATGAATTTGTGCGTATTTTGGAACCTGTGACTTTCATTTTCAACTTAAGTCGTCGGTTGTCGTTGGGGCAAGACACTTGAATCCTATCTGGCAGTCGAGAGTTAAAGGTATTTTCGATTGTTATTATTTATGCTCCTGCCACGAACTGATAAGTGGGGCTGTATAGCTTTGAACCTATAAAAAGACAATAAATTCGAATTCCGACAAAATGTCATAACTTTACCTGATAGTTTTATTTTACATACCGAAATCGATAAATCATCACCGATCCTATGTGTGTCAAATGTCTATACAAACGTGACGTGTCCAAGCCCCACCTTTTTGGAATGTACATGTTTTTTACGCAGTGAACCGTATTCATAGATCAAGCCAGTGAGTGTCGGCGAAGAGGTCATTGTATTAAATAAGGAAGGTTAATTTATGAAAGTTTAAACATGAAAAATGTAAGTATTTATCAAAAGAGCTGTTGATTTGCAACAGAAGAATTACAAGTGGTAGAAAGTTGATCTTATCATAAATAACAAATTAAGTATGCTGTCAATGTGTATTAAACATATTTTAATTTATAACTGATTTAATGACAATTCTAACATGACTCACGATTATGTCTCTATATACAAAGAGGAGAACACTTATGTTTTATTATCGCCTGTAAATAACTAAAATACTGTTTTATTTCTACTGCAAGAAATTGTTTGCTTATTTTCAAAACCGGCTTATTTTTAAGATCGGTTTATCGTCGAAATACGCAATCGTGATTTATTTACTACGCATCCGAACTCCTAATATGTTAAATGTTCACTAATCTCCAGCCTCAGCCTCATATGCAGTTTTTTCCGTTATGCGAAATATGACTGTGATATACAGAAACAGTTTTTTATAAAGTGGTTTAACCACTACAGAACATCAACACTATTTACAGTAAGTTTAGTATATAACGAACTCTGAAGGACCATTTAAATATATTCCTTATATCCGAAAATGGTTATATCCATTAACAAGCATCTTTATATCTAAATAAAGAAGGAAACAAAAATAAGACTAAGAAAATGTGTTCCATATATTAAGAATTTCGCTATAACCGAGTTCGTTATATAAGGAAAATATTGTAGATATCAAACATTGACGTTCGAATTTGACTGACTGACATTTTGTACGTCGTGTTTCCTTAAGTACTAAAGAAGTAGAAGTAGGTCTTTTTTTTGTTAAGACGTCCATCATGGATCTGTCTGCAATTTGTATTTTTTACTTCATTTGTCCTTGTCGACGGATTACACGTTTCTTCTTGACTGCCACTGTTTTAATTTTGTTTACAACCTTGCAATATTGATGTTCTGTCTCGGTGTATTGTTTCAGTTACATGATATGGGTTATCAGGTTCAGTTACATTGTAGATATTGTACTCTTAATTTCCATATGAATTAATTATATGAAATACGATGAGTAAAGTGACGGAAGTGATTGTGCAAAATATGCAAGTCGCGAAACCAGCCGTGTATCACGAATATGGAAAACTTCTTGAATACTAAGAGACCTTTCTTTGGTCTTATCAGAACAAGATTTTGTTGGTTTATTGGTTGGGTCAACCTTTCTGTTCAGCCACTTAATACCGATATCACAGACTATCTCGATTCATTTCAGGATTAATAATGCTACTTAAATAAGATTTGTGACGATTTGTACTGCTTTCTTCTTTAAGATAAGAGCAATATATGGATTACTTAACTTCAGACGACAATGTGTAGTGATTCATGCTATACAGTAAAGGGTGTTATAAAATATTGTATAAGATATGAGAACCTTTGGTTCTTTGGTCTTGAAAAGTGACTGTATCAGTTGATCGTGTTTATTTTTTATATGCTTCCCATATTTAGAATTAACCCTGACTTTCTTTCCAGAGAGACGAGCCTCGTTTCAATTAGATAACGTGAATTGAAGAGTAATAACCTTCACAAGATAACAGAAACTATACGCTTTTCTGACCTTTCTTAGTTGGAAACATTCCGTACAGCCATATATTTGTGCAAATATTACATTTCGATCAATACTTTGTCATACACGTTTCACAAACGGTTGCAAATCCTTAGCTTTCAGTAAACACAAAAACTGAGATGTTTTCAAGTACCAATGAACGGGTACAGACCAGGGGTCGTATTCCAGTAGCATCTTAAGTGATTTTTTAAGTATTTTAACTTAAGTCCAAAACTTTTAAGTATTATAATTCGCTTAACGTGAATGATTGTGTGCAATTGCATCATCATTATAGAAAATGGTCATAGAAGCTTTAATAAATTTTCAACATGCTGCAATACACATTCTCCTTTTTAAATTATCTTCATAAGGAAGTTGTTAAGTTTAAGGAAAATCTTAAGATTTGACTTAAGATGCTACTTGAATATTACTATGCTCTTGTCAGCTCAGGACGACATCAATAACAGAATCCTACGGTCTGAAACATAGCAGTGTATTAGACAGAGTGAAACTTATCAAAACCTACTGCAATTTTAAAGATATTTTTTGCATAATATATCGTTTTTTGGTACTTTACATCTACGTGAATCAGGATATAACTTGGAGATGTTTGATAGAAATAGTTCCATGCTATACCTGTTAATAGCAAATTCAGGAGAAATTACGGTATATTTTTTAAGAAAACTCAATGAAATATATTATTTGGGACATTTTTCACTTATACCAATTTTTATTAGTCTTAAGTGATTTGGCATTCTTTATTGTGCATATTTTGGCCTTGTTGTAAATGAAGCTATAAGAAAGTGAAAAAAATCATAATTTTATTTCAATTCATACTCTGGTGATATATTTACAACCCCCACACAGACAATTTTCGCCACAGTAATGAATATATTTTCATGATACAAACATGCTACGTCAACAGAATTTGTCAAGCTTAACATACAATAAATTACAGTTTGAAGATATCAAGTCAAATTACATTTATTTAGATAAAGATATTGCACAAAAAAAAAAAATGAAGTGGATACATAGATTATGTATTTATTAAGACTCCTTCTTGACAACCGTAAACAGTGTTGATTCACCTTTTGTCCACATCGTGCACCTGGTATATTTTGATAAAAATATTGGAGGTGCAATTTTCTGCTATCTCACGTCACAACATTAAGTGTGACCATGGCCTCCGAAAAAACACAGAGATTGTGGTCTTAAGTCTTTTTGTCATATATCAACAAAACTAGATGACCTATCCCTAGGTTTCTTGATAAAATGATAATGATCTCTTTATTTAACGAAGGTGACTCATATATCAAGAGCATAGACATCTGCAAGATAAGACTTTATCTGCAATTAAGGCCTTTGTTACAAATATCAATACAAAACATGAGTTAAAAAAATCATAATCTATTACCATGCAGACAAACAAAATAGATAGCATATAGATAGCATTTACATACACATACGCACAGAAGCACGCACGCACGCTCAAATAGTGGACAGACTGCGACTATAAGTTGTAAGAACTTGTTTCGCCATTAGGAATATATAAATAAGTATAAAATGTTTTTTATGTACTCAGAAGTTAAGGGACATGCGTACTTTCTTTTAGACCTTACCGTTTTTGAAATTTCAATCAGCGAAATGTTTCTGTTTTTCACAAAATAACAGGTATAAAATTAATATTTTGTAGCTACATATTTTCCTCACAATCTGTTTGTACTGGCTAAAAAATCTCGTAGGAGATTATTATCAGTGGTTTGAAGAGGAACCACTAAATTGATACATATTATTCTTGTCTGACCTGACAAAAAAAAAAGACATTTGGGCAAATCCATCATGTCTTTACAGATAGGAATTTTAGCCAAATGCAAACAGTAGCGAAGGCGACCGAGCCATTCTCAAATATTTTCTAATAATTGTTTATTTGTTATGTAATCATAGAGGATTTGGGTTGTCATTCAATCTGTTTAATTTATTAAGATGTTTGTC
Source organism: Saxidomus purpurata (assembly GCA_022818135.1). Taxonomy (NCBI): domain Eukaryota; kingdom Metazoa; phylum Mollusca; class Bivalvia; order Venerida; family Veneridae; genus Saxidomus; species Saxidomus purpurata. Next base: position 11,880,047 of record JAFMSR010000016.1, read on the forward strand.
TTTTAAGTGTTTTTGTAGCTTCCTGTTTTGTTGCAAAAAAAGTAAATTTGCTGATAATGATTATTGAAAACTGACATGAGTTGACGAAGGAATTCTGGTAAAATGTGAAAAACATAAACGTACTATGTAATGTTATATAACATTATGCGTAGAAGAGTTATCTTTCTTGTAAAAACTCGATGTAAAACCATGATTTTAACGGATTTTACGGGGGCTTACTTTTACTCATAAACGAAAACGTAATTCAACACTATTCTTTCTAACACTATTGACATTTTCTCTTACATATACAAAGAAGGATTTGAGCGTGATATACCTAGAACAAATATATCACGCTAGACGCCCGGTACTGTTTTGGGCTCTCGAAATTCCCTCCCGAGTTTTTTTCACACAGCATGCGCCGATATGCTAATGAATAAAGTTTCGAGAATTCAAATCATAGTTTAATTTACTACACTTCCAAGTGGTCAGCCATATCAGCAGAAACAACAACAACAAAATAAAACAAACATTGTTTAATGAGGAGTAAAAAATAACAGCCAGCATGTGTGCGTATATCAAGGGAAGTGACTTCATGTTAGCGCAATAAATAGTTCCAACTCAGTTGTACTCCTTAGAAAGTTTTTTGTTGAAATTAACGTGTTAGAATGGAAATACATTTTAATTCTGCCTTCGTGATTATATTACTACACGTCTTAAGTAAATAGATATAAATGATCGGATATATCACTCAAAAGGAAGATCTATATCCTAAGTATACTATTCCAAAATTCTATAATTGTTTCCGAAAATGAAGCAACATTACGATAATAAAATGTTAGGTCAATGGGAAATTTCTTAATCATAGTGCCACAAGATCAGTTGCATCAGTTCAACATCGTCATTTCATTTTATTAATAAGAAAAATAGTTTCTCTTCCGAGTGTGTTCGGTGACGAGAGCTCTATGTTAAATTTTAAAAAAATAAAACAAATCTCGTTTGTCTTACGGTGTTTAAACTCGATTGTTTCTCTTGAAAAAATGTGAAAGCTTGTAATATGTTTGCTAATAGCGTAACTGTTAACTGATTCCATTTCTCTTGAAAAATTGTTAGCCATTGGCGTATCCATTTAAATACGTCAGCCGATTGCGTTCAAGTCTATTGATGTTTTAGCTGATCGCATTTGTTTTAAACTATGTTAGCACTGATGGAGATTATTAGCTGATGGGACGTTCTCTTGAACTGCGTAAGCTGAGTGCGTTAGCAGATTGCATATCTGTTGAAAATGTACAAGCTGATGGCGTCTCTCTTGAAACGTTTCATACCTTGGCGTTTTTCTTTATTTATTTTAGCTGATGACATTACTCTTGTAAGCTATAGGTCTCCATTTTGAAAATACAATTGTATATTTGCCAATGACATTTTGATGGCGTTTTTTTTGTTATATTTTTCTTCAAACATGTTTGAAAAATGTGTTAGCTGATTGCGTTCATCTTGGCCATATACTGAATTTATATTTCACATTTTATAATTTCTAATACTTTTCGTAAAAATATGAATGCGATTGAAATAAACAATAAAACATTGAACACACACGCACGCACGCACGCACGCACGCACGCACGCACACACAAAACACTACATCAACACATTCTTTAACTCAAGACACAAAGTCTTATGATTGTATAGGATGCTAAAAGCGTTTTATTGGTTTTCGACGTTTTACAGGATCAGTTTGATTTTTTCTATTTGTAGGCTGACGAGGACCGACTGGTCTAATTTTGTTCTTCTTGGCATTGTCGTCTGCACAAAGAATCCCAATGGCAAGGAGGATCAACAACAACTGAAAGAACAAAAAATGATAACAGTTTATTGCATAAAAGTTCCAAAACGTTGTTCTGTGAGCAAATGGTTACTTAACTTTGAGCTTACATATTTTCTGATTTAGTTCAACATGTGAAAGAAGTGTAAGATTCCTTACACAACGAAAAGCAAACATTTGAGAAATTCCGTAAGAAATGTATTAAATAATTTACCAACTCACTCATTCAGTCGGCCTTTTCCGTTTGTCCGTCAACTAGTCAAACTGTCCGCATTGTTAAAACTCGAAATATGCAAATAAATTATATTATGTATACCAGTAAAGTTGTGTGGCTATGTTTTGTTAAAAGTCTTTTTGTAATTAATATTACGGAATGAATTTATCATCTAATTTTGCTGTATATAGCAACCATTTTTATGTTGAAAGTGATAATAGTTTTGAAATTGTTTGATCATCGAATAAATGACAGTACCGAAAACTGAATTATGAAACTACCGTGGATAGATTACCTGTACGGCCCCAATACAACCAAGTACTGCAACAGCCGTGGCAGTTTTTCCGAGAGTCATGTCCCAAATATCATCAACACAACCCTGAAAAATATATAGATGTAAAGATAAGCAGTATTTAAAGAAAATTAAATGGTTATATATGTACAAACATAAATTTCTTTATGCGTACACACCACAAAATACTCACTTATTTCATTACTTGCCTTTGCTTAAAGTACATATTGCTCTTTGGTAGTTACTTTTTCTGCCATTCGGTTTACAGGCTTTTTCTCTGTCGAACCAAAAAGTTTGTAAATACACTTTTTTAAATTTTCCTTTACTTTTCATCGTCATTGCAATACTTTTATTTTACTTATTACCTATTCTAGATTCCGTTAATATGTAAATAGAGTTTGAAATCCTAGAGCCTATTACACAAAATGTCAATTTGTGGGAATAAAAATGTTTTCAGTTGAATTGAGAAAAACATCTAGAGCGGCTCACATTGTCAAGATAGTTGTCGGTACTTGAGGCGGCCGGTCCTGCACATGTAAAGTCGTCATCTGAAGGTAGTTCTTTACAGCACGCTATAGGTGTCTTCAGGGTAATGCTAGCAGAATTTGAAGTATAATCAATCACCCAGTTTGTTGCTCCAGTAAAATCAGCATAACTGTCAACACCACAGCATTTGACCTATAATATGGGAAGATATATCGTTCAAAGCTGAAGATGGTGTAAAGACATGTGCAGCAACACTTGAAGAGTAAATAAGGTGGTCATAAATATCATGGTAATACTACAACAAAATGAGTACTAAAATGTTAGCGTATACGTAGGTCATTCCTCGTCACAGCAACACCAAACCCTCTGTCAAAAGGAAATGTTTAATTCAACATAGCGATCTGTTAGACTTTTCTTGCACCAGAGAATAATGAAGCGCTTTATTTGTCGTTCTGGCGTGTTGGCACCCTTCAAACGCGCCAAAACGCCAGAACTAAATGGCAGGAAATAGCGACATGTTGGAAAATATTGCATTATAGAGTGATGCGAAAATTAATAAAAGTCCTCATGATCTTATAATACGCCTTTACGACGGGTACCAGCAAAACAAGTCGGAATCATTAAATTTTAATTAAGCCGATGCCTTTAAATTTGTAAAAACTGAATGTTTCACGGTAGATTTCATTACAATTTCCTTTCCCATAATTTGACTCCAGGTCTCGGATATGATCCCGATTTTAACAGAATTTACTACTAAAGACTTGCTAACTACTATCCTGTCCTTGTCCCAACTTACCTTTTGCATGACCACGTTCCATGCCACGGATGCGAGGTTGGTTCCATTTAGACCAGCATAGTCCGATTGGATGTTGTCCTTTAAATTTCTTTTTAGCGGATCTTTTATCTAGTAAATGCAAGTAACGTTTATGACAGTAAATGGTTATCCAAGATATAACAAATAAATGTGACAATCTATTTAGTACATTTAAAACTTTCAGTTTCAAAATATCATTGAGTACACATATCTGTGGCATTTTCTTATTTTGGTAAATTGTGTAACCGGAGATAATAATTGTATCGGAGTAACAGAATGTACAAGTATACGACGTTCTGTTAAATTAAATATGGCTTATAGAATGCCACTACTCTATCCCTCATAGTTTAAATTGCACACTATAAATGAATTTCTATATACCATCATAGTCGAACTGTTTACAAGAGGCCCAAACGCCAAAAGAGATGAAGAAAGAGACGAAACTCTTGTAATCACTTTGGTTAACAATGGATTTGTCTCACTGTCTGAGTATAAGGCATTAGAATGGAAGCTAGGACACAATCGACTTAGACTAAATTTACAATGCTACCAATAGGTACCATGATCGTACACTTACGGTTTCAGGTGATCCGTAGGCTATTCCTACACCAACTCCTTCACCAATAAGTAAAAGAGAGCAGACGACAACGTACTGAAATAAGTTTGATAATCTAAATAAAGTTAAGATACATTTCAGAACGGTTAAACTATAGAAGAAAAAAAATCAAAATTACCAGACAATAGCTTGGATTTCATTCGTCAAAATCTTCAAGATTTTTTTCATTGTCTTGAGAAAGTATATTAACCAATAAATTTTTGAAAATGTTTTTCAAATTCTAAACAAATTAAACAAAATAAATGACGATGCTAATGCAAGGACACCATTTGTTTAGTTTCCTTTCCAAATGTATTTTCTAAATTTAATACAAAAGATAAAACCTTTTCAAGATTTTAGTGAGGAAAATTAATCTATTGTCAAACTTTCTAAATTAGAAATACATGTACATAAACATTCATTTTTTTGGGGCATATTTCAGGACTGTCGATACGGATTTAAGAAATATCGCTAATTATTACCCTTTTCTTAAAAAGGCTTACGCAGGGAATTGGTACAATGTAATAAAATGGGCGATCTTTTTTTTTGTCTTTAACTTGGTTAATCGGTTTTATACTTACGTCCCAACATCGAGGGATGGACTCGAAACTAGTCTTAGGGTATAGAGAAAGATAATGATAGTTTCGCGTTCAAACTTCTACATACAAACTGAAAGAAATCATCTTAGATATTTATAAAGAAGTTGCAGTTAACGGACATATTGTAGTTTTAACCAAATTTGATATTCATTTGTTAATACTCACGATGATAAGCATGCATTTGATCTTGTAGCAGGAACCGCAGCACCCCATCATGGTTACGAAGATAAAAAATAGTCCAGAAAATATGAAAAATAGAGCCACTGTAGTCAGCAGAGATACCCAGTCTAGATCGATGCTAGTGGTGCTAAACCCAGCACTGCTTAGGGAAGATTCGAGAGATTTTTCAACGGTGGACGAGTAATCCTCAATAACCGACTCCCCGAATCTAAGAAAAAGCCCGCCGCCAAAAAATACAAGTCCGACAATCTAAAATATGAAAAACGTTAATGTATTGCTAATTTATATCGAAATGTGTTCTATGAAAGTATATATTACTGTCTCTCTGCATGTTTTAGCTTCAAGAGCACTATATAACTACAAAAATATTCAAAAGTAAAAAGTCACAAATTCATGTGGCAAGAAATAATCGTTTAGGTAAATGATAAAATAAGGAAACAGCAATTCGTTCCAAATTAAAAAAAATCAACATTATAACATGTAAAACTATTAACTTACCATAAACAAGCAGTTCACAACGATTACCACGATGCGGCACGCGTTAGAACAAGTCGCCATCTTCAACGACTTTTTTAAACCAACAAGTAACAAGAATGTCCGAAACTGATAAATTATTAGGCAATGCTTTTAGGACATGCAAAAGTTTGAATCAAATAGAAAGTTTACTTGTTTAAGTTAAAATATTAATTACAAACGGTATTGTTCACTGTCAATTGTTTATAACAACTTTAATTCACTAGATTAAGCCCTTTGTTTAAACTAGGAAACAGCGAATGGTTTCAAATACACAAAAGCATTGTTTTGTTGTAAATCAAAAACTGACAGTCGTTACTTATTGTAGCGATAACCTCTTTTACACGAATATGTACCTACCCACACTTTTATTCTTCTTTAAAAATGTTTACCGAGTTGTTGCACTTAACCGGATTAAAAAAAATACAATGCACTTTGTCGGTTTGTTTCAAACACGACGACGCGAGTTTAAATACACATGACTGTTGGGATACCAAAGGCTTGGGAGAAATAAAGGGTCATTTCGCATTTGACAAATAAAAAACATAAAAAAAATCGAATAAAGAATCAACCACATCTTAGGTAAAAGAAAGTGAAACGACATGCATTTAATGTATTTGACTGACAATAACTTAAGTACATAAACGAGATAATTCGGATACTAAACATAAATAGAATTTCAGAAAGACCATTCGTTATCACTGCATTTTTTCATTCTCTCAATTTTTGATACTGACAAAAGTCTTGAAATGTAAAACCGAAAAACTCAAAACCGGGCTTCTGTAGTAATCATTTTTGTCCTATTGGGAGGCCTACGTAGACATAACAATTGAATGTGAGTAAGTGTTATTCTTTCGCAAAAACATAAAAACAACAAAATATTTACAGAACTAGCATGAGCAATAACAATTACATTATAACAACAGCATAAGCTCGAGCCACAATTTTCTTAAAGTTTCTAATAAGTGAACTTCGGCAATAAAATTATGTTTTCTCGAATGATTTTGCACTGAAGTATTTGCCGTGTTTTTTATTTCATCAAAAATAGACGATTTGGTTTATTCAAGTGGCAACGTGTGTAGGAACTGTTTGTATCCTATCTGTGATTAGTTAAAGCCCCATTTCAAAATTTTAAGCCTGCTGGTTGCACGGCACCTCTTGGTGGTTTCTTCTTCCCTTCAGCTGGTCCTACTTTGTTTTTCTTGGCATTGTCTCCCGCACACATAATGACAAAAGCGAATATAATAAGACATAGCTGGAATATAAATACAAAATTACAGAACAATAAGCGCACACGTAGTGAATTAACTTGTATAGTTAGAAAACAATAAGCAGAGTCGATTTATATGTTCAAAAGAAATGAATATGTCAACATTGTGTTAGAGTGAATAGAACATGGTTCTATCATTATCCTGTCAGTATATATATTTTACAATATCGTTAAATTCAAAGAGATCCCGGGACTATAAATAATTGTGCAATACATTTCATTGAATGATTTTCCCTATTGAATATTTCACTACTTAGACGCGACATGAACGATATTTGTTAGGGCGTATAGAGAGCACTTTTCAGACCTACACCGAGATCCAAGATTATCGTTTTCAGTTGTTAGAACTTTAGCCTGTAATTGCATTTTATTTGTAATATTCTTTGAAAGTAAAACAGTTTTATTCTTGGTATTTTACTTATGTTATCCTGAATTTAGGATGTTAGTTTTGTCCAGAGAAAGGGTCTAATGGTTTGGGTGAATGTACTTACTTGGATCAGACAAATTCCCACCATAACTCCTAATGCTAATGACTTGTTTCCTATTATCTTTTTACCAATTTTGTCGTAGCAACCCTGAAACATAATGCATCTTTGATATATATTTTAAAAAAAACTATGTACATAAAATGGTTTTCCTGATGCATCATCCGCCTAAGAAAAGTTGGACTGTTAATACAATCCCAGGCTTGAATAGTTGATGGAAGTTAAAGAATGACTGAATTATTCGCCTGTTCAGCAGCTTATATATTGATGTGATTTTTTTCTGATTGATTTTAGATAAATATACAAGTTTTATAAATGGTCGATAGTATTATGAGCTATGTATATTTAGAATTGACGTGACAGAGACACCCGTGTAGGAGCACATTTGTCTCGGAGCACATTTGTCTTACGTAAGACCGATGCGGTCGCATTTGTCCCACATGAGACAAATGGGACCTCAAATGTCTACCCCAAAAAAACACATTTGTGTGACAAATGTGCTCCGATCAAGTTTTTTAAGGGACAAGAAAGCACATTTGTCTCATGTTTTTAAGGGACAAGAAAGCACATTTGTCTCATGTCATTTTTTATGAATATTATTTGTCACATATTTTCCCACGGCAGAATTTTTTTTTTAGAATCGAGGTTCGCCGTTTTACCTCATGTCAAGTGTAATCATCAATAGGTTTGCTAATGCTTTTTTTATGAAATCTTAAACCTAAAAACTACAGTGGATCTATTAATTCTAATATCTCTAATTCAAGAAATTTGATTGGCTGAACCTGAAGGCGTACACTGAAACATACGGAATCCCGTTCACGATGGTACAATGGTGAAAGCGCGATGGTACGATGATGAAAACGCGATGGTACGATGGTGAAAACACGATGGTACGAACGTGAAACAACGATTGTACGATGGTGAAACAACGATGGTACGATGGTGAAACAACGAAGGCACGATGATGAAAACGTGATGGTACGATGGTGAAAACACGATGTTACGATGGTGAAAATACGATGGTACGATGATGAAACTGCGATGGCATGATGATGAAAACGCGATATTATTTTCACCATCGTGTCATCGCATCATCGTGATTTCACCATCGTGCCATCGTTGTTTCATCATCGTGCCATCGTGTTTTCATCATCGTACCATCGTACCATCGCGCTTTCACCATTGTACCATCGTGCATCGCGGTTCAGGGAGACAAAAAATGTTACTTATGTCCAAACGGAACACCGTAATCGGGCGATATTTGAACGATACAATATCGTGACTCGTTTCGCATCTCGCCGGAATCTCGTGTCTCGCTTCGCATCTCGTACGTCGACGCGAGACAAGAAAATCCTTTGAGGCCATATACCGCTAAATAGTATTCCCTTTATATTCTATATAAAACTGACATTTTTCAAAGAGCTACAGAACATAGCTAGACCCATTTTAGAGAACAAATCCTTATCTCATTTTAAAGAGTTATGATAAAACTGATATAAAATGATGAGAAAAGTAGGGGTCATGTATCTTCTAAGAAAAATTTCTAGCGTCACATTTGCTACTGTAAAATCACTTAAAAAATCACACTGCTGTGACGTGGAAGAACCACCAATACTAAAATTGAAATTCACTTTATCAAATACAACCTTTGCTCGCATTTTTCTACCAAAATGTCAAAAACATATCCATGATGAAATTTAAACAGAAAACAGCTTAAATTTAGACGTCTATGGCCATGCAGAGTGAAAAAATAGTGTTCAATAACCTGTCCGCCATTACGCGACAAGGCCAGATGGCTCCCGCGCTGGTTCCTTTACCATAGTCAGGCCTTTGAGAAGCACAGACACGAAGCGATGCGCGATATTTTACCGAGAGACACGAAAAGCGAAATTCCGGCAAAACATGAAGCGAGGCACGATATTCTACCGTGAAATCTCGTGGTACGGGATACTTCGACATTGCGAGATCTCGTGTTACAATATCGTGCCTCGCTTCGTGTCTCGTCGGAATGTCGCGTCTCGCCCGATTCTGCGAGGCCCGATATTCCATAATTATGGCATTACCCGGATTCTTTTAGGAACTCATGCACGTTGTAAGTGCTTTTTCAATGGCGGATCTGAAAGCAGCAATTCTCGGAAAATGGCGACATTTTTTTTTTTATTTCTGATGAAAACAAAATACGTGTGGGATGGTCTTCTCATTTTCTTCCTTAGATCATTTAGGGGCCTCCGTGGCCGAGTGATTTCAAAAAACAACTTGCCCTTAACCGCTGTAGGTTCGACACTCACTCGGGGCGTCGAATTATTCATGCGAGGAAGCCCGTCCAGGGTCCAAATGCGGAATACCTATCCGCGTGCGCACGTAATAGTTATCGCGTGCGCACGCAATAACTTTCCCTTTAGAACGCAATAGCTATCGCGTGCGCACGTAATAAATAAGAAAATCCTATGTCCCCTTTATGCCACCGTAGATACTACCTTGTTGCTGCTTAGAATATTTCTTAAATCATTTATAAAACTTTAAGCATCGGAAAGAAACGTGTCACAATTAATAACGATAAGAATGGACTCGCTGCATATGTGTTTGGGTTCTGGATACTGCACTGGTAGAAATTTTCACTGTGACATGCAGAACAGGGATATTCTTTAAGTTAATATATGACTCCTATGCAGCGGCAGGAAGTTTTTGATTGACCGGAAGTGACCTAAAAACGTTATTATAAATACAGAAAACACAGAACAATGGCTGGTAGCCGGTATACGGACGGGCATAATTATTACCTTTATTTTGTTGAATCCCGTCAATTACTTTTGGTGTTTTTAAACAATACTTAGCAATGTTTCTTTGGGTAAATTTTGGTATAAACACTACACATTGTATAAGAATATATATAAAAACTACATTAGAAAACTTTTTCTACATACAAAAATATCATACAAAGTGCGATATTTCCCAGTAAACACATTTTGACCCGTGGAAGAATGTGAGACAAATGTGCTTCGAGTGTCTTTTCTATTGTGTGTCGAACACATTTGTCTCATTTCCAATTTGTCGCAAATATGAATGTTTACGAGCACATCGGTCACACCTCGTGAGACAAATGTGCTCCGAGACAAATGTGCTCCTACACACCCGACTAACATAATATCCAATGTCTTAAGTACGGTCAGTTCAAATTAAACAGTTCACTCGTACATTTGCTGTTCCAAAAACGATTTCGTAATGTCAATTTATATGTCAATAAGCTAGAGTTGATATTAACGACTTAATTAAAACATTTGACATCGGAAATAGGAAATGCGCGAAATTGATATTCATGAGGACCTCGGACCTCGGAAACACACAACAATTTGTATTCGTGATTATTTACTGGGTAACAGTATAACGACGACTCATATACATGTATACTAGTATACAGTATTATTATTATGACATTGTGTTTAACTAAAGAACAAACCGTGCTTTGATAATTGTTAGTGTCGGTGGCACCAGTAGTTGAAGCGCAAGAGAACTCAGTATCAGAGGAAGGGAGTTCCTTGCAGCAGGCCAGTGGTGTCTTGAGTATAACGTTAGCTGATGTAGAGGAATAGTCGTACACCCAGTTTGCCGCTCCAGTGAAGTCAGCATAGCTGTCAACACCACAACACTTTACCTGCAACACAGAATTTTAGTGTTAATACAGTTTTATGTACAACTGTTTTGATACTTTCATCTTTTTAGTGACTCCCTTTCTCAACTTGTTTATCAATTTTCTTACGACTAATTAGCAACATGACTGTTCAAGGCAAATAACAAATAGAAATCTTATAGTAAGAAAGATGTTGCGATACTTGTATTCGATGATTTTTCCATTGATGATTCAGCAATGCGAGAGGTGATGATTGTGATATAAGACAGTTTAGCAGAGAATGATTTATTTCTCAAACATGGCGGTACAGTATTCATTTAAAAAAAAAGGATTGTTACTTTTATTTGGGTTAATAAAAAAAACCAACTTAATATGTATTTCCTATCTGTGAGAGGAGATTGATACACGTGTTATATCCATTACACTCCCATACCTTTTGCATAACTACATTCCAAGCAATAGTTATAACATCGGTGCCGTTCAGACCAGCATAGTCTGACTGTATTTTCTTTCGCAGCTCCTTCTTCAATGGCTTATGAATCTGTAAAATTAAGAAATACTAACAATTTTATGTCATGAATATGTTACTAGTATAAAAAAATAGTTGACAAGTTGTCACTGGCAATCAATTCTCCGCTTTCATGAGTTAGCGAATGCCCCTCACTAGAACTGAGAAAAAAATGTGTTCCTAATGTGTCCATTTTATATGACCTCGTACTATATTGTTGATGTACATTTTAACAAAATGAACTTAAATACAGAATTTAAAACTAGATCTATTATAACTTATTCAAGACATTTTCAGACTTAGTTATGTTATCGCAACCGTGAATCTGAAATTCTGTCATTTGCAGACTTTCTACAAAGAATGAGTAAGATTGGAATCATTTTCTGTTGCTGACACATTTTTTCATCTTCGGGACGGTGATATTAGTTTACAAAACGTTTTGGCTAACGAGGAGCCAACTTAGCTGCTGAAGTCAAAGTTTATTTTTCAGAAATCTATAACACCAGTAAAGCAAGAAAGCTTCATTCGTTCATCAGACTTTAGATTTAACGACGTGTACTGTTTATGAAATTATCTTTATAGTCACATTTCATTTGCTATCATTTGTTTCCGGTAGTAGCTTTTTGCAGCCGCTTTCCAGCCGCTGCATAAATCTTCCGACGGGGATTAAGCGTTATCTGACATAACTGCCGTTTAATAAAGACGAAAGGGAATGCG
>JAFMSR010000016.1:11899648-11949761 GCA_022818135.1 Saxidomus purpurata
GAACAAGAGCTATCTGTCTAATGGTGGCAATATAAAATAGTTTAAATGCATAACTTTACTACAAACTGAATTTATTAAACCAAAAGACTTATATCACGTCAAAAACTAGTGTCCAATAATATAGTATGGGTGAATCAGGAAGAGATACGATATCTGTTTATGTAAAGAAAGAGTCACGATTGGTTGTAATTAAATAAAAAGTGCGGATCTCTCATGTATGAAGTATGCAGAGTGAAAATACGTATCCCGCTAATTGTGTTTACTGGGATTGGCAAATAAAAGTTTTGATAGAAAGGCTTGGTTATTGGCTTATTTGAAATAGTTTTAATAAAAGTATTTTAATTCAGATGCTAAAATGATCAATACAGGACCAATTTCAACAGGAACAGATAGGAATTAGATCTATTGTATTCATAGAATGATTAAAATTGATTACTAGGTTTCGTACTTAGTAAGAAATTTTTTTTTTTTTTCCGAAAAGACACCTTTTTTTGTTGGGGGTTAATGGTTTTGGTATTTGGCTGGGAGTTATCTAGAAACAAACATAAAATAAACTATGTGTGGACTCCGCATTTTGAAAAGATAATTATAACAATAATAATAATCTTTATTTATATAAGATAAGTCATTTGGTCTGTATGTTTAAAACAAAACTCATCTAACATGATGTCTTCTTAGAAATTGCATTGTAGATACAAAACAACAATATCAATTTACCAAATGAGCAAAGCTAAATGCTAAAGCCAAAATACATTCACACTATGTCAAGGTAAAGTCAGCGATCTGGATTATCCATAAACATTATTTATAAGGAGCTTGAAGAATGAAGATTTGAACTGCTTTAAAGTTTTACTGCTTCTTACGGGAATCTCATTACATATACATGAATCTTCAAATGTTTTATCTGAGTATTGTGATTAAGGTGTGGATATTGTAAGATCTTTATTAGCCGTGGACCGTTAAGCTTCTTGCCATTTTCCCATCCTCGTCCATCATAACATTGAGTATCTCTCTGACAGATTGTTCTATTTCCTTTACAAAGACACTCTCGATAAACAACCGTGGAGTATTACCGAAACACTGGCTGATGAATATAGTTTTCCATCAGCTGTAATGTCAGCGCTACAGGTGCATACCGTGTGTATCAACTCGCCCCAGTTCTAAAGCGGAAATACTACTTATAACTACATTCAATGTCTTAAGGGATTACATGTCCCCTATAATTCTTATTCCGGGTGAAGACTCAGCAACATCAGTTTATCTTGTTTTTATGAGATCGCGTAATATACACCTAGAAAAAAGATAAGCACCCCCTGGAAGTTATACATTGACTTCAAAAACTTGTATCATGAAATCACCTTCAGATAAACGAAGGAAAAAATGCTGTAAATCATATCAGCATCCCTCTGCACGAACTGCAAACAGTTTTGCGCTGCAAGTGAAAGTAGATTTCTTTCAAAAGGATCCCAGGTTCATCTGAAGCAGAATAGTCAGGGTCAGGGTGGTCACCCAGGCACAGTGAAGGTTTACTCTGCTACTGAACGTATGAAGTATGGATGCCATCTGAAGACTCAAAATTGCATTTTTTTACTCTAATTCGCCACCTAAATTCTTCCTATGACCTCTACAGTCCCATACTTAAATGTGATTTTGATTTCGGATAAAACGGCACCCGATTATGGTTTCACAATATCACCCGAAAAGCCCAGTACGGATGTCATCTGAAGACTTAAAATTGCTTTTTTACTCTAATTCGCTACCTAAATTCTTCCTATGCCCTCTACAGTTCCATACTTAAATGTGTTTTTTGGTTTCGGATAAAACGGCACCCGTTTATTGTTTAACAATATCACCCGAAAAGCCCAACAAAGTATTATAGTTTTGCCGTATTCTGTTTGCCAGAGGGTTGCTGTCACGGATTACATTCTTCTTCCCTAGCTCATTTTGACGATATTTTCATGATAAAACTTCGTTAAATCAGTCACTCTAAAACTTTCAGGGGGTGCTTAACTTTTTTCTTTGTGTATATATGCTACAACCAAACAGGTGAAGGACGATGATACTCTCACCTTGTTTTCCTTAAAAAAGGCCAAGAAATTCTGGATTAACAGTCATACAATGTTTTGATTCCGGGAGACAAAACTATGAATGAAAACGTTAACGTCAACACACTGACGTCATTAGTTGTACAGTTCAAATTAACGGTACGCATTTAAATCGATTGGCTGCTTTGTTAGTTTCTGAATCTGACGTTTTCTGCATAATGTCAGTCAGGTATTTCTTTTTATATTTTATGTAATAGATTATCAAACTAACATAAGTTTGTATAATATAGTTATGTTTGATATCTTGAATGGTTGCCCGAATAGGGGAGTGAATTCCAACAGCTAGCTACTATCTATGCTGTTTTACGCATTACCGCCGGACTCGAAAAAGGTCCGTAGTAGTTACGATAGTTTTCAAAAAGTCGGCGTCTAAGAATCGAAATAATCTATGTCTTGGAGTGCGTTATCGAATTGAAGCAGTTCCGTCGATAATGTGCCTGTGTAATAATTCACTCGGGCTTCGCCCTCGTGAATTATTCCGCCAGGCACATCACCTCCGGGGAATGCTTCAATTTCGATAAAGCACTCCAAGCCATAGATTATTTCTTAAATAACTTTTATCAGGCCAGTAATATGTGACTTATAATAAGTAATTTTTTTACCGGGCTAGTTTTAACAGTTCTAATATTTTCGTTCAGATAATTGAAGGTATAAAACTATTTGATAAGAACGCCTTCCTGATTCTAAGTTAGTTCATGTATGATCCTGGTATAATTGAAGGGAATAAATACTTTTTGAGTTATGCTCTGTACAAAAAAAAAGTAATAAGGGGCAGTAACTCAAATATTCATAAAGCTTGAGCTATGATTCTTACGCATTGCAATTCTTCTGGAGTAATGCAGCGCGCAAGAAAAAGTAACAAATTGCAGTAACTCAACAAACATTAATGAAGGTACAGTTATTATTATTGTACACTGCACCTCCTCTCATTATCCTCTATTTACACGTATATATTAAGTATCAACACTTTTGGAGTATGGATGGACGGACAGAAAACGGACGGATGGATGGACGATGTGGTCACTGAAGGCTTACTTGACGCAATCAAAAATAATATTTAGGTAAATCTTTTTCATGTGACTGATATTATTTCCATTTCTATATTTTATTTTTACGCGGGAGTAAATTAGAAAAGTCGGAAGGAGCTACTTTCATGTCCGAAACTCCGCCTACTTTTCCGAGTGCTTTAATATTATTAAAGACAATTGAACAGGAATGTGGGGTATTCACCACAGGGGTCCAGTCAGCCATGCGAATTCACAGCGAATTCACAGTAGATGTCAATTAACATGACTGGTCACTGGTAGACTAGCTTCTGTTTATCATATTCAGCTACTGTATAACTTCCTTACATTATGTACAGATAATGTAGGAAAGGGATGTTAGTTAATTATTAAGTTAATTATACATAAATTTTAAGACCTTCATAAGATGTTATTATTCTATTTTATCAGTTACCTTTTAGGTACATAATTCCCAGTCAAATTAGATTATAAAAAAATCAACACTTACAGTTATTATATCAAAATTATTTTCTTATATGACAGAAACATAAACTTTTTTTTTTACTTTTAGATTACTGAAAAATAACTGTGATTTCAAAGTTAGATTGAGTAATGTTTTAAATACTCAATCAATTACTCTTACAACAAACCAATTATCACTAAGATTAGATGTTACACTTGATACATAAGAGAAATTTAGTTTTAGCTTATTTTACAGTTAGAAGAAGCGTTCAGTTGCACTTATAATTTACAAAGAAATAAATAGTCAGAAGGATTTTTTATACATCAAAAATGCATTCAGGCCACACCACAGGAAGGTGCTTAATTACTTGAGCATATTAACTTTCTCAGTATAACTTTAAAATCACAGTTTACTGCATTTATCTAAAATATTTTTCATATCCTGCAATAAAAGTAAAATGTCATTATTATATAAAACAGTTTATATAAACAACAGGAAATAAGTTATAAATCAATTATCTGTACAAATCAATAAAATTTATGGTTCTGCTATTGTACTACATATCAATTATCTGTACAAATCAATAAAATTTATGGTTCTGCTATTGTACTACATATCAAGTCTACCGACAGGCTGCTGGACCTAATCAGAGAGGATTAAAACTGATAAGGGGCAATAAAACGATTAAGATATTTGACCACCTACGGTTTGGGGGGGGGTCACTTATGAAGGACATTTTAATTGTCTTTAAAGCACTCGAACTGACTATAGAAATATACCGTAGGCATATTAGAATTGTGAATATTGCATGATGAAACTGAATGTAATTGCGAAAAGTGCAATTTGAATTTGTTCGATTTAGAATTAGGAAGTGCCCATATCTCGGAGAACAAGTAAACCGTCTTTGATTATACAAAAAAGATACTTCTCCAGAGATTTTGAAAGTCTTCCAGATGTATTATATTTCATATGTGGCCACGTTTACAACAAATTGGCACCAGGGTCATGGATGGAGTAAAGGTGCCGCACCCCGCTAAAAACTTAAGAAAAAATCTCTAGTAGGTGATGTCAGTTTCATATTTAAATGGACGTTAGTGAATAGGATTAAGGTAAGAAAATAGTTTACCCTATTACTCTGTGTATTATGATTGGGACTTCAGTAAAGGAAAGTAAATCCAGTCTTAAAGAACCAATAAAATAGTCAATAGTTAAATAGTCAAAGCTATTACATTATTATCAATTAGTTTTAAATGTTGCTAATAAATGATCGTCAATTAATAACTTCTAATTATTCGGGTTATAAATAAAAGTTTTAAGAAATATTTCTAAGACGACTTTTAGTCAGATTCTCGAAGGCCAGGCTTTTAAGTTACTCAGCGCAACAAGTGCATTGCCATTGGATTACTATAAAACTGTTCAATTTATGCATCGCATAACTGTACCATCTACATAAGCGTTTTAGTTTGCATAAATGAATAACTCCAGGGATTAAAAAAAGACTTTTTATTAATGGATAACTATAATTAACAAAATTACAAACAACAGTTGATCGTTTTAGAACAGTATCGTATCACATTAGTTTAGTTGTGTTTGGCATCCAACAGTTATATATATGTCCTTTGGAGTTTCGACTCCTTTTGGCCGGATAAGTTTTAATCATAAACCAAATTGCTGTGTCAAACAAATGTAAAGTTTTGGGTTTTACTCTAATTTTTGATAGATTCAGATGGTAATCTTGCAACTCTTTGGTCAAAACTGTATACATTTTGAAGGTGTAATAAAGACTGATTGATCTTATAACAATAATCAACAAATCAAATTGAAATGGTAACAAAGGATTCTGTTAACCAAATAAAATGTGGAATTGTTAAATAATTATGTCTGCCGACCAGCGGCAGGTGCGTTATAACATACGAACACGTTAATTATGCAAGGACAATGGATGAACTTTTTGTAAAAATAAAGATACCCTACCTCAGTCAAATCGATTTTTTTATTTCGTATTTTATCTTTTCGACTTTCATTTAATTACAAATAATTGATATTAACGGTTTTGTTGTTGTTTTATGACTATTTATAAAAGTAAACTTGGAAAGTTAATATTACAATTTTAAGATCTTGACATATCGGGTCGAAAGGTCCATGGTTTTAACATGAGCTGTTTTTTTTTCGTTTTTCGTGAAAAAAAATGACATGGCTTCGTATTTCATGTCAAGATAGAATTCATCCTAATGATATCATAGTGATAATTATTAAATCAATAAAAATATGTATAAAATAATTAAATAAAAAAACAAAGTTAAAAAGATATATACATAAAGGCAGAAAAGTACTCGAAGAAAAACAGGCGAATGATCCCCAAAGAAACAACTGATATCGTGGCAAAATCATTTTTCTTGGGTTCTAGACTTTCTCATGCTATCTTTTATCAGTTTATAAATTTTCGTTGACCTTTCTCTCATAGGTCTTGAGATGTACCCCCCCCCCAAATAGAAAATAAAAGGAAACAAAGGTAGAACATTCAAATTAAGAATAAATGTTCGTCCCTTGTTGTGCATAAAACGATCTAATGACCACATTTGAGCAAACATTGAAGCTATTATTACCATATAAAATGTTATCAATTTAGAACGAGTCTGCAGTTATATCTGCTTGCTTACTTTGCCTAAAACTTTATTATGTTACGCATGTTTTCTAGTATTAAAGTATATGTTTTAGACTACGAGACTTTGTGCATGAAACTACAATAGCTCAGTTGAGTAATAAATGACCAACACTAGTCTAGCTAGCAAAAATGGCTTGGTAAAATTAGCTGTATGCGTTGAAACTTTTATATCAAAATAACTTGTGATAAAATGTATTAGTTCTTTCTTATGTGAAAACCTTTTGTGAATGCAAAATGCGTAGCTATATTTTGAGATAATATAATTAAATACTCATAAAATACCGGTATGTAGTATATGTGGAAAAAAATTGAAAATGAAACATTTTCAAAACCAAAATTTCAGCAGAAGGAACAATTAGGAATTGTTGTGATGTAACTTTCATACAAGAATATTTTATACATAATACAATTATCCTGTATGTCACGTTTTATACATAGATACCAGTTCAAAACATTAACATTTGCTAAACGTTTCAAATAACAAATATATATAAACATATCACAGCATATAACAAATAACAAATACATAACGGACCGTGTTTGGCCCAACTTTTAGTATCAGAATTGGCAAAAAAGACAGATTATCAGCATTATGTCATAGCACGACTTGTACAGGCACTTGCATTTAGACATATTTAAATACTGCTAAAGGAGAATTACCAAAACATACATAATTAGTCTATCACCCACACCAATATGTTTTCTGAAAGTTGACTGATTGACCTTTTTTTTAGCACATGAAGGATTGCGAAAAATATAAGACACAGGTAACATACAAACAATCAAAGTAGTTGTAGTAGATTGTCTTGTCATGAGCAGTTACCTGTTGAACAAGATTTAATAAACCTTTATATGGACATGTTTACAATATAAAAGATCAAATGAGTGAAGCGGGCGGAGATATAATGATCACTTAAGACTTTTTCTTGAAAAATTGACAACGATAAAAGTAAATCTCACAACCAAAGCAAGTGGCAACATGGAGAGCATATACAAAGTACATTAAACTGAGTGGAAGTTATTGGCGCCTAATATCCCAGTAATACCTGCAACATTTCAGGTATGAAAGCAGAATGTCTTTAAAGATGTCTATGTAGATTGAGCTGAAAGTATGTCACAAAGTATGTCACAAAGTATGTCACAAATTATGCATTCTTCTTATTTCTTCGGGGCCGTCTTGTTTTTCCTGACGTCAAGAATCAGAGCTACTCCAAAGACGAGCAATGCCAACTGTAAAGGAATAACAATAAAATTATCTGTCAAACAACAAAACCAATGAAAATATAATACCGAGTCGTGATTATTAATGGAATTAAAACATGTGGTGTAATTTCGCTTGTACCTTTAGGACGATACGAAGAGCAAAATACTGTTAACGATTTGATACTAATTAAATGGTCTAATTATTAGTATTTGGAGCATATGGCGTAATGCTCTGTACCAACTTTAGAATGTATCCTTTAAGGACTGAAAACGTACTGTAGAGCAAATATAAGCTATGCTTACACAATTTTAAGAGAAATATTAAGACTTAAAGTACTTTAGATACTATATGGTAATGTTGTAACTTTCTAATATATGAAAGAATCTGGAATTAAGAGTTGTTAATGGATATAGAGGAATATTAAAACTACACTACTTATAACTGAAAATGAGGAGGATAGAGACTGGTTATCGCTGGACAGTGACTAACCAAATATTCAAAAACGGTGTTGAGTTGTGGACACAGTTTTGTCCACTAACAGTCTAACGCTATATGGTATAATACGACAAATTATGAAGTAAGTTGATAGTCCCGACCGACCTATGATCAACGAGTCAGGCTGCCAAGATTCAAATCTCAAGAAATATATGAACATTAAACTCCGTATATAGCGAACCCGTCGGGATCCTGATTTCCAGAGTAAGTTATATTCATAACTAGCATTTTCATATGAAATAAAGAAGGGAAGAAAGTCGGACCCAGAATCATTTTTCCTTATATCCGGAATTTCGCTATATCCGGAGTCGTTATATAAGTAGTTTACTGTATGCTTTAATTCTTCTGCAGACGACAGATGAAATTTATAAATAATCCCATAATTAATGGCACCTATATCTAAATATAGACGAAAATTACTGATAACGAAAGTAAAAAAAAATAAAAAAAAATGTCAGTATGATACAAAAAACTTTGTCAGATTATGTGCTGACAAACCATCCTCTTTCACAAAACATGCGCTGCAAATATTGAATGCTGTACACATACGGCTAGAAGTCTTTATTTCCGGTCTTGTTCTTCTTCAAGCTACACAAAATAATGATCCCAAACAATATGAGAAGAAGCTGTAACGAAAAATATCACGGCTCAATTTATATGATAATATTTTTTTCTGTTTTTACAAGAACTTTCACAATAGCGAGTGTGTCGTGTCTGTTAGAAAAGCCATGCAGGAAATGATCAAGCGCAAATTGGTATTGGGCAGTGCAGAAATAATCTAAAAGTTAAACCGATTAGTTCGTGCACTTTAAAAATTGCAAACCAAATAAGAAGTCACAATAAGCAACTAGAGTCAAAGACGTTGCACACATTACCGAATATGTTTATTTCTTATCATCCACTATCAAACCAAGATCATATGTTTTTGATTGATATGTACGGTTGGATGCAATGCCTATTCTAAACAAAGGTCGCGTATTTACAGAAATAAAAACAGTAACAAATGGTGCAAAAAGATCCAACAGTAGTGCAATTAGACATGTGCATGAAGTGCATTAAATAGAAAAATCATGCTGAGTGTGCAAAAGAACTAAAAGATAAACCAAACAATGTTGTCAAGTCAAGCAAATAGACAAAGCACTTTGCTGCTTGTTTAAAACATCATGGGGGATATATTTGAATAATGAATAATAAATAATGTTTCTATTTATGTGTGAAAAGAACAAAGCGATGTGCAACTGATATATGTTTCAAGGTAACTAGTGTTTCCAGTCATAAATAAATCACAGTTTTGTGTTCAGTGCAATAAAAAACTATAAGTGGTTGGCAAGTAAATCAATTTTGCTATATTTCATGGCATTTCGCTGACAATGCGAATCGTTTGTCAAAGATTCATTGAAGTTTACTATTTCTGTATAGTTTCAAGTTTATTTTGTTTGAAGAAAGTTTTGAGCCATGTTCATTTATTGAGTAGATCACAGAAGTGATAGACAAGATACATGTAATGTCTTTTATTTTATGTTAACCAATGGAATACTGTGTTCTATCAGTAAAATATTTTCATATTTTATCAGTCGCAGTGTGGTGATATATGTTTTTTTTCCAATGGAATATGTACATTATGTAGCAATCTTGTTTTATATTCCCACTAAAAAGCTGTTTGTTTTCAGTGGATATGGAATACATCTCAACTCAAAGAGATACAGTTTTCACATTTTCACTCGCGGTTAGCGCTCGCGAAAGTATTAAAATTGTATCAATTTTCGTTGAGATAGTATTCCATATCCATTCAAAACAAACAAATATCCTTTATCTACCAGTAAAACATTTTAGAAGTTTACTTTTTTTCGCTACTCATTGAATAAGAAAATCTTCTTTTGAATCATTTAATTACGCCTCAACGTCGGAATGATGGTACCAGATTCTATATCTGGCCGGAAGTGTACAAGACGGTTTAAAGATATTGGCCTTAAAGTCCCAGAACCACATCGATAAGTAGCTCTTATTTTATCAAGAAAGATATCTTACCGGCGGAAATGACCTTTATTTGTACCAAAAACATTTGAACAACTTAACCTGCTAAGTCGATGTACATGCAAGAAATATAAAGCAGTATTTTTTTCAATGATAAAAAGGAATTCTGGAAACTCTTTTTCGTGAAAAAATTGGCTTGGATACAAAAGAAATGAATATGTCAACATTGATTATAGTTAATAGAACATGGTTCTATAGGATAATTGTTGGTTTCGGTGTAAGATCACGTTATAATTTTTCCGGGGGGGGACCAAAAGTGATATTTTCACAGTGGGGGGGCAGCCACGAGTGAAAATGACAATTTTGGTGTTCACGAGTGAAATTAACGGATATACACCGATACCAACAATTTTCTGTTTATTTTATCGTTAAAACTCTTTACTTTATTGAGTTTGTTTCTATAAAATAACGAAAATCGCGGGAAACGTCATCAAAAAAGGGCATAGCGCAAATGACGTCATTTTAACGACGTCATCGTCGCATGGTTTCCAGCATTAGGTACTCGTATTTGACGATAAATCCGGGTAGAAGATTCAAAAACAGTGAAAAATAAAAATGGTAATCCCTGTTCAAAACTGTGGATTATCACTTTTATTTCACTGAGAAAACTGTATAATTCACTCGAAAACATTAAATAAATCATTATCCTATCAGTATTATCTATTTCACAATATCAGTAAATTCAAAAGGATCCTGGGACTTTAAACATTTCTTATACGAACCCACACCAAAGGAGGATATTAATGTTTAATCTAATGTTAATGAATAAATAAAGGGGACATCACTCATTGAAAGGCATTTAAAAGTGCAATGAGAGTCGCTAGCTTGTTAAGCATGTTAGTCGTGACAAAAAGAAGGAAAGATAAAGCCATATGTTACAAAAATTAAGACATGGTAATACATTGCACATGTTTAATTTTTATATATGAATAATAATTCTCTTTAGTTAAAACGACTCTTGTATCTATATTTATCTTTATTTAACAACAAAAAAACACTGATTACTTTATAATATTAAATGGTTTAAATTTGAGCACAGTTGTATAAATCTAAAACAATTTATCGTGCATCGCTTACTTTGATAATTTATGAAATATTTAAACTTAGACACTTGAAAGTCTTACCTGAAAAACAGCTATGCCAACCAGAGAACCGACCATTATAGCTGTATTGCCGAGAGTATCTTCCCATATCTTATCATAACAGCCCTTAAAAAAATTAATGGTTCATTTCTACTTGAAACAATAAAAAAGTATCGCAACTTTTATGCATATTTGTAAACAATCAACATTTTAAGGTACTAGCGCCTCGCCAAAGCTAAAAGTTTATTCGCCAAATTTTTAAACCTTTTTATATTTTGTTATGGTTCAAAAGCATGTGAAACCTATATGTTTATGGAAAGGTCTTTTCAATCTTTAACAAAGATTTTTTTTCTAAAAAGGTTGCTCAAAGGGGAATAATCGGGAAATGCTTGTCAGCACAGCCATTTCATATACCGTTTCATGACCACCTCCGTAGTCGAATGGTTACAGCCGCTGACTTGAAATGACTGTAACCTTTAATTGATTCAGGGTCATAGGTTCGAGTCCTGCTACCAACCATTCTCTCTTTATGTGAGGAAGTTGACAGTTTCTTACAGAGGATAGGGTTCTAGTACTGGTTCTCTCAGGAGACTAGTAGGTAAACAGGGCTTAGGGGGGGGGGAGTAGGGTCGTGGTGGACGTAAACTTCGACAAACTACAATGTATAGGTAAAATTCGCTATTTGCGTGCGTTTCATGTTTATATTATGGTTGATTGTTGTGGATTTCACGCATGAATGAATTCGTAACGGGTAGATTAAACATATGCTACAATACTTTAGTAATAGTTTTTTGCTTTGATATGTTATACAGACGAAAATTAATGACGATCTCATTTGAAACATATACGAATATCGAATTGGATCTATAATACATTGTATACCGTTTCTAAATAATTATTTGCAGTTGTTGCCGTAGTTGTGTCTGCGCAGGAGAAATCTGTAGAAGTTGGCAGTGTTTTACAGCAAGCTAAAGGTGTTTTTAATGTGTACCCATACGCGGCATAGTTCACAACCCAGTTATCTGCTCCCGTGAAGTCCGCATAGCTGTCAACACCACAGCAATCCACCTGGAAAAAGTGTTATAAGACATTCAACTTGAAATATCTATACACGAAAATCAACCTAAAAATATCTACATTGTGAGTTTCTAAGTGCTACTTTCATTTTGCCAGATGACCATACAATTGCTGAGTACAATGTCTCCAACACTGTGTCAGTACGACAAGCAAATATATTACACAACTTGTTAAATGGTTAAATACTAGAATCGGAGACAGAAAACATAGTTTAACAGCAGTTGGAATACCTAAAGAAATACATGTACTTTTATACAAGCTGCAAATTAGAAAGTTTTACAGGACCTGTGATTTTTTCTCTCTTAAACAAAGGCACTGTAAAGCATAACGCTTTGCACTGATAACGATGCTGTACGTCCAACATTGCCCGCAACAACATGGACAAATTATCAACACATTCAGTCACCACTCTTATAAGGAGATGTTTGTCTTTAAAAGTATTTGGACATATAGCCGTATCATTTATGCAAAGTTTCAGAAAAATCGAAAATATATTGATCAAACTGCATTGATCGGACAACGATAGGGCCACGACAGGAAAGGACCACGAAAGGAGTGGCAAAGATAAAGTACTAACCTGTGTTTATTTAAACATACGGTCGTATCTGGGAGCACCGATTCTTTAAGATAGGAACAATTTAGTAACATGTAAAAATGACTGATTTCACTTTTTCTTGCGCAAAATTTATGCCAGATTGACGAATATAGTGATTCATACAAAATAGTGCACATGTATTACAATGTCCTGGTCTTTTCTGACGGTATTATTCAATACGCGTACTCAGACGATCTCTTCAATAAACTGATAATATCGTCTGTGTCGAGACCATAACAACCAATACAAGTAACAAAACCCTCATCATATATCTGTCTGTATATGCATATTTACGCATTGGGAATACGGAATAAGAAAATGACATTAGCGTTATCTTTCAGACTCCGACTGTACCGACAATATATCAATACAAATTTTGGCAATCTGAGATAAATAATTGCACACTTAGCCTTATGTGCAATAAAGGTGCAGTCACTGAATGCAGCAATTTTCAGTTTCACTCTTTACTGCATATGCTATTTGGCTATACAGCCAATCTTGTTTTAGTGCGAAAAGCACTCAGAAGTTCAAATCTCTAGAATAAAATCGTTGAGAGGAGTTCAGAATAGCTGCAGGAACTTTGGTCTGCTATCGATATCACCGACTGCTTGTGAATTGTTTAGGTAATAAAAGATGGCAATAGACTCTTTGTTCAATTAGATTTTACGACACGCGGCAGCTGCCACAGTGTGATATATTTGTAATCAGCACCCGTTATGCCGTGTTATATTCTTTGTTTCTTCTCTCTGTATAGATTAATTATTTTGTAATTTTGATAGATTCCAGGGTGACGCTCCCTCGCAATAAATTTGCTTTTTCCTGACATATACAGACATAAATATGGCATTTTGATATTTCATAAAAAAAGGTAAAAAACATGTTCCAGAAAATTTGTTCATTATATCCGGATTTTCGCTATATCCAGAATCGTTATATACAGAGTTTACTGTGTAATCTTGTACCTCCTGCATGATAATATTCCAGCCCATCGATACAACATCTGTTCCGTTGAGACCGGCGTAATCTGATTTTATCTGGTCCTTCAGCCTCGTTTTGGCCGGATCGTGTATCTGGAAAGTTGCAGACGACATGTCAGAAGAAATTTTCATTACAATGATAAGAGAAACAAGTGTGC
Source organism: Saxidomus purpurata (assembly GCA_022818135.1). NCBI lineage: Eukaryota > Metazoa > Mollusca > Bivalvia > Venerida > Veneridae > Saxidomus > Saxidomus purpurata. The sequence continues at coordinate 11,913,508 of JAFMSR010000016.1, forward strand.
AAAAATGAATTCAATAAATCATATGTAATCCAAGGAGCATGTCAAAGCAAATTGTGTTACCGGATAATCGGCAGTTGTTCAAACAATGCTAAAGATCGATTTTTCGCAATATCTATAATATATGAAGACATAATACAGAGTACGTGCAATTCGTGAAATTGAGACAATGAACTCACCGTGTCTGGAGAACCATACAGGATGCCTATGACTATAATCTGTGCAATCAGCAAGACTCCGCAAATTATCACATACTGAAACAAAGATTTGATATAAACAACATCCATGCAATTAAATATGATAATGCAATAAAACTGTCAAATACTTTGACACACTCTAAAAATGTTCATTGCTATTAAATTGTTAAGATCATACTTTTTGAGATATGGTCAAAATCTTAAAACTATCTGAGGTTTTAAAGTAACTTCTCCATACCTTACGGCTGAATTTGATGACGTCAGAACACCGTCATATTATGCATATGCAATTCAATGATGTATGTGCTTTAATGTAGTGTTTTTCGAAAGGAGGACGTGCTCGAGACGTTGACATCACAACGTCGTAAATCAGTCCATTTATTTCTTACGGGTACTTGAACATGAACGTCCTTATTTCTGGTATTTATGAACGGCTTTTTAATATTAAGGTGTAAAGCTACCTTTAAATGGAAATTATAGTTTCGAGACTTACCAAAGCCAAAAACAAAGTTTCAACATTGCACAGAGTTCATATAGCACTTCATGGCAGACCAACCGAAGAATTATTCTAACGCACTATAGTTGTAACGTCGAATCTGATTGGTTACGTCATTTAAATTTGCGACGGTTGAATATCGTATATCTAGTCTGTTTGCAATAATAATAATCTTATTGCAATTAAATGTACGTTTAAATTGCGATAGTCACAGATCGTTCGAATAATGGACTGAATTAACGTTATTTCATCGTCGCAAATTTAAATGACGTAACCAATCAGAATCGACGTTACGACGCTAGTGCGTTAGAAAACCGTATATAAAGCCGTTAATATGAAAAGTACAAAACAGTGAAACCTATATATGATTCCGTATATATATATGGATTGCACATCTAAGAGTGACCGCAATTGGTACGAGACCCAGTACAGCTGCAGAGACTTACCCCGATTAACATAAACTTAATCTTGCAACATCCTCCACAGCATCCAAGAACTGTGACTATTATCAGGAGCAGGCCGAAGAAAATAAGTCCTAGAGCCAATCCGTATAATAAATCGGTGAGGTCGAAACTGGATAGGTCGATTGTACCAAAGCCCGAGCTACTGGCAGACGTTTCCAACTGTTTCTTGACGTCATCGACGTAATCGTTTATGATGGCAGAGCCAAATCTGACGAACAGTCCAAGAGCGAAAAACACCAAACCAATAAGCTGTGAATACAAAAATGGAAACAAAAGGAATTCATGAGAATAAAAAACGTAACAGACGAAGCAGCAAGTGCAGCATTGTCATTTGTAAGAATTACAGAACTCACAGTTCTGTAACGGGCTACACTTTTCTTGTTGTATCGCCGAGTCATCTGCAATCTTTTTGGTCAATAGTTTACGTAAATACAAATGAGCCCCCAGGGGGTCATGCATATAACATTCTTGGAAGAAGATCATTCGCAGATGTTATCTCGAAGCTCTAGACCTTGTGGTTTGAGACGTGACGATTTTAAAAGATGTTCTTATATCAGCCTATGTAAGGACCGTTGAAACTTGGGGCGTAGTCAAAATTGACCAAGGGTTTTTGGTAGAAGTCGACAAGACGATACAACTTGCCAAATATCTAAGCACTCGGCTTTTTAGGTTTGGAAAGAAGATTATTTTTAATATTTACCTTCTGAGCAAGTTGAGTAAGTAACAAAAAGGGGACAGATAGGCAGACGGATGGCCGATGCATTTTTTTCTTTTGATAGTTTCCCAAGATCTTAATGTTTACACATAGGATGTTTTGTTTCTAAAATTGTAAAGTGTGACACTGTTTTAGGACGGTACGGTGGATGAAGTCACGCACTTACTATTAATTTTCAGATCTATTATGTTTCTAAACAGGAAGTTCATCAGCATGTCACGTGTTCTACATATCAGGTATGCTTTATTATATATTTATAATTTAGCATAGACGGATTGTTCGTTTCTAATTACCTGCAAAATTAATGAACTTCTGCGTGATTCACTGGCTTTTCTCATTTAATAACAAACAAATGGCGTGTAACAAACATCGTTGGCTAGTTAATGACACCCCTTTGATTCACTAAACTCATTTGTATGTAATATATAGAAGATAATTGTTGATTTAAGTGTAATATCACGTAGGAGCTTCAAATATGGAAAGCCATGACCGTCTTACATGTTTATAGACATTTTGTCTTTATATGATATCGAAATACAGAAAACCATTTTTAACGTCGAATCGGTGCGTACATAGCATACACATTTCATTCGTGCGTTTAAATATGCTAATTGTGTTTAATCATAATTATGTTGACGGCAATCACATATGTTGTTCTCTTTCTCCATAGTAACACAATCTCGATACTAAATATGAGCGTCTTGTTGGAAAACTGTTTGAGTTTCACTTTCCCCCCATACTTCCCTTCTTTCAATACCGTCAGGGGAGAACTAAAAAAAAATGTTGCGTTACGAGGGCGTCCTAATTGTAATCATGCCTCTAGTTCTGAAAAAAAATATGAGAAGTTTAATTTTCTCAGTGTTTTCTTGATCAAATGTTCATTTGCTTTTGGGATATTTTATAGTCTCTACAAATCTGTTATTATAGGTGATCTTCGCATTTTCTTTAACATACATAAAGAAAAAATTGCGTGTACACTGTTTAAATGCGCATGCGCATTACAAATTTCAGTTCTAGGCTCAACAGACTTTCAGTGGTCCGCTTTCAAATTAATTTCCCATGTTATGTATGACCAGAGAGTTTCATTTTATTATGAAATGAATTGATATGTACACGTATAATTCGCACTATTCATTAAACGTGAAATGTTTATGCTAGTTTTAGGGCTTAGGTGTAAAGATATGACATTTAAGGCTTGATACAAATCACAATTTCATTTTTTGCCGTAATCTGCTTAAAAGACATAATTTTTAGCCATTTTTTTGGTCCTGTCAAATGTTTTGATTAATGGTGGAGCATTCAAGGAAGAAATAAAAATGTGCAGATAGGTTTATATGATAATGCCACATTCTTTTTTTTTAGGACATTGATATAGGCGAAAGTACACCGTATGCAAATTTCAAGAAAATTATGCATTTTTCCCATACATATCCGGATTGATATTGATAACCAAATTCGTCAATGTTTCTTTTCGTAAATGCAGTTGATTGTATCAATAAGATATCCTGGTACATACATTTGAAATTCATGTGCTTGATTAATTCCTTTTAGTCAAAATGTTCTCACATGAACAGTCTTTCAACGTAAGCAGTTTTTTTATACCTCAGTAACAAGTTACTGCCGCCTTGTTCAAGACGGTTCAAGCCCTGCTACCAACTATGACTATGTGAGAAAACACGGTTCTACATGCCCTGTTACGTAACTGATATCAAGATATGAATCGGAAAAAAAAATCAGATTTCCCGCATATAAATTTGAATTAGTTTTGAAAACAGGCAAAAGATTGGCCCTTAAAGTGACATTATGCGCATCTTACTGCACATAGTGTATTTTTGGTGACAGTTTTATAAAAGCAATTTTTGGTTGCTGTTCATTTAAATGTGTTAAATGAATGATTATGCCGCATAAGTATTTGAAGTTGGTGCTTTAGATATAAAAAAAATCGCACTGATAAAATGGTAGTTGATTGTGTCGTTGTTGATGTTGGTAGAGATTTCGGCAGTGGAAGGGAAGCAACTCCTGCATGAAGTTGTTCTTTTCTTAAATTGACTCTCGCAGTCAAACAAGAAAATCAATATTTGGAAAGTTATTATTTCATACTGGTAGCGTGAAGAGTTCGGTGTATTAGGTTAAAAGCTATTATTTCCTCTACGCTTTTGTATACACACCATATTCAGCTGGATATTCACTTGAAAAAAATGCGCATAATGTCACTTTAACGGGCCGAGCTTTGTGGAATTGCACATGTTTCGACTTTATTATTTGTCTTTTTCAGGTGCAGTAAACTATATATTCTAACATGACTCACGATTGCGTCTCTATACTGACAACCGCACACTTTGGTGCTTTTGGCATGCTGTTATCATAGTTATCGTTTCATGACAGCGTGTGAGGTTACGTTTATAAATTGATGCATTTTTTTTCTTTAGGTCCTTTGAAATACAAACATTTTCAAGAAAATAATATTTAATAGCTTTGCAGTAAATGAAACCCGTATTGCGTTTATTGATTATTCTTGCATATCGGATCAGCATTTCCAGTGATTTACCAAAGCCGGAAAAATCGGCCTGGCACCCCTCCAAAGCGTTGTTTATTAGACGTTAGACCTAACATTTGTTAGATCTCGCTGGAACGGATGTTACTTCATAAATCATGAAGTATGATTTTCATAATAAAGGTTTGAACCTAGATATGATCATGAACAAATACTTTTTATTCTTAAATGCTGATATCGACATGAAAAAGTAGGTAAAGATACATACACATTTACATACATTCAACAGTAAACCTCGTATATAGCGAACTCCTTCCTTATACCTGTAGTATGTAATATCCATACATCATTTTCGTATTATATAAAGTAGACAAAAATCAGGCCCAGAAATTGTGTTCCTTATATCCAGAATTTCGCTATATCCGTAGACGTTATATACGGAGTTTACTGTATTTATATAAAAAAAAGATGTTACTTACCAGAAAGAATATATTTACTACAACCAGAAACACTCTAGCCAATGTTGATATGCAACCCATTTTAGTTGACTAAACCTATCGGTTTTCACAACGACAGTCTACAAGTATTGTGTGTGCTCTCAAATTTTCGTTTTTGATTGTTTGAAAAAGATACCGCGCTTCAGTAATTACGATGTTTTTATCCACACTTCCTCGTTTCTAGTTTATGAATAATGACTGGCTCGTCTTGGTTGATCACCTGGAAGTAAATACAGTTTTGATTAAAAGGATGGTTGCGTTGTTTAAATAGCTTTCAAGTATCGAGTTTAAAAAATACTTAAAAAAACCCTACATGAGCAGTGTTAATTTAATTAATAGCAAACCCGTACATGAGCAGTGTCAATTGATACCGCCATATTGTATAGCAAAACCAACAAGTATTATAAGAGGTAGTTTGCATGTATATTGGATAAAACATTCATATTGAAGTTAATATTTATTTGATTTTGAATGAATGTTTAAACAGACCTACTGAAGCAGACATTATGCTCGCTTTCGATACATGGGGGAGCTTTTAACCTGGTAGGGGGGTATTGAACCAAAGATATGCACATTGAAAAAGCCCTAGTTTGATAAAACGGATGATAAAAGGATCAAAAACAGAAGATGAGTACGGGTGAGGTCTTTTGGCCAAATGAATTTAGTCTCCCTGTAGAAAGAAGTTGGCAGTTCCGAAAACTTTTAAGTCAAGACCAAATTGTAGTTGAAAGTTGGGTGCATCTGTCCGAGAAGTCTGTGTCCTACCCTGTATTTGTCTTACCAGTCCGTCTGTGGGCCTGACATCCTGGTGGAATGTGCTTCATTCCGTCAACAATTTACAAAGTACAAAACCACTTAAACTGCGCCTTTTTTTACCAAACTTATATAAAAAAAAAAAAAAAAAAAAAGTCATTAAACCTCTAAGTTCGTTCAACCGTCAGTCCAGCACGGACAGATAAAAAGACAAACATCCCATTGCAAGACGCATCCTGAACAGGGGTGGATCCTTTCATTCTATAATAATTTCGTGCCGTAATGATACGCTAAAACACGTCTAGTTGCTCGGGGGGGGTCACTGGGGAGCTCTATTTCGAAAAAGGGTGGGGAAGCCGATACAGCCCCCATGATTATGGGAGCTGTATTCGTTAATGCGGCCGAATACAGCCCCGGGGGCTGGTTAAGCGCCACCGAGTACAGCTCTCCGGGGAGCTGTATTCGAAAGGAGCTGTATCCGGTGTTACAAAGCAGGTCAGCGAGACGAAATCAATTTCAAATTAGGCAGGCATTTTATTATTTATTCATGTATTATCATGTTAAAACTAAGTTTGTAAAGGTTGTGTCGAAATAAAAATTAATTGTATTCCCATTACCCTGAAGAGAGAGAAAAAAAAAAAACAACAAATAATGTAAAAAATTATATTTGAATCTTGAAAAGCTCGCGAGTGACGCAGATATCACGTAAGTATTTATTCGGTTCTGTCAGACTATGTGAATAGGTGTAGTCAATGAAAATGTAATTGAAGTAGCCTATAAAAAGTCACAATGACTAAACCATCCCGATTGACATTCACGCGATAATACCTAAACACGTTCTCGGTATATTTTCGGACAATACATGTTTCGGTTGTTCAATCCGGACATGCTTTCTGTTCTTCAGCTGCCTCAAATATAAATGAATATGGAGACAGTTAGGGCAAAAAGATTCTGGTAATCTAACCGGAAAAAGATAGTATCTATACACAAGCATTACATGTCAACTTGCAAATGTGCGGCTTAGTACAATCTATAATACGTCGTTTAGAGGAACATGTTATTTAGGAATACAGTACACTCCGTTTACAACGAACCCTTCAGGACCGGTTTAATTTGTTCCTTATATCCGGAGTTTGTTATATCCATATAATATTTTCATTTAAAATATATATATAGAATTAAACTCGGGCAGAGAAAATGTGTTCCTTATATCCGGATTTTCGCTATATCCGATGTCGTTATATACGGAGTTTACTGTACTGCCCAACCTTCAGAGGGTACCTTAGTAGTTGGGAATTGTACTAATTCACTTATATCCATCATGCGCCAATATTTTCAGGAACTTTTATGGTGCCCATTGTACAACCAATGTATACAGAAACTATTGACCTTTGTTAAACAAATATTTTGCAAACAAATTTTGAAATGGTTCTAAAATTATTTACATTTCAATTAAAACTATTCACAATGGACCAATGTCAATGAAATAAGGATGTATTTTATGTCGTCTGAAAATGTAGTGAGACAGACGATAATGATATTGCAGTGTGTTAACAGTGCTAAAAGAGCCCCGATTTTGCTTTTCAACGAGTTAGACCTATATACAATGTCACGTGACATCTACAAACCGAGACTAAGCCAAGCATTTAGTGTAAATGTACTTAAAGATACTGAAAACCAATTTGAGATTTTTTTTTCCAATTGGTCAATACGGCGTTGCATCGTATGAATTCACGTCCGTTAAGCTTCTGTTGACCGTAAAGAGAAAAATGAAAGATTAATATTTGTTCGTGGACAACCGACATTTGTGACCCTTTAAATAACTTGGTGACAAAAAAGGCACTTGAATTAATCTGAAGCAGGATGTAAACCGCCCCTTGAGAGACATTCTCAATAATTGCCAAACGCAAATATTTGTATTTGACTTCCATTTAAGGATCTAAACTTACACAGTAAAAACATTGTAAACCCATTCCAACATTGAGGTAATGATCTATGTACATATACTTGAAACGTACGTAAGTCTACTAAACATACAATTTTAACAACCGTAAGCGACAAGTGGAATCCACAATCACGGAAGGGACATCGTATATTTTCAACCAAAATTCGCCATGTGTATTCTCTGCCGGCGACTCTATATGAGGTGTCGGAGGAACTGATGAAGAGTAATAGACAGAAAACTGTTCTTTTTCAGATAGAGTACAGTTATAAGCCCCGCCCTTTTAGCACAAAAACGAGGTATCATAAACAGATGTAGATTCATCCCTAAGCCATGATACAATTAATTTAGACTGATTTATTTTAGCTCGATTGTGAAGAAAGCTTGTAGCTTATCAAGTCACTCTCGAGTCCACTTCCCTGAAAAACCAGTACTGGTGTCATATGAGGAGGTACGGTCGTGACCCCAGTGGGGCTCGAACCCGCAACCTTCGGGATGAGCGGCAGACACAATCGACATCTAATGCATACAGGTTATAATCACGTGTGCTTTCCATGACTGTTTACACACTGGACACAAATGGCAAGATCTACGTTAGTCTATATTGTTTTTGTCGTAACAGATTATTGAAACTTCGTTATTTGTTTACTTCCATATATAATATATTTATATAGATCAGACGATCGCAAATTTGACTCGGCAAGGAGTAAATATGTCGGCTTATAAAGGGTTGTTACAAAAATTAAGAATTGTAGTAAGAGAAACAGAAAATGAGATATTGTATAATAAATGATCGATCACTGTGTACTGAAACATGTTCGTATATATACATGATGTGAAAGGTTTCATAATCGATGCGAGACGTTTAGAGTGCTGCCGTGATCGATCCGGTATCTATTATTGACAGATATAACACAAAATAATAGAGTTAACTTAATATTCTCTTTCGTTGGTGTCTTCAGAGTTCCTTGCTCTAAACATAGATATATTATACTTGTACTGGGAGAATAGATGACCTTCGAGAAACTCGTGAAAATATCACCTTTGGTGTCCATCCGGTGACAGTGTAACGTGATATTACACCGTAACTCTATTTACAGTCAAAATAGAATAGTTTAGATACATCAAAAATGTCAAAACGTACACATCTGCGTTAAATTTCAAAAGTATTATGGTAACTTTGACGAGCAACTTAAGTTAATTTAGTACAAAGTATATGTAAAAGGTACAAATTGTATTTCTTCCTGGATTTGTATTTTTCACCACAATCCCATTACAATTAGGTACATGTACACAAACAAGTAAGTAAGTCCAAATGTGCAACTCTAACAATCCCCGGCCTTATAAACGTATGAGAAATTACAAAACGGAAATTCAGTAAACTCCGCATATTACGAACTCCTTTTACGCCATTTAAATGTGTTCCTTATATCCGGAGTATGTTATATCCATATAGCATTTTTATATAAAATAAACAAGAAAACAATTGGGTCCAAAAATGTGTTCTTTATATCCGGAATTTCACTATATACGGAGTCGTCATATACGCAGTTTACTGTACCAAAATACGAAAACCGTAGCCCTCAGGGTATCCAATTAGCAACACTGCCGAAATACCGCACAAACCCTCTCAATGTGGCAAGTATCCGTTCACATTAAGATATTTAACGCTTGTTTTTGTCCTCAACGTTTGTCATATAGAAACACATGTTCCCACACATCGAAACTTTAAAAAAAACAACTAGTAATCCATATACTTTTGTTCCTCTTATGATTCTTATCGTTGTAGTAAAATTGTATCTTTTATTTTTAGTTAAAATGAACAAATTTATAAATGAAAATCTCGTTTTACAATTTACTAATTAATATTTAACTTTAATAAAATTACCAATCTGCCGGTGTGTAAAAATTTCCCTTTCAAAACTTAATGTCCATTCGCATATATTTAAGTACAGATTTTAAAGTACAGATTTTTCACGTATTATTTCATAAAACCATTATCCTTTAGATAAATAAGAGTCTATCGGTATAGGGTAACTAGAGAAATAATAGATTTTATACTTCTCTTCGGGCATATATAAATAAGCGGTACTTAAATCAAAAATAGATTTCGTTTTGAATAAAAGTTAGTGTTTGGGCTTGCGTAAACGTGCGATGTATTACGTAGATATCAAAATTTATTGACAGTACATGGAATAGAGGTTTTGAAAATTAATCTTTCTATTCTTTTTCGTTTACTTTGCGGGGGTGGGGTGGGGATGGGGGTATCACTAAAACCGCACTGCAATGAAGTTGAAGGTATGCAAAAAAAGGATCTTACTTGCTACCTACTGTTGTGGTTGGGGTTGCTTTGGTTAATCCAGTCCCTCACAGCATGTCATGTAAGATCCTCATAAACTTTGGCTACTAACCTTGGTCACTGGGCATCAGCAAAAAGATCATTTTGAAAAAAAATCGTCTACTGTTAAATCGACAGTAGATTATCACGGAAAATATGGCTTGCTGATTATGCACACTTTAAAAAAAAAAAACAAAAAAACTTTTGTATGAAACCACTTCTACATGAACAGAACAGACTAGAACTGTTCTGTTCTGTTCTAATACAACTCCTACACATATGTAGAAATGTCTGATCTACTGAAACTGTTTATTTAAGAAATGATAAATGTGTCCTGTATTTTGTCGTTGGATAAAATACAGTTACGAGTTCGGATGCGTAGTAATTATTTCACGAGTGCGTAGCAAGAGTTTTTAATTTTTCACATTCGAGCGACTGTATTTTATTCAACGATAAGATATTGGCACATATTTATTACTTGGATTATCCCGGACGATATTCAACTCAAAGCAATACATCATTGTAACTTTAAAACGCGAACGCTTGTTTACGTCATCTTGTCATTTCGCGTCACGTCGTCCTTGGATAAACATGCTGTAGTTTATCGTAAATTAAAAAACAACTTTTTCCCAATATGTTTATACAATAAACACAACCACTCGTTAACTGTTTATTAAGAGTGTACCAGATTCTGACCCAGCTACATCTTTCAATATTCCTCGCATTTATAATTTATAATAGCTTTATGAGAAGATTTATTTCCCAAGTGAGAAATGATTCACAGTTGCTTTGTCTTTAAAGAAGAGCCATAAAATATCATACATATTAATTTCTTACCTTAAAAGTACATCCATAGTTTTATGAGCCGTATTTTCAACACTTGAACCCATTTCCTATTTTTATTGTACTAGAGCCAGGAACAAACCAATATGAAAAAATCCGGTATTAATGCATAACTTTAAAGCTTGCGGAAATCGATACAATCAAAAACCAATCACGATGCTGAGGTACTCGATAATCAGATTTCTTTTCATTGAAATATATATTTTATCTCGCGTATCAAATAAATGATGCGGCAAATACGGGAGTTTAACCCGTATATATGGATATATGACTGTAAATTGGTACAGTTTCTTCTATTGATTATTGGATGGAGACAAACCATTACTGTTTCCTCATGTTTCTAGCCTAAGGTTCGTACTTAAACACCAGATATTGAACAAAGGTGCCGATAATGATCAGTTCAAGTAGCCTGCAGTATGAAGACCGGGTCTGTTTAAAATTGAAACACTAAATACATTTTGTACATTGGTTAAATGTTAACAAGCAATTGCTACAAAGAAAAACACAATGATATTAATTATCATTTCTGCGTCCGACATGATATACTCTGTATAACGATAAATTATAACATGACTAACATAACATGATTTTGTCTCTATATTCATGTACAAAGAGTAGGTTTTATTATGCTATAGACAACGCATTGACGCACGGTCCGATATCACGTCAAAATTGTGCCGCATATCGTTTGATAAATTTCCGCTTAGAAAATAACCATTTGCATTTATTTACCCATTTGTAATATCTTGTCATGTTAGAATGGAAATAACATAATTTTCAGCGTTGTTATCATTTATCAAACATATCTTTTTCGTTCTGATGCACAGTTATAAACCACAAATGCACATTTATAAACCTTTCAGGCCTCTAGCCTTTGTGGTTAATTACTGCGCATCAGAACTCAAATGATTGTTTATTAGACGATGAACACCGCTGGTACGGATATTTTTATAAATGTATGTAAATTTGGTAGAGTTCGATTAAATTTCAAGCCTGTGCCAGTCATCAATAAAGAATACGATCAGCATCTTTGGAGTAATAACATGCGTATACACGTTTTTTACCTTTTTGATTAATTTGATATTTTTGTCAAAATTTGAATTTCTGTGATTTTTACCATAGGCCTAAATGTTACTGATGCAAAGGAAATTTAAGGTTTAATAAAAGTTACTTCTCTGTTTATCAACAAGCCTGTAGGGCTAAATAGAAAAACAACAACAACAACCCCACCTTAACAACAACAACAACAAAAAACCCAATTAGATGTGGAGAACTATATGTACAATAGTGCATGTCTTTGACATATCGCTACATCTTGGTTAACATACGTTTAAAAGTCTTTATTGTACCGTCTGCGAAGTCGAGAAAAAAACAAACGAACGGCTAGTGTTATTTCCTACAGGTATGTAAGTGGAAAAGAGTGACGCTCTTAACAAGGGAGATAACTTAAAAAATGTTGAAATTGATGTGCTCTATAGCAGGGGAAGTTTTTTTTCTTTTTACAATTTTTGATATGATTGTAAGAGGGATGACCCTGAAACAGGCGAGATTAATCTTGCTTATTCAAAATAAGTCGTTAAGAATGATGTCCCCTGATACAGAGCACTTAAATACTATAACATTAGTTTAAAATAAATAACGAATGAAGTCGACTGAAAGATGGGAGGTAAATCTTGTCATCTTGAAATAAGTCCATAAGAGTAGTATCCCTTGAAAAATGTAAGGCACAACTTGCTATCCTAGAATAAGTCGGAGTGAGGTCTACCGAAATAGGTAACATTAAAATAAATCTGTGTCAGAGTGTGATGGTCCTTGAAACAGGGAGGGGGCGGGGGGCGGTAAATCTTGCAATCTTAAAGTAAGTTTGTAAGAGTGATGTACCTTGAAACTGGAGAGATAAATCTTGCTATCTAAGAATTAGTCGGTAAGAGTGATGACCCCTGAAACAGGGAAAGTAAATCTTGCCATATTGAATTTAGTCTGTAAGAGTATTGTCCATTGAAAGAGAAGAAGTAAATCTTGTCATCTTAAATTGTATCGGTAAGAGTGATGCCCCTGAAACAGGGGGAGTAAATCTTCCCACCTTCAAGTATGTATGTAAGAGTGATGTTCCCTGAAACAGGAAACGTAAGTAAAGCTTGCCATGTTAAAAAGTGTCGGTAAGACTGATGTCTCATGAAACACGGGAGGTTAATCTGGCCACCATAAACTAGACGGTGAGAATGAATTCCTATGATACAGTAGAGCTAAATCTTGCAGTCTTAAAAGCAGCTTAAAAAAGTAATATGCCCTGAAACAATGGAATTAATTACATGACAAAGTATTATCACTTTATCAGTTTTAACTATTAAATTATATGCACATTGTTAAATAAGTACATGTATACTTAAATCACAGAAATGATTGCTATAAATATTCCCTTGTATGTTAAAACCTTAGAAGATTGCAAAACATGCACGAAAACCAACAATGTCACATGACTGAGTACGTCTGCACGTTGATTTCAAGTATCTCCTTTTTGGTACATGCGTATTGCTGAACCGTATCAACTATGATTTGTGATCACCTTCCTGGCGTTCTGATTGGTCCAGTTGTTTACCGATTGAGTTGTCCAGCGGCGTTTCTCATTTGCAAAGTCCCACCCCGACAGACATGTTGTGTTCTTACTAAAATTCATGTTTTATTGAATTCATTTGGAGCATTATTGACTTTGGTATGTACTTATGGGATTATTATGGTGCGTAGTTTATCTATATTTTTATGTAATATATGTATTGTTTATTATGCTTATTTGAAGGTTTCATTCATACACAGGGTTAGCAATATATGTCTAGGCTCAAAATGAATGTTCAAATTTTTTTTGTATATTGAGCTATTGAATGTAATAAGGTACATGCAATTGCCGATATCTGATAACGCACGGGAGGTGCGTGCTTTTCATGCACCGAAACCATATTAAATAGTCGATGGATTTCGTGCAAAATGTTAACAATAAATTATCAAAAAATAGATATGAGCGATTAGACGCTACTATAAATGTCTTGACTAATAATCTTCTTGTTAACCTTGCAGTTTAAAAGTGCAGACAACTGACATGCATGCATTACAGTGAGGCAGATGCGTGTGATATGTAACAAGAAATTTCTTTGGGAGTCTGATCAGATCCATATTTGGTAAGTTTCATATTACTTTTGTTGATGCACCTTTCGTAGTAGGTTAATTGTTTAATAAATGATTCCAGGGTTTATGAGGTTGTTAAATACAGGCCACTTCACATAATGTTCTGTTCAGAATATATTTTGTTATACCGATACACAGTTATTTAGTACATGTATAATTGTTTGCTAATACATCTATGAGTATGATGGAATATGTTTTAAATACATTACTCCCTAAGTTCTTTTTTTATCTTTTACTCATGTTTGTTTTTAGGTCACAGAATGAAATGGAGATCTGGTACAGTACAGTTCAGTGCACAACAGAAGTATATTGAGTAATGTTGAACTTGAGGACAATGTTGAACACAGTATAAATTGTATTTGTGATTAGTTAATGTGACATGGTTTGAAAGTCACAAGGACAGGCTTTAAAGTTATACCCAAATAACATTTATCTTTAAAAGCGTCTCCGTTATAAAATGACAGGCAACATCGCGGTGTAACTGACAGGAACATTTTCGTAAACAGTGAATCAGTAATTATTTGAACACTTTGTTGCGTCACATACAAGAAGATTTGTTAAAGATGTTTGATTTGATAGCGAGTGATTTGATCGCAATACAGTATCCATGTTAAAACTGTATTTGGGGTGAACAATTAACAGTGCTTACAGTACTATTACAGTTTTACTGTTGCAGTAATAATTTGCTGAAGAAAAGTTACTTGTTGGGAGTATCGGATGAATTTCTTCATATCTCATCTTTGAAACGGAAAGTGCTTTTTATAAATTTAACTGGTTATTTATCGTAGTACTTTATAACGCATTATAGACTTTGTTGTAAACACCAATGAGCTGAGCTAACGCATATTCGGAGTTGTTCCACTTAATTCCTAGTTATTCCTAGTTATACGTGGGAACTTACTACACATCAGAATCCGAAGCCGGATTTTCACGAAATAGAAGGAAGTTGCAGTTAACTAGGACTATTTTAGCACTACTATGTCTTTCACTGGCTCCCATGCATGGCCACAATATTCAGTAAATGACTGCGCTGTTTTCAATTATAATAAAAGAAATAACAAGCTTTCACACTTTGACAATGACCATCCGTTTCACACGGGAAGAAAGTGATTCAGTTTCCAGAGATATATTTATTCGAAGAGGAAGTGTAGGACTATTTTAGAAATAGGACAATTTTTGAAAATGTGTAGTGATCACATCAGGGCAGTGATGTCAGAGCAGAAGATCAAGTATCATCTGGTAGGGTGAGTACACTAGATTAAGTAACACAGAAATTGTGGTAATAGAGCTACAAGATAAACTTGCACTTTTACTTAGAGCAAGTTTTTAGATTTATCTGACAGTTACCACAGTTTTTGTAGTTAGTTTCGTTCTTGTTAGAGACAATGTACAGTTAGTTCTGGCTTCCAAAACTTTAAATGCTGCTATTTTTACATGTTTTTGGTTGGATCAGATACATAGATTTGTTACTATGTCTCTGGTTAGATTTAGTTTTGAAGTTTTGGAACAGCTCCGTCACGAAACCTTACAATTTTTCATCTAATGTACGTTGAGTAGGGAAATATGCAAAATGGCGACCAAGTTGTGAAAATTCTGACCTGTCAGAAACTTTCGCAATACCTTACGTTTAAATACTGATATTTTGACATTAAAATGTGGCATTTAAAACTATTTTATATTGGTAGACTAAATCATAACTGTTTTCATCCATTTCTTATGAAATAACATAATACGAGCGTTGCAGATACGTGACACCAATATTGGTAAGGTTTCCCTACGGAGTAAGCTTCAATGTACCCGTCAAGCATATGAACCGGGTACGCTGAAGTTCTTTAGGTATTGTATAGTAAGATAGGATTCTCGACTTTGCCGTGACGTCATACTGGCCAGTTCACCAATCGCTTTCATTTCTTCATTCGATAAAAGGTGAATACTCGGTCTTTACCGTAGATTTATATGCAAGTTTAAATCTATTTCAAACGAAACGGAAGCTTTTAACGACATAGAATTATTCATTTTTATGACTATAAGCTAATGGTATACAATCGTCTCCTTGAACTTTTATGCATCCGTCAAATCCGACAGACATAGCGTCCGTCCAGACGTCAAGCCGAAATCTTGTGAACACCCCCGAATAACTCCTACTTAAACCGGATGAGATTTTGTAAACTCCAGGGATGAACAAGTTGATGTGTAGTATTGGTAGTAAAGGAAGGCATTTTCTCGGTAACAATTTTTAACAGAATTAGTGGCCGTTTTATTGATAATTGCACTATTACCATATAGAAATTTTGTGAAAGCAAAAACTAGTAAACCGGAAGGAAGATCATGAAAATAAACATACAGTGCATGAACAACTTCTATTAGTAGATAAGAAGGAAGAAACTAATGGGCTGACCAAATTCATATCCGAATTAGGCCCTTTGTTTGGAGTTTATAAGATATATTCCATATAGAAGTTGTGTTTTAGAGAGATTCTGGTCGATTAAACCGGTTTGAGATTTTGCTTAAACTTCCAGTGATGAACAACCTTAATGTGGTTTGGTTATTGAAGCCAGGAATGTTCGGCAGCCAATTTATTCAACAACATCAGTCTTGTGAAACCCTGCTTGTTGATTGGTTCTTCCGCATGGCATATAAATAATTGAACATATAAATACATTTGTAATTTATTACATATACATAAGGTTAGCTTGGTTTAGATCATTTTGTGTATATGTACAGTAATGAAACAGTAGGAATGAAGAAAGTTCACGTTCCACAAAAAAGCTTAACTTAACGGATAGCTAGCCTTGTTTATGATCAGGAACTGCAGAGTTGGGTATCCTGTCCTTTGGACACGAATTCTAGGTATGACTAGAAGCCACATGGTAGTGTTTACAATGGTGTCATTGAAGTTAAAAATGCATTTATGTAAGATATACAATCAGTTACACGTAGAGTCCAGCGATGAAGGCCGAGAGAATTACCTTTCCCGAATATAAATCATACCTTGTTAATCGGATATGTAACCAGGAATTATTTAGCTGCAAGTTAGGTTATTGTCCTACTAAAGCTGTTTGAGCATATTACTTATCTATAATGTTTTACACTTAGGTTTTACTGAAATTGAGTACGATAGATAATAGATAATTGCTTGCTATTTAGAGTAGTAACGCACAAAAAATAACCGAAAAGAAGTGTTAGAAAATAAACATTCAGTAAGAGTACATATTCAATTTAAGTTGTTACAATATGTAGACAATTAAAGAGTTCTGATCTATTCATATCCGAATGTACACTGTTTATTGTAGGTCAATAGATGTTTATATACATTAATAGTTGGTTTTTAATAGAAATCCTGCGTCGATTATTTAGAGATGTTATAGCGTCTGACGTAGTATTTGCGTTGTTTGGCTTCCATTGAACCGGCGTTTGCGTCAGGCATGGTGGTCAACAACACGTTTCTATGTGAAACAAAGCATGTTGAATGGTTCTTCACCAGGGTATTCCAGTTACGTATGCATATTGGTTAGTTCGCGTTTACGTGACGTCTATTGTGTTGTCACTTTTAATAGATACCAGACAGATAAACGTAGAATATTGAGTTCTACTTTGGCCTTATTAATTTATTTTTGTCGAATCAGTAATCGTAGACTCAGGAACGGTAGAATCATGTATATTCGTACGTTCCTGAACCAATCCGCCGGATAAGAGACCACGTGTCCGGTTGTTTACATTGCCTGTAAATATGAATTTGAAAAATTGACATATGCAAAATATACAATGTCAGTTAGACATTGTGTCAGCATAAACAAAGCCGTTTGAAAGCGAATCGAATGTTGCCTGGACATACTAAATCGTATATTGTATTAATATCATGTAACAAGGAAACCCTAGGGCTGCAATTAGGGCTATAGTCCACTAAAGAAGCTGTTCATGCAGTTTATTACTTAGATCTAACATGGACATAAGATTTAGGTCTAATGTACATATCAACTTAAGAGTACAATCATTGATATAGACATCCGTTTAGGTTGTAGGTACACAATAAAGAAGATACACTAAATGTAAAAGTGACATAGCGATGATGAAATGTGATTATCAACATAGTGAAACAATAAGGAAAATGTACATCGTCAATCCGAAACAGTCATTGAAGTACACTGTATTATATTAAAACAAACAGATTTGTGCAATATGCATATTTAGCTATTAAATAAAATTAAGTACGGTACATTCATACTTAGTTCACCCTGAAGAGGCAACTAGAGCGCTATCGAAATGTAGATGTTGGGCGTTGTTTCGCTTCTTCCAGCGCAGTTTGCGTAAATGGTAAGGCTACGCGCATTTTCTATGCTAAAGAAAACAAGTAAAGCACAGTCATCTTATCTGGTTTGTATAATTTTACATTATTTCGCTTCCCCTTCTTTCAGCAAATTATTTTATACCTTGCTATGATCTGCCTGTAATGTCTGCGCTTTGAACACCGTAACTTGGAAAACTTTTTGGTGTTCGTGAGTAAATTCGTGCTATTACCTGTCCGTTTTTGTCCAACAACATTATTTTCCGGACCAAAAAACTGCATATTGAGTATCGTACAGTAAAAGGACGAAAATGTCAGTGTTGGGAAGCATCTAAAAATTACCATCAACTCACGTCATTTTAGATGTTATCGTCGCATGAAAGTGTCTATAACATTAATTACGCTCTAATGTCTGTTGTTTTTAGCCTTGTTAAAGATTGCTTGGCTGAAGACTGTGAAAAAAAAAAATGGTAATCCACTTTTTCAAAACATTTTTCAAATATTTGCTTTCTTTATGCTTGAAAACTGGCATATCCGAAGATTACAGTGAAGATATAGACACCGTTATTTGCGTCACAGTGACGCGCTATTTTCCCTGGCGAAGATATGCGTGAATTACCGTATTTATTTTGGCCTCATTAATTTATTTTTGTTGACATAATCGAGGCTTTGGCTGTTTGATGCATGTGGGACGTCTGTGCATCCATCCGTCCGGATGAGCCTTTCCAGTTTTAATTCCGGGTTTATGTCCTCATGCCGTAAAGATATTACAATTGTATCACTTGGCAAAACTATTCACCCTCAAAAAGACGGATATGTCGCGTTACACTAGAGAACCGTATAGTTCACTGGAAACATGAATACCAGTGGACATCTAAATTCCTGTATGTGCGTTTAATTTTAACAAAGTTATTAAAATATAGTCGTAAATGGCGTAAACCCCCTTTGTCAATAATATAATAGCTGTTATTGAAATAACGTCTGTATCAAACAAGTTTGAAAAATCTGCCTTATATACGCAATGATTTACTTTTTAAAGGTCCACATATCAACTCAAAGGTACTAAGTCATCTTGATCTCATAATTAGCAAGTACATTTTCGTTTTGCAAGTCAATAAATAATGAAGATTGGCAGGTTAAAAGAACATAAAGTGTATGGATCGTTAATGGACCATGAATTATGTTGAATCTCAGTGAATCCACAAAATGACCACCCAGGCTTTTAAATGTGCTTCCATTGTCAATCCAAAAATAATCGATATTGAACTGTGAGTTATTTACAAACAATTTTAAATACCAACTATCATTTTTATTAAAAATGTATTTTTGAGCTTTTAATAACTAGTATATTGAACGCTTTCGATAGAATCGGACCTTTAGAAGCGTTGTCAAAATGTTAAAAGATATCATTATCTTCAGATTGCGTTTAAATTTACTGTCAATGTCTACGTTTATTCACGGGATAACACGAGCTCGTGGGAGGTTGGTCCCGAGCCTTAGGCAAAGGCAAGTCCATCTTGCTCGGTTGTCAGTATGTTTTTGACAAATAGGTCCGTTAAGGCTGTTGCTTGGCATATAATAACATATAAAAGTCATTAAAATTAAATTCCGAAACGCTCGTTACTGATTTTAACAAAGTTATTGAAAAATAAGTACATGTTCTGTAAACTCCGTTTGTTCAGTAAAAATTATAGTACGGATATGGAAAGCCCGTAACTGTTGATGCTATAAAACGAAGATTGTAAAAAATGTCCATTTTTATAACGGCCAATGTTCTGCGCATAACTTTTAAAATGGTTATAACGGCGCTTGAATTCCCGTTAACACTTGTTAAAGGATACCGGCAAAACCTGGGCAGAAGTAGCACAATTTAGTTGCTAGAAATTGTAGAAAAACAGAAATTTCATCGTGATCGTCGATTTCAAAGTGAATTCATTGAGATTGGTTTAACTCACCACCTTACATTCACATTGAGGAATCAACACAAAGCCCTATCAAAATGTGAAGAAATGGTATGTATGCGTAGTTGATACTGTCAATGTTTACTTAACTCTACAGGATACATGAGCTCGTGAAGGAAGACGAGTCCCTATTGCTCTTGTCAGTATGAATGTGTCATAGATCTCTGAAGGGCTCTGGCTGAGGTAAATATAGTCAGTAAATAAATCTATAGTTTTATTCCTGTGTACGGTTGATTTTAACCACGTTATTTTAAAAACAAGCTGTAAATGTGCTATATACTTCCATCGTCAATCCAAAACAGCCGATATTGAAGTAAGTTATGAAATAATGTGAAAAATATATCTTTTTCTATATGCGGATATTTTAACCTTATAATAAGTATGAGAACTAGTTGTCGGGAACAGTAAAAGGATATCATTGCCTTTGCAAATGTGCGTATTAGAGCTTTTTGTAGATAGTGATTTCACAAGTACTGGCGAATTCCTGATGGACGTTTTCAAAGCGGATTCATTGAGATGGACTCGGTTCGTCATCTTACATTTAAATTGAGGAATCACCTAAAAACCCTATCCCATTGTGACAAATGGAAGAGATGTCCGGTTGATACTGTCGATGTTATTTAACGCTACAGGATACACGATCGCCTGAAGGAAGACGAGTCCACAAAGCAAGTCCATCTTGCTTTTGTCAGTATGAATGATTCTGAAGGGCTCTTGTTGAGGTAAGTATAACCAGTTTATAAATATATAGTTTAATTTCTGTGTTCATTTGATTTTAATTAAGTTATCAAAATAAAGTTAATTGTATCCTTACTTTTGTAGATCTATTAATGCGTTCATATACGAGTTCAGACTAAACAGCTGATAAGATATGGATTCTGGCATGAATATTGAACAGACGTAAGTATGCCCCCACCTAAGATGAACGGATATATAGGTTTACACATGTCCGTCGGTTTGTCTGTCGGAAGACTAAACCTTTTTCGATCATTAACCAGAGAGAGAACATTTTGGCCTAGGTAAATCGAACTAAGTAGGTTGGTTAGTCATAGAAAGACATTTTGAGGTCAAAGGGTCAAACTCAAAGTAAACCTCAACAAAAAATGTGTTCGATCAACAACTATACAGTGCTTTGGCCTAGGTTCCTCAAAGTGTTGAGGTTGGATGGTCCTGACAAAATGACTATAATGATTTCAAGGTCAACGTTACCGTGACCTTCAACAGAAACAACTTGACCGATCAATAACTAGATCATGTTTTAGCCTACGTTCCCCAAAGTCGGTAGGTTAGTTTGTCCTGACAAGAAGATGACCCATATTGATTTTGACGTCAACAGTTTATAGGTCAAGGTCACCGTGACCTTTAACTGAAAACAAGAGTCCGCTCAGTAACTAGAGAACGTGTTTGCCTAGTGCCCTGAAACTTTGTAGATAGGTTGGTCATGACCAGTAGATGGCCCCTACCGATTTATAGGCCAACAGGTCAATGTTGAAGGTCACAATGACCTTCAACAAATTATTTTGTTTAATCAATATGTGGAGGCTGCATTGTTCTAGTGTCCTCAAACTTAGTGGATGTGTTGGTCATAACCAGTAGATGACCCATATCGCCGCTCAACTGGTCAAAGGTCAAAGTCACGGTGACCTTAAATGAATTGGCTAATTACATTCCGTCAGGTGGGCATACATGTTTTACAAACATCTCTGTTAATGTTTCACGTGGATTTCAGGCACTAAGACGTCTAACACATGCAGAATGAGAAAATCTACTCACATAATGGATTATGGCAAATTATGAATCGGGTAAATATACACAATTTCTTTCTTTTTATGGCCACTGTAAATTCTACCAGCTTGTCAACCCACTTGTCTGTAACGAACTACTTCAAACATATAGACCACACACCCAATCCTGATACTATATTAAGAGTTATTTGCTGAAAGAACGGTAAGAGTAAAATATAACACATATGCCATTCTCTACGTTATAATTACTACCTGGTCGTTCGGGCTAAAAATTAAATTCACTACATGTATTCTTGAACTTGTTAAATGCCGATTGAATGTGATTTTTTCATTTTTAGTTTACTAGTACAGTTACTCTCGAGTCCGTTTCCTGGAAAAGACATGGAGGTACAGTTGTGAAAGTGGTCATCCACTTGTTTTGATGTTGATTGACTAGTATTGAAGATCAGAATAGTCGTCTGCTGCCTGTCTAAAGCTTATTGAATTAGAAGTTAATTGTGGCGAAGCTGTATGGATGCCCACAGGTTAAACTCAGTATAACAAGACATTTTATTGTTTCTTATATAGAGACTATCATATTACTTGTTAGTTTCCGGCAAAATTATGATGGGATGATGATTTAGCGAAAAGTTCTGTGGTATGTTTGTCAGAATAGATATCAATTTCCATATTTTCTAATGTAATATGTCATACTGTAAGATTGAGATATTTTTGTCGTCAACTGAATTCATGTTACGTTCCTTCTCATTACTCTACCCACTTTACTAAAAATCTCTCTATAAATCTTTCTTTCCTGGTATTTAGTAATCACAAAGGTTTTCCCCAGATATTTTGCCTACAGTATGAACAAGACCTTTGTTTAAGAAAGCAAAAATAAAAAAGGCAAAGGTTGGCGTGCATGTAAGAAAAACTGAGAAAATATGTGCTTTAGATTTCGACGAGCTTTGAAAGAACAAAATTAAGAACTGTATTAGAAACTTGTAATTAGCATCTTTTTATATCCTGGCAGTTCCTTTATAGTAAATTATTGAATTAAGTAAATATCTTAAACAGTCTTTAAGAAGTACTATTTTTGTACCCCATTTTAATGTTTAGCAAAATTTGTCACAGTCAATTGTAGTCACAGCGAAGTCAAACTTTTATTCTCAAAGTTGTTAAATCTGTTCGCATTAAAATATTGCTATTGCGCAAATGTTTGTTACTGGATAATTGTGTTTCCATTTTAATTATAATTTTGAATTGTTACAAATATAAATTTTCGGAAATGCGAAAATCGAAAACCTTTCAACAGTGTAACCTTAAACGACGGTAAACCAAAACAAGTTTTGACTACTTTAAGGTAGTCAGGTTGTAAAATATCACTTTGTCAAGCATTTCACAAAGACATTTCAGCTTACATTCAAATCATTAAATCGCATAAACATATAATGGATAAAAAAGTTTCATGTTCTAGATCTTAGTTTATGCATTTTGTGTATTATTATGTTCCAGGTTGTAATGTTAATTCAACTTAAACTACAGACTGATCTTATAACAACACAAAGCTGGTGTAAGAAAAACAATATGGCAATAAACCCTGTCAAAACTACATGTAGACTATAGGTTCCAGACAAAAGCTAGCTGGCATGAATGATCTGAAACGTATGTTGAAAATACTAGTATAATTCATGTTGATTCACAAAAACTATTAGGAATTCATATTGATAAAAAGTTTAACATGGAAAACACACATAGATAAAACTTGCACGAAACTGGTTTCAAAATTATTTCTTTTAAAAAAGAATTCAGCATTTCCTTACCCATGAGATGAAACAGCTATTTTACAACGCCTATATGCACCTACATTTATTATGGATGTTTAACATGGCACGGAGCTAACATGACCGATGTAAATAGAATTACTAAACTGCAAAAACGATCAGCCAGAGTTATACTAAAGTCAACAAATTTACACGATCGTCTGAGAGTTCAATAACCTTAAATGGCTTTCTTTCCCCAGCAGAGCAAATATTTTACTGGCATATTAGTTTATAAAGCTCTTCATAATTTGACACCTTCATATATCAAAGATCTAATTATATTCTCAAATACAGCCTATGAATTGCGGTCAAAATCCAGGAAAGATATCACACACAAAACACCTAACACAAATATCTCAAGAAGACATTTAGTTACTTTAGTATGGAAATTTGGAACCAAATACCTGTTGATATAAGACTTTTATCAAGTGTCAGTGCGTTCAAATATAGCTTAAAAACATTTCTGCTTAAGACTGATAAATTGTAAATACTTTTTGCAACCTACTTTATATTGTAAGTGAAACATAATCTTTTATGTCTGTCATTATTTCTATATCTTAATGTAATAGTATGCATATACGATAGTCTTATTCATATTGTGTTGTTTATACTCGTTTGAATTTGTTTTAAAATTGTTTAAGAAGGCCTCATTGTATATAAGATTTATCACCTATTAATGTACGCACTTAATATTTGTTAGTCTTAATGAGTTACCTTCTGAAAATAAAGAGATTATTATTATTATTATTATTATTATTATGGGCTAATGATCACTTACGATGTTACAATTATTCATAGATGAGATGCCTTATCGGCGAAATTTATTGTTCTGTATAAAAGCAAAGAAAGGCATACGTCATTTTTTTATAGTAAATAGAATCCTGTTTTCAAATAAACAGAATACAATAATAAGGTTACCTTGAAATATATTTTGATAATTCTGAGCATAATCTGAGTGATCATGGTGCTTTAATTTTTTGTGATGTGTTTTTTTACTGTAATATATGTATGAGTCATGTTCTAGATATGTATACTTATTATCTAATATGAAAGTGTTCAACTGTTTAAATGAACTTGTCAGTTTCTCAATATTCAAAGTATCATGTTCCATCTATCAATACAGTCAAACTTGTGAAAGAAGACCACTGACCGGTACAAACTTCAGCTGTCCTTGTAGACCGGTGGTCTTTATTCACAAGGTGTTCCACTATAAATGAATGGTGCACGCCCCCCCCCCCCCCCCCCCTCTGTTGGTCTTTATTCACAAGGTGTTCCACTATAATGAATGGTGGACGTTTTTTATGCAGGTCATTATTCACAAGGTGTTCCACTATAAATGAATGGTGCACATTCTCCCCGCCCCCTGTTGGTCTTTATTCACAAGTTGTTCCACTATAAATGAATGGTGCACGTCCCCCCTGTTGGTCTTTATTCAAAAGGTGTTCTACTAAAAATGAATGGTGCACGTTCCCCCCCCCCTCTCTCTCTGTTGGTCTTTATTCACGAGGTGTTCCACCATACATGAATGGTGGATTTTCTTTATTCACAAGGTGTTCCACTATAAATGAATTGTGCACGTTTTACCGTGTTTATCTTTATTCACAGGGTGGTCTTTAACGCATGTATGCCTATATGTTGTATATTTATTTCACACGTATTTTCATGTTTATAATTTGATGCTATTTTTAAACATATGTTTAAGTTTAACATTTTCAGGGATCTCGATATTTACTTCTCTTACGTTTTTGTAGTTGTACTGTTTTGATTTGAAACTCTGAAGGATCTCTGTGTGAGTTTTATTACTTTTTGTGACATTTAAATGTTTACTTTTTTATATCGAAACGTTACTTGCAGCTTTGTTCTGTAACAATTCTTCCTGTTTCTCTCATATTAGATGCCATCCCAAGTTGTAAAGTCCGTCTGGATCAATGTTGCTTATACAACAGGTTTTAGGCTGGGCAGTTAAAAATAGAGTATGAATTTATATAATAATAATAATAATAATAATAATAATAATAATAATAACAAAAGTGATAACAATAACAGTAACAATACTAAAATAATAATTATATACTGTAAACCATGTAATTAATTTTCACTCTAATCTGAGAATCCAGCTTTTATAGCGGATAGAAAAATGTGCAAAATTGTTATCCTTACAAAAGAGATTTTCACAATTTTGTAATTTGTTAATACAATCACACGAAATTGGTAAAACACGAACATTCATTGACGTGAAAATTGATTGGTTTACAGTAACTATTCATTTTGTATTTTAACTGCGTTGGCTTCACCCTGTTGAGTAAGAGACATTATTGCCGAGGGACAATACAACTGTTGGTTGATGACATGTATGAGAGAAACGGGAGCGACATTATAGGTAGGAGGAACATGCTATAAACTTTAATAAATACCATACATGTACCATAGACTTGAAGATATCGATAATATTATGAAATAAGTGAAATATACATAGGGATATATGAACAGGTAATTAAGTCAAATCGGTGTAAAATACCACCTCCAAATAGAAAAGCCTTGGATCACTCAAATCCAATCACGGAACATGCATTCAAATAGGAAGTTTAAATCAAATTAAAGAAAGTGTTGTAGTTTTGATATGGGGTATAGGAATACTCGAGATCAGAATTGTATTGAATATACATGCGTGTATACGTATATAAGACGTAGAGATAATGGTGAATGTCCCTTTATCATTTTGGATCTACTGAAGCACTTGTTACCAAGAAATTATGACAAAAAGGTCTGCATCAACATTCAGTTAATTCAACACAGGTCTATCATTATTCTTTGAGTAAATTTATTGTTCTCTGAATAAAGACAAAGTGATCGTAGGACTTTAAAATTATTTAGGTTTTTTAGAACAGGAATGTACCCAGTGCTGTTATGAGTATCTATATTTTTTCAAATAATGACATAAAAAAGCTTGATTGTGTATTGAGAGGGTGGACTTAACTGAAGATACCCAGATCCTTTAAAACTTGTATTTTTAGATTGGAAAGCATTTTATCGTTGTACTATAGCATATGTTACTTCATACCGGTGAAAATGGTGATGTTTTACAACAAAGTGTTTCTTTTATCATTTATTTTATTCTCCATATTTTGTCATTCTTCTATCACTTATTTTTTGGGCATATTTTGTCATTATTTCCTGCAATACCGTCTCCATAGACTTTCTGTTGGTATATTGAATTGCTGTTTGTGATATTTCTTTTGTATTAAGAGTAAACACTTATTGACTGATGATGAGGTGAATAGCCATATATATATATAGACCTGACTCGTGTGATATTTACCAAAGATCATACACATGAGGTAAATCGAGAAGGATTTTAACACTTTTCTACGGTACACTTGTTTAGTGGAAAATTACTGGCTTATTGAAAGGAATGAATTGTTAGTCAAAAGTTATTTTGTTACTATCCAATAGTCTTAGAATGTTAACATAGAATAGGGTTCCACGTTTGGTCATACTGGATATTTTTAATGTTAGAGTATACGTCTACTGTATTTAATTAATTGTGAAGTTTTTTTTATCACAATAGAACTAGAATTGTTTTTTCATTTATTTATATTTTTTTCAAAATAAATTTTACAGATATTCTATAGGTATAAACATCGGCATTTCAGTCAATATTTTACCCCAAAATGTATTCCAGTGTATTGTAAATTTTGTTAAAGACAAGTGCATTTGGCTAGTGCGAAGTCTTACATGCACGCCGCAGAACTCTAGCTTTTCAGAGTAACTCTGTTTTTGCTAGTCCTTGCTTTTCTTTCGATTAGGTGGTAAAAAATGTTAGCTATGTATGTTCTGTATATAATTATTTGTTGCATTATTGAATGTATTTATAGTTAGAATGTAATGTATTGTGTACTTATAGTATTGCGATATGACTGTTACACAGCATACTCTATCTGACTGCACTTGTGATATATCCATTGACATCGGCATACCTTGTTTGTTGTTTCTATGTTTAACAGAAAGGTTAGAGAATTATGATAGAGGCCAAGGAGAGAGGTCTAGGTTCGTGGTCAAGAGGTGCTGAGAAGTGTAAAGAAGACTTTAACATTAAATTGATATTTACCTGTTCAATACAGGACTTACAATTTTTTTTACAGGAATCGAACAGATTGGTCCGTCTGTCCCGTCCCACACGTAGTCAAATTTTATTCAAAATCTAGAAGTCAGATTTTCAGTAAACTTGCTCTGCAGCATCCTCGCATTGTCCCCTTAAAACAGGAAATGGCTCTGGTCCATCACACAGGAGCCACTGTTGCTCAAAATGAAAAAAAACACCTTTAAACGTCGTCTTCTCATGAACTAATGGATCGAATGTTTCCAAACTTGTTCTGTATCATCTTGGAATTGTTTTCTTTCAAAAAGCAGGAAATGGTTCAGGTTCAGTGCACACAAGGGAAGCTCTTACTAAAATAAGCACAAATCTTTAAATGTAGTACTACATACCTAATTACGATAATTTAGAATACTACAAAACTCTACAGTAGTATAGAGTATTACAGTATTAATCAGAAGTATAGAGTATCTCAGTGATATAGAGTACTACAGTATTAATCAGAAGTATAGAGTATCTCAGTGATATGGAGTACTACAGTATTAATCAGAAGTATAGAGTATCTCAGTGATATGGAGTACTACAGTATTAATCAGAAGTATAGAGTATCTCAGTGATATGGAGTACTACAGTATTAATCAGAAGTATAGAGTATCTCAGTGATATGGAGTACTACAGTATTAATCAGACGTATAGAGTATCTCAGTGATATGGAGTACTACAGTATTAATCAGACGTATAGAGTATCTCAGTGATATGGAGTACTACAGTATTAATCAGAAGTATAGAGTATCTCAGTGATATAGAGTATTTCAATAATTTACATACTACAATATGTATCTGTACCATAATTTAATTTTGTACTAAATTGACCAGATCATAATCGGGGGTATTAATCACTTTCGGTGATTGCTCTAGTTATGCATTGTGAATTAGTCCTCCGATAGTCACATGATGCAATAAATGTATAGATACAAACTAAAACTTGAGCCTAGTATTACGTGGCAGATTGGTAAATGGCTTTTCAATTACCAAAGTGACTGGAAGAATTATGTCTGTTACTTTGACAAAAAACACCTTGTAAGACAAATAGAACTGACTTTAATTTTGAAATACAGAGTTACCTCTCATTTTCCTTCTAACACCATTTGCAAAAAAAATGCAAGAGAGACAAGTCGTACTGGCTTAAGACAAGGAAAACAGAGTTTTCACCTTTTTTCTAACACCCACATGCAAGTTATAGCTTCATTCAGGAAAAACAGTGTTTCATCCATTTCTCCAAATGTTTTTTTTAATCAAGGGAAACAAGTCGTACCGACTAAAGAGAAGGAAAAGCAGAGTTATTTCCCTTAATTCTCCTAACGTATAAGGTCCAGGGGAAATGAATAAGAAAAAAACAGAGCTCCCTTTAATCACCTCATGTCATCTGCAAAGAAATCAATGGAGAAAAAACGGGCTATTTCTCGGCAGCTACGCGCGGGAATTCAACGATACTTCATTTTAATTTTTAGCACCAAGAGAAGATGCGCATATTGTCCGCGTGTTCCAGTTCTATTATTCGGCAGCTACCGAAGGTATTAGCGGTTCGCGGTCTATAGGTATGCGCTGTTCCGTCCGTATATCTGCAATTCTGTTTCCGGTTACACTTAGTTCTTCAATTATACATGTTATTTCGAACACTACTTCATGCAATTTCGTTTCCGATCTGTATCTTCCATATGCAGCGTCCGATTTAAATATAACTTCTGACAAGCGTTACCCACACCCGAAGTGTGTGCCATGTTATCTATTCCCAAGATCACACTTAGGACTTAAACACTTTCACATGCGTGGGCCGATATACGATATGTGATGCCTTCCCTTGATGACTTTAGATCGAATCGTTGTAATTAAATTTTTATGCTGGTATTGACGGACCAAGGCCTGATGGTCATTGAAGTGTCTGAGTATAGTCCTTCCGTCTATCCATTTGTCACGCTTTTCCTTCCGGGACCATATATTGGCACTGGTTGGTAAGATATCATTGAAACCTGGCAGATGTAAAAGAAAAGCTGCACGCCAAAATACCAGTACAATTTACCTATTTACAGCAAATTTTTATGCTCCTTTGTAACTTTACAATATTAATTTTGACTGCATTTTTTACCATTCGGAGCCATATCTTATCATATGTGAATATATGTATGGTTATGCAAATGATACTCGCCAAATGTCGTCATAATCTACCTATTTATAGCAGAGTTATGGCCCCTCGTTACTTTAAAATAGTCATTAAATATAGGCAATTTTTCAGTCCGAAGTCATATCTTGGTCCAGATTGGTTAGATTTCCTTGACACTTGGTGAGAATACAATGCATTTTATGTATGATTAGGCAAATGATACACACCATATACTGTTACAATCGGCTTATTTAAGAGATGATATATGACTGCTGTGCTATTGTGCTCGGCGTTGGTGTGCCACGATGGTGTTGTAAGATGTAATTGTTTTGTATAGGAAGGTTACAAAGAAGTAGAACTGCTGGGAGTTACAACATTATAAAATGTATAAACTGAACCATTATTGGCATTCAAATAACATACACGTCACAAGGAGACACTGGGTCATTGTGGAAACGTAGACAACAACCTCAGACAAATGGCTACCCGGCAACCGCCCTACGGACATTGATACCGTAGCCAAGGCTAACGACGGCACCTTGTTAGACAACATATGTGTTTAATTATCACCGAGGGACCGCACCTCTACTTTTGCAGACGATGATGATTTATTCGACAATGGATTCAGCGATGGATTGACTGAAGAACGAGCCTATACCAATAAACTGCTTAAAGTAAATTAAACTTGCAATGCAATATACTCTTGAAAAACCCCTGTTAAAATGAGTTACTACTTGGCAAAAATCATACAGCAATAATCTAAAGTTGTTGGTGCTGGTTAATGTAAACGACAACTAACATATATATTATAATACTGAAGCAATGAATTGCTGATCGTGAATGTATATGACTGCTAGCATCATATTTAAAGACTTCAGCAGTTTAATATATAATTCGGAGCTCTACAGTT
The DNA here is from genome assembly GCA_022818135.1 of Saxidomus purpurata. Classification (NCBI taxonomy): domain Eukaryota; kingdom Metazoa; phylum Mollusca; class Bivalvia; order Venerida; family Veneridae; genus Saxidomus; species Saxidomus purpurata. The sequence goes on from JAFMSR010000016.1 coordinate 11,944,381, forward strand.
CTAAAAGTGGACTAAAGTAAGTTTTGTATGAACAGTGTAACAGAGTATTAGCCTTGAATACATATACTTATTTTCAAATTGTGGACGTTGCACCATGTATCGTTACACAGCAAACAGTCAAATCACAGTCAAGCACGTTGCCTCGAGATCTTTCGACACTTTTATCATTTCTTTGATCATTTAAATTGTAAGAGTGTTTTAAATTCCTGATATTTCTTTTCCATAAATTTGATTGGTCTTCTTACGAATAACAGTTGATTTCTATACTAGGTCCACCACCCTCGGGCGAGGTATATATGCGGTACGACTCATTTGAACGGATGAGTGTGACCACGTGATATCTTCCGCTATTCATGTTGGCTAATCAGTTACGATATGTATGTTAATAGAATACAACCGAGTTTTTTTGCATAAATGCTTCGTTTCGTGGAAATACACATTTTTCTTCAATCTGATTTAAATCATCTCGTCAAAACGTTCTGACAACCTTTCTGCCAGCCATCTTGAGCAAACTCTTGAAAAATATGCTTTCAAAGTTTTGAAAGCGAAAGTAAAGTCTATATTTCCCCAAATAATTAACAACTATTTATAATGGATATGTTTGTGATATAAGTTGTCAGAATTGTGAACAATAAATAAATTGGCAATTGATAATAGTAAACCACTGCTTGATAATCTTAATTAAACACGGGAACATGTTTAAGCTATTCATTTTGATTAGCAAACAGTTTGGTAATACGTGTAAATAACTTATGCACGTACTGGTAGATTAGTTATTTTAAAGAGATAACTCATGGTATTATAAATTATTTACTAAGCAGGTTCACGGGTTCGGAGTTTACAAAGATTTCGCTACAAAAATAGTCAACGATGTTTAAAATAACGCGGTTCAACTTCCTCTCCAAACGGCGCATGCGTAAAATTTATTATACAATTATCTCCGTTATCATTACTGACCGATATATAACCGAAGACTTTTATAACTTTAAAGTTACACCTACAATTTGTTCAAAATGTCGAATTTTGACAAAGTGGATTTTATGACGGGAATGCGGAGGATGTTTTACATAGTTTCACCAAATGAGACATCGTTTAAAACCGCAGAAGAAGTACCACCATACATAAATGAGGTTTGTTTACAAATGTCATAAATACTTCAGTGGTTTCGTACTCAGCATGTTTCGTACTAAATTCATTTATGTTCAATGATTATTTTCAACGTAAAGTTACTTGTAACTCTTATATTACGAAGAAAGATGTTTTACTGGCTAAATTGAATATTCATACGTTTTAGCTTCTTAAATCGAAAGTACATGCTATAGAAAAAGAAACCAAGTGTGTATGAAGTATTTTTTCAATGATGTTGCATGAATTACTGCACATTAGAACTTCAAATCATTGTTTATTTGACGATGAACAATGCTTTAACGTATATATTTTTACTTCTGTAAATGTACAGGTACAATGTACAGGTATAAATAGAAAAATAGAAAATGTCATGAATAGGTTATAAAACATTAAGACATCTACTCTGTAAACATTTTATCGGTTAAGTTATGACTCCACAATCTTTACGCTATTGTGATCAGTGATTGTAGCCTTGTGGTCATGATGTCATCTTCAGTTTGTCATTACATAATAATTATTATATGTTTTTTTCTATTTCAGGCAACGCCATTTTTCTTTATGTTTATAACGATTGAGCTGATAATTTCTTTATTGAAACAAGACAAAAAATGCAGGATGAACGACGCTTTCACTTCCGTCAGTCAGGGGATGTTCTCAAAGCTACCCATGTAAATAAATAAATAAATAAATAAATAAATAAATAAATAAATAAATAAATAAATAAATAAATAAATAATAATTAATTAATTCATTGAATAAGAGAATTATTGTATGCATAAGTCTTGTCGCATTGAAATGACTCTATTCATCTATCAGATTTTAGATTAAGTTTGAGTTTTCCATTGGTAAGCAAATGCTGAGCAACTTTCGGAATCGTTCGCTATTCTTCATCGGAAAAGCAAGCTCAGATCCTGTAACCCAAAGTGGTGTGTTTGTCTAGTGTTATAGTTTAAAAAGAAGTATTTTCCTGTTTAAATATGAATAATACCAATTTGTTACATGCTATTCATTTGCAAAGTTCCTTACAGGGTCCTGGTTCGATCCATTACTATAGAAGGCTACTCATGGGTATATAAACACTATTGTATCCGTGAACTTCCCTGGGAAAACTCCTGGACATGGTGGCTGACATTTCTCGGCGTGGATCTGGGATACTACTGGTTTCATAGATTGGCTCATGGTAATAACTTATATTTTAATTTACATGTGAAATGAATTCATATTGCACATAATTCGATCAGAGATCACATCCAATCCAACAGTCAATACAAGCAAATGATTTAAGATAGCAACAAAACCACTCGTAACTTAACGAACAAAACTTTCAATTGAGCATTCAATACAAACAAAATATTTAAAGCAGCAATAAAGTTCATGTTAAAATGCCACTTTGACGCTTCTTTTAACCAACATTTGGGGGAAAGGAAGGGAAGGCCTGTGAATGATGAATATGTTCTTCTTATTGAAAAATTCTGTGTAGATTTAACATTTATTCCGAGCGTAACTGGCCACTAGCTATGAACAACCCTAAAATATGTTCCGAATTTATTTGAACTCGTTTTCAAGTGTACTTTCAGTCTGAAACGAGAGTATTTTCAGAAATTTAACGGACAAACTGTAAATTAAAAGTTTCGGGACTGCCTTAAGCTTATAAAAACTAAATGACATGCGATTTTGTGAATATTTTCAGAGGTGAATTTCATGTGGGCATTTCACCAGACCCATCACAGTTCGGAGGAGTACAACTTTTCTACTGCCTTGAGACAGTCAGTTCTACAGATTTATACCTCATGGGTTAGCATACCATTTTTAGCTCGCCTTTTCGAAAAAAAGGGGAGCTATCCTACTCGCCCCGGCGTCGGCGTTGGTGTCACACCTTGGTTAAATTTTTCGTACCACCCGCTTTATTTCAAAAGTATTGGAGGCATGGCTTTGAAACTTACCATACTTGTTTACCATCATAACCTCCATCTACAGACAAGAGTACAAAACTCTGTCAAGGTTTTTGACAGAATTATGGCCCTTTTTGACTTAGAAAGTGTATTGAGCTTGGTTAAGTTTTTCGTACCACCTCGCTTTATTTCAAACCATTGGAGATATTGCTTTGAAACTAACCATACTTGTTTACCATCATGACCTACATCAACATACAAGAGTACATAACTCTGTCAAGGTTTTTGACAGAATTATGCCCCCTTTTTACTTAGAAAATACATGGAATATGGGTAAAATCCACTTATTGCCTTAACCCTTTGAGATATTGCTTTGAAACTTTGAATGCTTGTTTACATCATTACCCCCATCTGTAGGCAGGAGAATGTAACTCTGTCAGGGCTTTGTTTTAGAAATTAAGGCCCTTTATGGACTTAGAATCTTGGTTAAGTTTTTTGTACCAGTCCACTTTTTGGCTAAACTGTTTGAGATATTAATTTGAAAGTTGGAATACTTGTAAACAATCATGATCCCGAAACATGGGCAGGAAAAGGTAATTCTGTCAAGGATTTTATTTGAATTATGGCCTTTTTTACTTAGAAACTCAGTTAAAATTTTCATTCTTGTCCACTTGTTGACTTAACCATTTGAGATATTACTTTGAAAGTTGGAGTACTTATGTACCATCATGAGACCTATCTGTAAGCAAGAGAAGATAACTCTGTGAAAATGTTTCTTGATTTGTACTTAGAAATTCCTAGTTAAAATCTTGTGTGCCCTTAACTGTCAAAGTTTTGTTTTATAGGCAAGCACTAAAAAGTCGAGCGCGCTGTCCTACTGACAGCTCTTGTTTTGCTTATTTTACATCTCTAAAACAAGACGAATGAGAACATATACAGATCATTGTTCAAAGTAAATATATCTGCGAAGCTTTAACTAAAAACTAGCAAGTGTTGAATCACTCTCTAACTCTGGTATTTCTTGCAGGTGTTTTATTTACCACTGGCATTGTTTGTTCCTCCATCAGTTTTTCTAGTTCATCAAGAGCTCAACATTCTCTATCAGTTCTGGATCCATACTCAGGTAATGGTGTAATCGTTTGAATACATTCAGCCATTTTGCAGTTTTTGTTTAGTAGACCAATACAGTTGCGGATGTCATCTAATAGCAGTAAATACTCAGAAAACTAACAAGGAAGATTGCTAGCTGTAATTATTTACAAGAAAATGAACGGTAAACACAGTATCTATTAAGTCTGCGAATTTGTTGCCAATTATTCACTTACTTATGGTGGCTAATTTCTGCCATGTCATGTAGGCGAAAACTAAAAAATTACTTACCAAGTAGCTATTTTGTCGCATTTTCGAACTGGTGGGACGCTAGTAATAACACGACAGATAAAAGGCCAAAATATGACAAAGGACAACACGATGTATATTTTCGTCGAGATTTCTAGTTGGTGCGTTTTAATGTGCTTTCGGTTTTCATTTGTCATGTTTTATCTAGTTGTTTTTTGTGTCGTGTTTTGGCTTTCATCTGTCGTGCTTTCGACTTTCCGCTACGCCAGGTCGAAAACGCAACAATTGGAATGGTAATATTTGCCACTACCTGCTCAGCATCTCCTTTGTTCTATTTTAGTACATAAAGAGTCTTGGACCACTGGAGTACATACTCAACACACCAAGTCATCACCGTGTACACCATGGAAGAAATCCATACTGCATTGACAAAAACTACGCCGGCACTCTTATTATATGGGACAGACTTTTTGGTAAGCTCGAATTAACATGTCAGTTAATTCAAAAGATTTCAATACATTGAAAAAAGAAAATATATAATACTGAAAATTTCATTTAAAACATCATATAAATGAGGAAAAAATGTCGGATCTTTTTGAATCCGAAAACGTTTTGTTTTCTTCAGGGACTTTCCAAGCGGAACAGGAAGAAGTGGCTTATGGTCTTACCCATCCTATTAACACATTTGAACCGTTTACAATACAGGTTATTCTCCTTTTAACACTTTTGAACCTTTTACAATACAGGAAAATCTCCTTTTTACACTTTTGAACCTTTTGTAATACAGGGAAATCTCCTTTTAACATTTTTGAACCTTTTGTAATACAGGGAAATCTCCTTTTAACACTTTTGAACCTTTTACAATACAGGGAAATCTCTTTTTTTACTTTTTTGAACCTTTTACAATACAGGGAAATCTCTTTTTTTAAACTTTTGAACCTTTTACAATACAGATGAATTTCCTATTAACACGTTTGAACCTTTTACAATACAAGTTAATCTCTTACTAACACTTTTGAACCT
>JAFMSR010000016.1:11950261-12104806 GCA_022818135.1 Saxidomus purpurata
ACCATAACAACTCTGGCTGTAAATCGTTCGCTTATTTTTAGCTCGACTGGGGAGCGAACCTACTTCGGCCTCGGCGTCGACGTTTACGTGACATCTTGGTTAAGTTTTTCGTACAACCCCACTTTTTTCAAATCCAATAGAGGGTTTACTTTGAAACTTACAATACCTGTTAACCATCATTACCTCAGTCAAGAGACAAGAGTACATAACTTGAAGGTTTTAGTCAGAATTATGGCCCTTTTCGACTTGCATTGAATCTCGGTAAACTCCACTTTGAGATATTTCTGTAAAACTTGGAATGCTTGTTGCATCATTACCACCATCTGTAGGCAAGAGAAGGTAACTTTGTCAAGGATTAAAAAAAAATTAAGGCCTTTTTTATTTAGAATCTCGGTTAAGCTTTTCATACCAGTCCACAAGTTGAGTTAACCATTTGAGGTATTACTTTGAAAGTTGGAATACTTTCTTACCATCATAACCCCCACATGCAGGCAAGAGAATGTAACTCTGTCAATAGTTTCTTTAAATTATGGCCCTTTTCGACTTGGAATTGTTTAATTTTTTAAAAGTATCAATTTAAAACTGTGTGTGTTCAGGGGTATGAAACAAGTAAGTTAGATAACTCTTAAGGTAATATCTTGCTACTTACGACCCAAGATAATATCTTGCTACCTACGGCCCTTGTTTACACTTTGAAAAAGAAACATAGATTATTCCTTTGCCTTTTACTACACACTGAGGAAAAGTCGAGCTCTCTGTTCTGCTGACAGTTCTTGTTTTCTTAGTATTCACATTATTTCTATGGCAACAACTCAATGAACAAGCTATATTTAATATGACGCTGGTTTTTCACACGGGGAAGCTTAAAGATGTATTTGAGTATTGCATATACTTTAAAGTGTTCCAAAAAATAAACTGTAGTAATGGATTACACTTATTGTAATCTAAAATTGTTGTTTCGTACATTAAAAGTTAAACGGTATCCATAATATGAATGTATATAGCAATATAAAGGTATGTGTACAATTTTGTAGATTGAGCAACCTGTAAAACTGTACTCTGTGAAACTGCCACAGTGGAAATCCGTGTATGTGTTTGTACATTTTCTTCTGTTTACTGTGGGATACCAAGAACTAATGGCAAGACAAACAGTATGTATAATATAGCCGTTGTATGATAAACGTTAAACATTAACCATTTTAATCGTTAATTAGTTTTGCATACTTTGAATCGAAGTATTTCGTACCTTGAGAGTAGTTTAATGTCCGAACCTCTGTTTAAGCACGCATTTTCTTAACATGTATACTTAACAACTTTAAAAACTTTTGTAATAAGTAATAGATTTTGAGCATTTAGCAAAATCGCTGTTTTTGCCAAATTGTTGACGTATACAAATGAATGCTTAAATTTTGTAATGAACTTGTTCAATAAAACCAAGGGATGGCACACTCATAGTGTTCTTGAAATTATCAAATTACATTTACAATTACGTTAAACCACTAGTTGCGTATTTGAAGTTGATAAGTATATACATTCATTGAATGATTTTAGATAAAAAAAACTTTATATTTTACACCAGTGTAGATTTAGGTTCTTATTACATTTTGTACTTACATTGAGGACTTTAGCTGATAGATCCTGGCTATTGAACCCGATACTTCCAGGTTAAAGGTTCGAAGCACCATCCCTACAGTATTGTCTCTCAACTGCTCCCCGCTCCATGCGACGGATTCATGACATGGTCATTATAAAATCATTTACCTGTTGTGCATCATTCTGTAGTGCTACCAATACAATGTACATGTAATAATACAATGGAGACAACTTGTCTGTTTTGCAAGTTTCGCATGAACAAATAAAGTATAAGAAACCATTTTGTATATATGTTTACAATGCAATCTTTAATTCAGTCCTCTGAATGTACAACGTTTTTTCATGTTTGCTATTTTAGGGTTTGTCACAGACGTCTGTTCTTGTGGTTGTCGCCTACTGTTTCTACAATTTGACTTGCTTTGGCCGCTTGTTTGATGACAGGTAAGTTTGTATGTTTCCCTTGGTGAGAAATTTGTAGGTTTATTTTATGAATTTAATTTAGGGTAAAGTTATGACTGTTTGTTGAAGCTATAGACCTGTAACTTTACAACTGCATATGTGTTTTATAAACGGTCAAAATATACAAATCGTTTCAGAAAAAGTTGATTGCTTGAAGCTTGCAATAACTCTTTATGTATCGTTTAGAAATGTATAATTAAAGAAAATGGTACTCTATAAAAATAAAATAGTGTGTCTTTAATGTTGCAGTAAATCAGCAAATTACTACGAGCTGACACGATGTGTTTTGTTCCTTGTCGGTGAGATGGTGATGTGTAAGCTTGGTTTCTATGGAGACAAAGGTTTCAGGCCATGGTTTATGTACGGATTCCAGTGGTGTTTTGCTTTTTCTATCGCCATTTGGATTGCACAGATTTTGAAAGACGGAAATGCGAAAGAGGAAACAAGACAGAAACCACTTCATAAAGAAGTTAAGGTTCAGTGATGAGATGATTTAATCAGAATAACTGTTAATTGCTGAAACAATCAGATTTACAAAATTGCAATGTTACGTATAACTTGTATATCGTTTAAGGAAACACAAAATACCAACTGTTCCTCGGTCATATACACAGTTTGTGTGGCAAAGAATGTTACGTTTGGTACAGAAGCAAAGACATTTATTTAAGAAATCTGTTTCTTCCTTGGTAAAAATAATTTGTACGCTCTCCACAAGCATGTTTTCCTTTCTTATATCCCATTAACAAAAATTGCCAAAATTATTGAAAATATTGATGTTATGCAGAAAACAATCCAAAATATAACACACATTGCAAGTTTCAACAATTCCTCTAATGTGCAGTAAATAATAATGCTTTCACAATATCGATACCGAAAGAGAAGAAGATTTACCACTCTGCCGTATTTAATTTTATGATAGAAAACCAAACATTTGCTTTATTGTATTCATTTATTGACGAAAAGGTGCTATTTTCGTGCAATTGTCTGTGATACTTTTTTGAGAGAGAGATATACGTATGTGTTTATAAATATGTGAGTATTTGTATGATAAAAGATTTATATGTGATTGTACAGACTTATCAAAATAAAAAATAAAGATTAGAAGTGCATGTTGTCGGTTATTCGTTACCAGACATTAGGTGTTCAATGAAACGTAACACAATCGTCTATTAATGATGGAAAGAAAATGTTAAGTGTTACATTTGTACCTGGTGTTGTCACTCAACAAGTGATCCCCACGCCCATTATGTTTTTTTTTTGTTAAATTAAAATTAACTGCCATATGATTTTGTACCCTTTGACCATTTTGAAATTAATGTAACAGCAGTATCTACCAAGTGTCTTCATAAATGCAAGACATGATAGCTTTCGTACATCACTAGCTAAAATAAGCTGACAGATACTGAAAGGATAGATAATCAAATAAACGAAGAAAAAGGCAGGTGGTGCGTTAGACGTTTTGTTTAGTATATAATCTAGCATTATCAAAAATCAATCACTTAATAATTGGTCTTCCTAGCCCTAAAAAAGAAATAATAAAAGACCTGCAGAAAATAATTTTTAATTTTCTTTGAAATGATGGCCCAGATAAAATTACAAGGGAAGTAATAATGCAAGATTTTGAAAATGGAGGAGATTGGGTAACTGATATAGAAAATGTTAATATAGCTTTGAAGTTGACTTCGCTAAGAAGGTATGCTAAGAGAGATTCAAAATAGTTTGAACTAGTGAAAGAACTTTGTCCTTTTATCACCAAATTTGGAAGATATGGAAATGAATTCTAAAAACAAATTTGATTCAAAATGATTTTTGGAGAGATACTTGGAAGGGCGTTATAACTCTTATTGAAAGGAAAGAGATCTCTACTTGGCATGAGTTCTTATCTGAACCTGGATTGTATAATTCTAAATTTAAAATTGGTGGAAAATCTTTTACAGACCACTCCATTTTAGATAAAGATGTATTCCTGGTTAATGACTTTATGAAAATTAATGGAAATTTCTACTCCTTTCCAGAATTTCAGGAACTAATAATGCAAGAACTAATTATTTGCAATACAATAACATAATATTCGCTTTGCGTAAATACTTAGATAACCTTCATAAACCTCATAAAGGGATAAATGAACCTAAACCATTACAACCGTTACCCATTGAAATAATAAATTCTGGACATAAAGGATGCAGGAAAATTTACGATACCTTGTATAGTAAAAGTTGCCACCCTACATCACAGCATAAATGGTCACAAGTCCTTAAAATACCATATCACAATTGGAAAAATATATATAAATTACCTTTTAGGAGTACTATGGATACAAAACTACAGTGGTTTCAGTTCAGAATAAACCATAGAATCTTGGATACAAATAGTCTCTTACAGAAAATGGGTAGGGCAAATAGCAATTTATGTACATTCTGTAATCAAGAAAAATAGAATCCATTGTACATATATTCTAGGAATGTAACATCATAAAAGATTTCTGGACAAATGTGCAGGTATGGACTAATAGAACATGTAATGAAAGTATTGCAGATTTTTCATGCACCACTATTCTGTTGGGTAATGTATCATTCCAGCCAGCTTTTAATACCATAGTTATGACTTCAAAGGTGTATGTAGATCATTGCAAGTTAAATTCAAATCTGCCAGTATTGAGTGTTCTAAAAAAGAAAATTTCTTTACTGTTCCATGCTGAAAAAATAAATGCAATAAAGTCATTTAGTATTTTTAACAAAATGTGGAGACCATTTGCAGTGCTTGCCAACACAAATTTGTAAACATATTGAGAGAAATTTATTTTTAAGTAGATCCACTTGTCTCAAACTGATAACACCTTATTCCCCCACCAATCCATAGGTGCACTTTTCCACCCGGATTGCTTCGATCTTTTGATATGTTTCCCTTTTCTTTTCTATAAACAAAATAACTCTAAGTATTACATATATATAACCATTAAGATTGCAGTATTTTGATACATACAGGTTTTAAGGGAGGTAAGTCAATCAAAATTATTGCATCTAGTTTAGAGTAGTTGTCTATCTTGGATCTGTACAAATGTACAGTTCATTTTGTTAAAATTGTGGTATATCACATCTTGTATATGTGTACACATAAATCTAGTACGTAACTGTCATATTATCCCAAATGAACTGCAAGTCTTTTGCTAAAAAAGTACCATTATCGAGTAAATACCTTCCCATAATTGTATTGTAATATGAATACATTCATGTAATTGTATTGTACTGTGCTAATGGGTTTAATGTCAAGTATGAATGAAAGGTGAGAACAAAAATAAATTATATAAAAAAAGTTTTTCATACCACCCCACTTTATTTCAAAACTATAAGAGGTTTGGCTTTGAAACTTACCATAATTGTTAACCATCCATCTACAGACAAGGTTTTTGACACAATTATGGCCCTTTTTTGACTTAGAAAGTGTATTGAGCTTGGTTCTTTCGTACCACCTCACTTTATTTCAAAACCATTAGATGTATTACTTTGAAACTAACCATACTTGTTAACCATTATGACCTACATCAATAGACAAGGGAACATAACTCTGTCAAGATTTTTGACAGAATTATGCCCCTTTTTATGTCCCCGAATGATGGCATATTAAAATCGCACCGTCCTTCCGTCTGTCAGTCTGTCTGTCCGTCTGTGCGTTCCAACTTACAATTCGTGTCCGGACTGTAACTTTGTCATGCATCGAAATATTTTAAAATAACTTGGCACAAATGTCTAGCACATCAAGACGACGTGTCGCGTGCAAGACCAATGTCCCTAGCTCAAAGGTCAAGGTCACACGTAGAGTTTGAAGGTAATGGATGCATCTATATATGCATATATGCATACATTCGTGTCCGGACTGTAACTTTGTCATGCATTGAAGGATTTTAAAATAACTTGGAACTAATGTCTAGAACATCAAAACGACGTGTCAAGTGCAAGACCCACGTCCCTAGCTCAAAGGTCAAGGTCACACTTAGAGTTTGAAGGTAATGGATTCTTCTACATATGCATACATTCGTGTCCGGACTGTAACTTTGTCATGCATTGAAGGATTTTAAAATAACTTTGCACACATATCTAGCACATCAAGACAATGTGTCGCGTGCAAGACCCGTGTCCCTAGCTTAAATGTCAAGGTCACACTTAGAGTTTGAAGGTAATGGAATCCTCTATATATGCATATATGCATACATTCGTATCCGGACTGTAACTTTGTCATGCATAGAAGAATTTTAGAATAACTTGGCATAAATGTCTAGCACATCAAAACGACGTGTCGCGTGCAAGACCCACGTTGCTACCTCAAAGGTCAAGGTCACACTCAGAGTTTGACTTAGAAAGTGTATTGAACTTGGTTATCACCCGACTTTATTTCAAAACCATTAGAGGTATTGCTTTGAAACTTACCATACTTATCTATCATCATTACCTTCATCAACAAACAATAGTACGTAACTCTGTCAAGGCTTTTGTGAGAATTATGCCCTTTTTTGACTTAGAAAATATGAGAATCATTACCCCTATCTGTAGGCAAGAGAAGGTAACACTGTTAATGTTTTAAGAAAATTGGTTAAGTTTTTCGTACCAGTCCACTTTTTGACTGAACTGTTTGAGATATTACTTTGAAAGTTAGAATATTGTTAACCATCTTGATTCCCAAACACAGACAAGAGAAGGTGCCTCTGTGAAGGATTTCATTTGAATTATGGCCCTTTTCAACTATTCATTCAAATTTCAAAATTTTCATTCTTGTCTTCTTGTTGACTTTTCATTTTGAGATATCACTTTGTAAGTTGGAATACTTATGTTCCATTTTGACTCGAGTCTGTTAGCAAGAGAAGATAACCCTGTGAAATTGTTTCTTGATTTGTACTTAGAAATGCTTAGATCAAGTCTTGTGTGCAACTGGCACTGCCATATGCACATATACCATTCACCACTTGAAGTATTGATTTAAAACACTGTTGTAGTATTCAGGGATATCAAAGAATTAAGTTTGATAACTTGACTAGATATCTTGCTACTCGTCGCCCTTGTTTAAACAGATTCTTGGGGTTTATTTACTGACAAAGTTTTGTTTTATTGGCAAGCAATGAAAAGAGTCGAGCGCGCTGTCCTACTGACAGCTCTTGTTATACATTGTATCAAATTATGATCAGTACTTCTTGATATCAAGACTTTTATCTATAACAAGAAATCAACTTCTCACACAAACATTGTTCTGTTTTATCCTAAAATTACAAAGGATACTTTAATTATCAAAACACATTCAACCGTGTACATACAACAGCAAAGGTAGACAAAATAACATAATATTAATGAAATACTTATATGTAACAATAATGACATTATTCAAAGAATATATGAAATACGAAAATAACAAAGCTTAATTTGCACAAGCTAAATATGTTTCTTACAATAGAAGCGTTTTCATTTAAAGTATGTTTTTATATCTAAACTTGTTTGCGTATTTTTATCATTTGACCTTCGTGTGTATAAATTTATGGGAAAAAACTAGTACTTCAAAACATATCAGCGGCGATGAATTGACTTTAAAGCTATATGTTCAGATTTAGACTAATCAATTAATGATCATGATTAATTAATATTATAGAAACTGAACTTCAATCATAAACTGATAAGTCATTCATACACTCAGCCTTGACAATAAAGTAAGATGTTAAATGGGAACTTTGGAATTACACTACATTTTAAGAGCTCGTTGGACTGAGGCAAGAGTACCTCTAGCCGTACTACATGTATACCGTGTAGTATTTGATCTGAATTTGTTGCTGTATTTCTCAAAACATGTAAAGACAAAGATGATCTAACCAAAAATGTAAAAACTTTAATTTGTGTAATAGGGACAGATGGAGAAGCGTACCGACGAAAAAAGTCTTTTCTTATAACAAATGGACAGCTCAAGACGATTGTCGGAACTTACAAAATAAAAGTTAAAAGCAGTATAAATTACGAGTATTCCCCGGTCAATTTATCTAAAATTACATGTATTTAAATAGCCTATTTCTAAATGACAAAGAAAAAGCTTATCTGAAAAGCTGGCAATGACTCTTCTTACGGTCTGCAACAAATTAAAGGCACACACAACAGTTTATTCAAAACTTAAAGCAAAAATGGTTCACAACTCATTTTCCGTATTTCATTTGTTTATGTTAATTCATTCACTCCCGATTGCGAAACAAGTTCAAACAAGTTATATCAATCGCTCTCGAGACTCGCTCAAGATTGAATCAATCTCGAATACAGAGAGGGAGAGGCAATCTGGAATTATTTATGTCTTGTCTGAGGACTGCTTTGAAACTTGTTTTTAAGTAGCAACCTCACGTGCGTTTCTCTTTAAATCCTTAATTCTACCTTGCGCAAAGTGCATGAGTTGTCTAAGAGCAATCGAAACCAAAAGTCCAGCCTCTTTGCTAATTTCAATACCCGTTCCAATATTCTTTACTGGATGGATGTTTCCCTCTTGCAAACCTAATATATTATGTACAGATTTGACAGCATTACGTACTTTGATACTCCGAAAAGCTTTTCCGACGTCAGCATTTACTTCTGGACAAATTTCGTCGATTTTGGTAAGAATACATACGTATGGAATATCTGAAATGAAAAAAAGTTTTAGACAAACTGTAATTGTCTTATTTGTAAAACATTAGTCTTAAGATGCGTTGTAATCGTAAATAATTAATCACATTTTCTCGTGAAATCGAGTGCACGTGTGCACAAATTTAATAAATGCAAAAAAAAAAAAAAAAATCGATTTCATTTCATTGTCATTATAATAGTCAAGAAAATGGTGTAATCCTCTATGTTTCGATTTCATTTAGTTCACTTATACTTCTGTCTCACTACTGTTATTTAATTAGTCAATGATTTAGAAGTCACCGTAAATTTTGCTTGGAAAGGTGTATACAGTCGAAGAGAAATGATATGAAGTCTATGCAGATGCTATTGTTTTATCGTCGTAAAATGAAGATTTACTGTTTATGCTCAATGTTTTAGATATCTGGTACACATCAAATAGCATGGTTTTAACCCATCGAAAACCCAAGTTATTCATTTTAGACCATATTTTATCATCAGAACTATTTTCACATTTAAGTGTTGTGGGAGTCATACTTTATAGACGGTGAATAAATACTACAGTATAATTGCCAGCAAAGCTCTGGGGCTCTCAATTGCCAAATGTAAATATGTTGATGGTATGCCATTGGAATTAGTAAGTATTATGAAATTATTGTTTGGCCTATAAAATCTGTGGCGCTATCTGGGGCACAATGTCATAGTCCTAAATTATGTTGTAATTAAGGCAATGCGTTTCTTTATTACGATGAATTTGCTTACCATCCGCCTATTGTGAAACAATGAAGATATGTTGCACAACAATGGCAAATGATAAGTAGAATGAGCCTTAAAAGAATCCATTATTAAATATTTCAATTTTGTGATTCTAAAAGTAGAATGTGTTGTAAAACTTGGCAATATGTATTAAAAACTGGAAAGCACTACAAGTGTATAGTTGTGGTATTTATCTTCTAAATATTTTTGTGACAATTGTTGGTGATCACTATAGCTACTTCTTAAGGAAATACCCAGCAGAGACAAAAACTTGACATACTTAGACATACGGCTTTATCTAATAGTCGTTTTATCCTGTGCACGTATGGTGACAATGTATCCTCACATACAAAGTTTGAGTCCAAAACAAAGGCAATACAGTGAACTTGGTCTTTCCACCCGGGATTCCGTCGAAAGTGCTTATCATCAGTTTTGATTTTTGCCTGCGGATTAAACTGCAAAATACATATTATTTATAATTTTAAGCATTATGTTAACGTTTGCTTAACTTTCATATCCGTGTTTATTACAATAGAAAATGTCATCGATTAAAAACCTCCGTGTTTATTGTATTTCAATAGCATTGAAAGAGTCGTAACGATAGTTATTACAGGGTCTTTGCATTGAAGACAAAACAGATAAAAAAAAACCTAATGCGGAAATGAGGTTAAAACTGGGAACATACTAAAATTGCCTTTGTTAAATAGAATTGAATTCGCTTTCTGAAAAAGTAGTCTTATTACATGGACATACCGTATACCCCCTTTTTACGTGTCCTGTCAAAACGAGTTTAATGTCTTCAATCAGCAAACCGTTATCTGAGACCTTTTCTATGCCCATACTATCCCAAAGACAACAGTGTTGCAACATATCCTCATCATTAAAACTGTTATACTAAAAAATAACAATATGTTATACATATTTTTGCAGAAGTGCAAATTTGGTAACAATAAGCGATACTATTTGAAATGTAATTTAAGTTCATAACAGCATAAAATGCTCATTTGGCAAGGAAATAAAATTATAATTTGTTTACGTGGACAATTTTTTCCAAAAAAAGAAAGAATCAAGTTCTAGTATAAATAATACGCAATACATACGTCTCTTGTAAAGCTATCTGCACTTTTCCCGACGAAAGCTTTGTATTCAAGATGACCCGTGCTAATTGAGAGGAATGAATTGATTATAGACGATTTCCCTGCATTGGCCGGGCCAACAAACAAAATATTTGCAACATCCTCCGGATTTATTTCTTTTATTTCCTCTATCAGTTGCTCGTATGTCTGAAACGTAAATTGAACAGCGTGTAGGTGTGTAGACCTAACATATATATATATATATATATATATATATATATATATATATATATATATATATATGTACATTCGTCATTATAAGCATTGCTTTTTTGGTTTGAGAGAGCACTTTTTCCTGTAGGCTGCTAACTTTAAAGTTACTATATAGAGCATTCGTAATATGTTTTGTGAACTACAACGTTGATCTATTGTGTAGGCCTACATAGTATCAGGTGGTTTTATGTAATCGAAAAATTATAACCAAGCGTGAAGCTATACTCCATGTATTGAACCATGGAAATTATTTTTTCAAATACTTATTCCTGTTTTTAATGGGAAAATGTTAAACCAAATTTACCGATGCTGATTTTCGCCATGGAATTTCGCAGAGTGTTTTCTCAGGAGTTGTATCTGTCAAACAACAAATAATTAAGATTAATAAAGGAGATTACAAGCATTAAGAATCTCTCATGCTACAAATCTTATTTATTTAAATCTGTAAGACAACATTATTTCAACAATTATCAGTGTTTAGAGGTGTCTTTTAGTAAATGTGCTGTTTAGGAAATAGATTTTACTATTGAGTAATCTACTGGTTTATATCACTGTGTGGAGTTTAGATGCGAAGTAATCTAATGACGAAGGCCGAAGGCCTGAGTAATTAATTACAAAGCATCTAAACGATTTCGACAAATGTTACAAAAATGCTATATACTGTGTAGGTGGGATATTCGGGAGCCATTTGTGCCAAGTTATTTTAAAATCCCTCAATGCAGGACCAAGTTACAGCCCGGACACAAAAGGCAAAAACAACAATGGATTCTTCATCATTACAATTATTTGTATTGACACGTTCTGGAACTTTCGCAGATTTTCAGGCATCAGTGCCCAAGGGGTCACTATAAGGTTATTTTGGAACAACGAACACAATATAATGGAAATACAGGGCACACTATACTACTAACAACCGTCTCAAATAAGATGAATAAAATGTGTTTTTACTCCCACAAAGGTTGGCATATTAAAATCGTACCGTCCGCCCGTCTGTCTGTCTGTCCGAGCTTACGGTTAGATACTTATGTAACAAGGAGAACAATACTTTACTGTAAATTATATTCATTCAGTCTGTAATGTGGCTTAACTTTTCTTTTACGTGGCTAAAAGAACAATAGAGAGAACAATCGGATAGCCATTAATGTATCACTTTGTTAGAACGTCCGTCCGTTCGATTGTGTGTCCATCCTTACGTTTTTTGTCCGGTCTATAACTTTGTCATGCATTGAAGGATTTTTTTAATAACTTGGCACAAATGTTCAGCACATCAATACGTGCAAGACCCGCATCCCTACCTCAAAGGGCAAGGTCACACTTAGAGATAATGTGTATGTAATTAGAATTTTATCGTTGGTACCGGAATATCCATATGAACAACGCCCCCAGAAGAGGTTAGTTATTTTAGGTTTTCGGATGATAGTGCAAGATACAGAAAGCGTCCCAATTCCAGAGACACCCCTGGTTCTTATACTTGTCAGATGTATATATGACCTCGGTTTTAAGTCTCATTAGTGAAGACTGTTAGTAATTTTAGTTGGTCATTTCCGGGAATCGAACCCACAACCCCGAGATTACAAGTCTCGTGCTTTATCTATTGAGCTGACCGGGCTATTTTAGAGTTTGTATGTATATTAGGGCTTGATACCGGTTTCCAATATGACCAACGCCCCCAGAAGAGGTTAGTTATTTTAGGTTTTCGGAGGAAAGTGCAAGATTCAGAAAGCGTTCCGATTCCAGAGACACCACTGGTTCTTTTGCATGCCAGGTGTAAAGCACCCATACATGGGACCTCGGTTTAAGTCTCATCCGAAAGACTGTTAGTAATTTTAGTTGGTCAGCTCCTGGAATCGAACCCGCAACCCCGAGATTACAAGTCTCGTGTTCTCTCCATGGAGCTAACCGGGCCGACATTTTAGAGCTTAAAGGTAATAGAATACTTTATAAATGCAAATTTTCGTGTCAGGATTGTGACTTTGTCATGAATTGAAGGACAAAATAGTTTGGCACATATGTTCTGCACATCAAGACAACGTGTTGCGTGTGAGACCCACTTCCCTACCTCAAACGTCAATGTCACACTTAGAGTTTAAAAGTAATTAAGTCATGTATGCATGGTAATTCTTTCATGTGATGAAGGATTGTAAAATTACATGGCACAATTGTTGAGCACACGGAGAGGACACAGACTGTTAGATTCCTGTTTCTGGGGTATTCGTCACTTACGAGGGACAACTCTTGTTTATTCATGTTGTTACGAAACAAATACAAAATACACATAAAATTAATATGCACCATGAAAAAGGAACAAACATTTTTCAATCGACTATACAATTTTGCAACATACATAATTTATACACGGGCGATATATACAAGGCCCTTCACTAGATTACTCGAAAATATCTTCTATCAGTATAAATATTGATAATCGTTTCTTGCATACCAGATCGGGATATCTGCAATTTTTACTAGTGCTGGAAAATCTCATCTTATTAACCCCTACCCCCCACCCCCCCACCTCCGCATGTAAGATGACTCTCTTGTACCGTTATAAATATTGTGACGTCGGTTATCGTTTATTTTTATATCTTATTGCATATGCTACTATAATATAGTATCGACTTTGCCTTTGATTGTCGGTGATTCGGGCCGATAAAACGATCATGTGACGTAGTGTGCCGATAACTGATATCGGCACACTTGCTAGTGTGCCAGAAAATTCGTATTGAGGCTATTTCCGGTCAACTGTGCAGCAACGTTAGACTGTCAGCACGTGAAAACGTTGACGTAATTAACAACGTAGACGTAACTGAAAATGGCCGCCGACTCTTTCTCAACGTTTATTGAAATTAGAATTTTGGCTTATTGAGCACCGAAATGTGGAAACTGACACGTTTGCTTTTGTGGATAGTATGAATAATTTATTCATTCAATGGCAATTATCTTTATGAAAAGTATAAGTATTGCAGGAATATGCGTTTGTATCTTTTTGTCTTATCTTTTCCCATTTTCAGCAAAACCGATGTTCAACATATGCAATAAAAAGGTAATTATGCGGGGCAGGTGTGCCTTAAGGCGATATTGGCACAATTGGCTAAAGCCCTCGGGCCAATAGCTCACCAAGTGTGCCAATATCGCCTAAAGGCACACACGCCCCGTATAATAACCTCTACATAATGCATTACTTCGATAAGTTTGCATTTAGAAGTCTATTTTAAAGCAAGAAAAAGTTCCTATCATGAGATAGGTTGAGATGTAAATTTCCGTCACCTCGGGTAACTGTTTTGCGGATACTCGGCAGATCCTCCTTCTCGCGAAAACAGTTACCCTCAGTCACGGATATTTCGATCTTAACCGCGTGCTCATTGAAGAAATTAATAATATTACAACCAAAGTAACACAATAACTATTTTTGTTGTTCACGAGTGAAACATAAAGTTGTTCAAATTGAATTTAATTATATCTGAGGGTCATGGATGATTATTGAAGCTCTAACCTTCTGTAATTGTGTCTTTTTGGATCGATTGAATTTATTCAATCGTATCCAAAGTTAACAGAGTATTTCAGACCCTTACGGCCGAACTCTTAACACAAATTTTTGTCGAATACGACCGAAAAGTAGTTCTATATAGCTGTCCTCTGTTTTAAAAATTATATAGTAACAGATCTAAATAATATCAAAACATTACAGAATAGCATAATACTATATTGTTGTTTTTCTTATAATTTGTAACTTAAATCAACGAAGTATCTGTTCTGTATAGAACTATTATCCTACGCGGTTTTTATCGTCAGACCGGTGTGACTTGAGAAATGTAAGACCCGTGAAATACGTATTGCTACACCGGATACACTAAATTCAATGTTTCCGCTAGAGCGCGTTTTCTGCGGTTTTGACGCACTCATTTTGTCAATGACGCAACGGAAATAGCAACGGGCGTCTTCTATGACGCAATTAAAATGCGTATGATCAAATAACTACAAAAACAACATTTCAAAACCTCTCAAAACGCTTCGAAATGAAAGATAAATTGTTGATAATATACGCTTCCGGTATGAGATATGTCTAATTTTGACCCTATTGCGTCGTCGTTGTCGTCTGATTTCGGATCGACCCGCATTTTGTACCATTGCGTTTGTGTGTGTGTTGATTCCTATGATAGATCATAGATCGTAGACGCACAACAAGAGATGGTCGACGAAATTTAATAGGGGAAACAAAAACGTCTTTCTGAGTGATTTTAATGATCATTTTGTAATCATTTCGATCAGACTGTCACTATTGAAAGGGGGTTTAAGTGTGCCACATAATATACAAATTTAATGTCTATGGTTGAATGCACTTATGAAAAATTCGCTTTGAGGACAAATTTGACTTCTGAGATGCTGTGACAAAATGGAAAGCATCCAAAGAGAAACACCTGTTGTCTTGCCAACCCTTTGATTACCCACCATACCATTTTGTGATGTATCACATGCAGTTTTATAGAAGTAAACTGAATAAAACTTCTTTAACACATAGTCATGCCTTTTACTTTTTTACAATAAAGGGTATGACCCTCGGAGTTTCTAAATGACCCCCAAATTCTGATACACGGTCTTCCTCCTCCATGAAAGCCGGAAGTTGCAATATGACCTTAGCTGTTGGGTGTGACGTTAAATCCGAATTAATTCGCACAATACAATCAACCTTATGGGCATATCCCATAACTTTTGAATGACATTTAAAGTTGTTCAAACCATAAATTTTCAGTTCAGTTTTGTCAAAATCCATTTCTCAGTTACGATTCACAGCTTAATACTTCATAGGGTAGTTGAACATAGTCACTGAATGACATAATGTAAGCACATGGGTTCCTATCTCAAAAGTAAAGTTTACACAAATGGTGAAAGGTCAAAATTTGTGGACAGTTGTGTCTCCAGTTTATAACTTTCAGTCCTTTGATTTATAATTTTTGCGACTGTATATACGGTTTTTAATGGTCGCAAATAGTTTTAACAGCGACAGCGCTGCAGCGTATATGTGTGTTAGCATGCGTCATTAACAAACATTTGCTATTATGTGATACAATCAAACCTGTGCACAAAGACCACTGACTTGATGAAGCTGTGGTAGTATTTGTTGACAGATGGGCTTTATTCAAAGGTGTTTCCGCATAAGCTGAATAATACAATGTTTGATCACATGCTGGTCTTTCTTCGGATAACGGTTTTTATACGGAGGTGGTCTTTAACAGAAATTTAGCAAAAATTAAATTAAAATCCGTCGGAAGAACTCCTATCAGTATAAATAAGACAGCATAATAATGAAACGCAAAGAATGATTTCGTTGTATTATGTATTTTAGAGTTTTATAGTTGGTACCGGATTATCCATTATGATCAACGCCCCCAGAAGATATTTTAAGCTTTTGGAGGATAGTGCAAGATACAGAACGCGTCCCGTTCCAGAGATATGCCCGGTGTACAACACTGATACATCAGACCTAGGTTTTAGGTTTCGTCGAAAAGACTATTAGTTATGTCAGTGGATGAGCATTTATTGAACCTCCGATCTCTAGATTTCCAGTCCAGTGCATTACTACTAGACTACATACAAAGTTTAGGAACTACGACGTGCTACAATATGTACATTTATACTGACGTGTTTTGCTGCCCTTTGTTGTTCTGGTAACTGAACTTACACATGCGTATGTATTTTTATACAGTCTTAAATTTTTAAATTCGATTTACACTGTTTCTTAACAAGAATATCTGTAATTTTCCGAAAATATGATTTAAGTGGTTACAGAAAGTTGTGCAAATAACATTTAATTATATTTCGGGTCATGGAGGTTCATTGGAACACTAACTTCCTTCAAACACGTCTATTTTAGATATGTAAAAAAAGACCTTCTTATTTTCTTTGTATCTCATTATCTACACCAATTTACCTTGACTGAAAATTATCTAAGTTTTGAAATATATTTTCCTGATCGTTATCTCAAAGTATTTATGTCTACACAGTAGTCTTAGTAATATTTTTCAATAATGGCGTTTTGTCTCGTATAACTACAGAAAATACGACGTCAGTAGAGGCGATCCTATGTATTGTGAAAACACGCAACACGAGCATTATGAATTACAGCACTTCAATTTTATCGCGTAATCTCTACCAAGCAGAATTGCGTGCGTATAATGTATAAAGCATTGTTTAAGTTAATAAACTAGTCTCTATTCTGTGATTTCGTTGCGTTTGAGTCAGTATTTATTACAAAATGTTAGCGTATTACACTTATTTTGAAAATGTCAAACATTTTTAAAGTTATCAACAGCCTAAACTGACACAATAATAAGCGCAAACACAAGCCGACGCAATTATTCAATCAAAGGTGTGAAGGATCGAACCACTAGGTACTCTTGAATTTTAAATTACAAAACTCGGAATTCAACATAAAAAACAACGATTTTTTTTTGTAACTTGCCAACGCCTCTATCATCAAAAGTGCTCGGCCTGACTAGTTGTCATTTAGTGTCTCTAAAGATTTTCCGAAAACTAGTCTAAAATACGCCTTCATGCGTTAAGGTATAAAACTGAAACGTATCAGCAAATTAACTCTACAGAGGCAGTTGTAGATGTCTTTTTTTAAATATGACAACATATTTTTATGCTTTAAACACGTTGTAATTGTTGTATTTTACCACGGACCTATATAGTGTATATAGGTCCGTGATTTTACGTAAATGCTTGGTTCGAAAATGGTACGAAAATGTCCGCATTTCGGCGAAGTCGATTCGTACCTGGGTACGAATAACTGTAAGAAATCACATAGATCTACATGTCTTAACTACGATTTTTAAATATAGACAGAAATGCAATAATCTAAAGGGAAAATCAAATTCATTTCTCTGGATTATGCTGTCATTTACAAAGAACAAATATTAACTCAATATAAATTGTAACTAAAACTTTCAAACTTTACCAAAGTAGGAAAATGAATTAATATAAGTTTTCTTTGAAAGCTTATTTTCAGACTCCAGTTATATTGTTACACCTTTGTAATATGTATAAATACTATGTATTTTCGAGAATAAATATTGTTTAAACTAAACTTTACCACGATTCTTTTGCTACACTAAATTTTGGCGTGTATATTCATACATACATTAATTATATAGGAACACAATAATCATCATAATCATCATAATCATCATCAGTATTACTTGTTACGAAATACTGCTAGAGTCTAGTATATGTTAAATATGAAAGATAATAGCCTGCTATTAAGACATTCAGTTGTTGTTATGAAAATTTAAAACAGTAAGGTAGAAAGGCTGGTAATGACTAGGTGTGCGCAATAGACCCGGTATATTGCAATTCGCAGTATTTTGGAACCACTCACGGGGATAGTTAATGTAAGTACTTGTTCTACAGTAGGTATATACTGAATCAATTTATAACAAAAGTTTGATTTATCAATTTTTAGCTTTTCTTTGAAAAACAGAAGAGCCATTGTCATAACCTTCTTGACGTCAGTCGTCACTGTTGTCTTGAATCTGGTTAAGCTTTCTTAAAATTCACTTTCTCGGTAACCATTAAAGCCTTGAAACTTCAGACAATTGCTTGGCATCAAACAATGGCATCTGTTGCCGAGTGGTTGAGGTCATTGACTGATGTTTACTTGTCCCTCACCGCTGTAGGTTCGTGCCCTACTTGGGTCGAATTCTTTTATGTCTGGGAGCTATCTAGGTTCTACCCAGGTGCCCGCTCGTGACTGAAATAATGCCAGAATTGGCACCCAGGGTCTTCCTCCTCCATGAAAGCTGGACGTTGCATTATGACCTTAGCTGTTGAGTGCGACTTTAAATCCGAATCAATGAATTGGCACAATACAATCAACCCTATGGGCTATCCCATAACTTTTGAATGGCATTAAAAGTTGTTAAAACTATGAATTTTCAGTTCAGTTTTGTCAAAATCCATTTCTCAGTTACCATTCACAGCTTAATACTTCATAGGGTAGTTGAACATAGTCACTGAATGCAAAATGTAAGCACATGGGTTCCTATCTCAAAAGTAAAGTTTACACAAATGGTTAATAAAGGTCAAAATCTGTGGACAGTTGTGTCTCCAGTTTATAATTTTACTCGTGCAAGGGTTATCCTGATATTTACACATGTGATGTGTACAATCTGTGTTGTCCTGATATTTACACATGTATGTGTGCAGACTGTGTTGTTCAGAGACAATCGATCCTCCAGCACTTTCAGTCCTTTGATTTAGATATGCAAAAATTACTTATAATTTTCTTTTATCTTCCTATCTTCAAGTTACCCTGACTGTAATTGTTTATGTATAATAATACATTAATTTTACTGAGTGTAATTTCAAAGTATTTAAGATATCTTGAAATTAGTCTAATAATATTTTTTCAATATAATTGTGTATTGTCTCGTATAATTAGAGAAAATACGACGTAAGGTTACAGACTTGAATAGAGGTGATCCTATGTGTTGTTAAAACATACTTACGAGTATTATATAAATTGGAGCATTTCAATGTTATCGCGTAACACCGGATACAGCTCCTTTCGAAACTCCCTAGTGAGCTGTATTCGGTGCACATTAACGAGTACAGCTCCCCGGGGAGCTGTATTCGGTGCGTTTCAACGAATACAGCTCCCCTTATCAAATGGGAGCTGTATTCGGGGTTCTTGTACCTTTTTTTTCGGATAGAGCGCCCCAGTGACCCGATGCAACAAAGACGTATCATTCGTTTATACAAATACGCGGCAAACAATTTATTATAAAATAACAAAGATTCATACTGCAATTCAGGATGCAGTACTTAGCCCTGGGATGTATGTCCTTTTGTCCGTACATGTTGGGCAGACAGTTGAATGAAAATTTGAACTTTAATTACCTTTTTGCTGATATTGGAGAAACATTTTCTTTCAATAAACCTTCATTGTTTTCATATGACGATAGCACATAAGGCACAAATATGTTGACGGACTGAAGCTCATACACATCAGGGTACACTACGGTCTGACAGACGGACGGATAAGACAACAGACATGGTAGGACAACAGACAGATGGTGGGACAAATAGACGGACGGAATAGATGTAATATGCAGTAAATTGCACATGTGTTAGATGTTTTAGGCAATTAAGGTTCCTAATTTCTATCTGTGGACATTTTTAACATAGGGATCATGGTTCTTTATATATTCTGATAAAGCAAACATAGGGAGCTGTATTCGATTTTGCATATGCTTTGCTTCGAATACAGCTCCGCTATACCAAGGGAGCTGTATTCGTTAGTGTGCACCGAATACAGCTCCCCGGGGAGCTGTATTCGAAAGAAGCTGTATCCGGTGTTACATCGCGTGCCCTTGCATGCTTAAAATGTATAAAGCATTGATCAATTTATAAATGCATATTTTAGTGTAATCTATCATTCATTTTGAAAAGTCACATCCAAGATCTTTTGAATAGTAAGTTGAAAATACTAGATACTTAAACATTATCTATTTAGCTATTGGTTATATTGGAAACAGTATTTATTAGTTAAATCAATTGTCATATATAAATTCGTTTTTAGTACTGGTCGCTGTCAGCAATTTATTTGTATTGCATTAGTACAGGCGGCACTTTCCTGGCCTTGACTATACCAAAGAGTCTTCTCAGCAATTCTCTGAGAGTAGGGAAAGTTCCCGTCGTGGACCTCCGTATTTTAGTTGGGCTGATAATTTTATAATGTATTACTAAATAATATTTGTCGTGAAACAGTTTGAATACATATGTAGGCTTGATATGCATTAATTCAGCTTGGCAATCATGATACATAAGTCAGATATACCCTGAGTACGAACCCCGAGGTTGTAGCCACCCTGTTAAGTGACCTTGTCCTGAAAGTTTAAGTAAATATACACCCGTAACTCCCAGTACAGTTTTGTCTGCACGAGCATTATTCTGAGCCGAACTCGAGGGTTGTAGTTCACGGGGTCGACTTGGCACGGAGCTACATGCATTCTCCAATATTAAGGGTTCATGAACCAGAACGGCTACACAGTAGTGACGGCTTATCTCTTTGCTTTCGTGATGGTAAGCACAATCCTGCCTAAATGATTAAAGCACAATAGTGCAGTTTGTCGTTTCCAGACAGAAAAAGTTTTAATATAGCCATATCTCATGTATCCAAAAACATCGCGGAGAGATAGGCATTGTTTTACCAGATGAAATCTACAAATAGCTATTTTTACGAAAATAGAATTGCATATTATACGAAAGCAGTTGTTTTTGGTTTAATTGGTAAAAAGTCCCATCACGTTAACAATTGAATTTGTACATAACTGGCCAAAAACTGACTGAATTAAGTATTTTAAAATAAAAAATCTGGCCTTATTATTACGCCTGACATTATGCTTTCGCCGTACAAAGTTTTTCTCTTTAAATCCAACGCAATTCGTTTGCACACACGACCGCCTTTTAGTACTTAGGTATTCAAAAAGTTTTCAAGTGACCCCGTCTTGCCGATTAAGTACATTTCGAATTACCAATATTCGACTGTATCTTTATTTGGAAGAAACTGTTATTACGTCATTTTTGCATGTCTCATATCCCGATAGTAAAAAGTAAACAAGTGTTGTTTATGCACGGCTTAACCCTGCTACACTCAACAAGTTTAGAAACGCAAAAGTGGCAAAATATTAATTTTAACAGTGTTATCGTGTTTCAAATTGATTCAAATTTCATACACAACTAAAACAATATTAAATTAAATTCTTGTAAAAGTTTGAATAATTTCATTAAAGTAGTATGCGACCTTTGTCCGACGTCAGACTTCAAAAAGCGAGTTTTCTCCGATTGTTATGAAATTTTGCCTAATGGTACTAAAACGCATTGCACGCATTGTGATCGTTTTATTTTTTTCATTTTACATTTCGTTTCATAGCAACGCTACGTCGGATGTCGGTGGTATAAAATCGACGTTTTAAATGCATACCTGGTTCAAATATGACCCTAGTGTAATTTTAATAACACCATATGCTAGCTCTCCACCTGGGGAGTACATACATATAAAGTTTTAGATGCTTTATCTGTCAATTTTTCCAGCGCTAAACGTTTAATACTGAAAATCCGCCCACTTCTTCACCCGAAATTGTGACTCCTGACTCACTTTAAGGTTAGTTTTGGTCAACGGAACAAGATTCAATCAACTAACGATTCATACGGTGATTTAACGTAGATCCTAGCAAATAACATCACAAATTCAAAATAGGTGGTCTTCGGGGATTTTTTTTCACAAAATTGCAATCAAGTAAAGTTGGGACCTCAAGAAAAATGATGACGTCACCTGACGTCATTGTGTGATTTTGTGGCCATACGTGATTTTAAGGTCCGCTTACACATAGACGAACGTTGGAACAGCCTTCCTTTGATACGCAAAAGTAGGATAATCACTATGGAGTAAATAAAAAACAGATAACGATACCTATAATTTACATAATCAAATTGAAACGTCTATTTTATATATATGCACTTGCAATATTTGCTGTTACTGCAAATGTGTTTTGTTAGTTTTGCATTAAAAAGCTATCCCTAAAACAAAATACTTTAATTAGCTTATTTCTGCGCCAAATGACAGTTGAAAGAAATGACGTTAATTACGTCATTTGTTATGATTTGCCGTTGTACCGGAAGCAGACAACAATCGGACGCAGACGAGAAGGCCAGTTGAAATGTTTGGATAATTTGAGAAAAAATTCATGTTCTTGTAGAAGAAAATATCAGGGCAATTGGTGATAATCAAGGTAACTGTAACGGTCAAGGCAAAAGAGTGACAGGTAAGTTTATATTTGACATATTGAACTTTCATATTTTCCCGATAATCGATTAAACGCGGTTTTTACACATTAAACAAAGAAGGGAAATATCGGTTTAATCCTTATCAATCAAAACACGTTTAATTAATCGTTTTTGCTCCAGTCAGACAAATAAAAATATTTTTTTCTCTTGATAATGGTGTAAACTTTAAAAAGATTAATTTGGTCTTTCGCCTACCTGTTTTTACTTCAAAAAAGTACCACCGCATTTTCCGTATAAATTTGTAAGGCTTGCATGACTTTTAGTCAATTTGTTTGGTCATTTTTCTTAATAGTTTGACCCATATAAAGAACAACATTTAAAAGATCGTTTTTGCTTCAGTGATATCGGCAAGGGAATTATATCAACTACAAATTGGTGTAAAACAAATGAAATATTTGTAGGATTTCGCTTACTTTTACAATATTTGTGATAAGCACAGTCACTTAAAAGTGTAATCGTAATAACCTTTGCACACCGGCATATTTTGTTACTCACTCGACAGACATGCATGTGTTTTTGTAAACACTGTACATCACGTTATGCTACTTTCGGTTTACTGCGCGTGTTGTATACGTCAGCAAATAGATTGAGCTGTAACATGAAAGTAAAATTTCCATTGGCCCACCTACAGAGGTCACGCGCAGGGGTCACCCTGTCTGCTAATCTGCGCATGGACTTATTTTATTTTTTTTGCTAACGAGGGGTCAATTTTAAGCGTTCTCATAAGATGTCAATTTACCTAGGTTTGAGTACGACATGTCTGCTTTACGACTGTGAAAAAATATTTGCACGCGCTCAAAAACACTATCCCACAGGGGCCTGTACGCGAACGTTGGTAAAATGAAAATTTTCAAAGCTGGTAAAATTGTGTCCAAGGTCATTAAAGTGTCAGCATTTGCCTCGGACGCCTGAGATTTCAACATTCAGGAGCTGTCGGCATAGCCTTTAAATTCATATAGACAAAACGTGTTCCATACGGTAACTGTCACTTCTATGGAAGGCCAAACCTGTCTTAATCCGCGTATACGGTTTATTACATTACAGGCGTTCAAAGGATATAGATCGGGTGCGTTCGTAGTTTTCACGGAAGTTGTCGAATTATATCTTATTAAAATCGTGGTGATTTTGTACGTCTTGTTGCTTTAAAACGTAAGGATGGCATAATGATATAAAGAGGAAAAAAGTGAACGATGATTGTACCGATTTAAATGTTAGCTCGGTACCCTTTATCCATGACATGTGTAAATTGAATGAGTAGATTAAAAGGACTGCATTTGGTTAAAGTTAGATATGTATTGTAGCAAATTGACTTATGTTGAAGCTTGTTTTAACTCAACGTGAACAGGCGGATGTAACACCTGTAAAAAAATTGAATTTGTGCATAATATTGACACATTTTCACGGGAAATAGACTCACTCATTTTAAATCATAGACTGGTGTAATGTCACACAAACACACATGCGTGCGTATGTCACTTTCAAATTGTGACGCTTATTTAATACATGTACAAAGAATTTATGTTCAGAGTCCTTACGTCCGGGTAGATCTCACCTGTCATAAATGTGAATAGTGATGTTTTTGTTTTTTTTGCTATTTGTGCACATTTTGACAATTGCCGACAATAAATGTATGCGTGTCTAGTCGGTTTTGCGCGTGAGACATTAAATTGTAATCTAATATGCACTCTGCACAATGAGGGATGGTTTTAGATGCTAATCTGCATGCAGAAAAAACCTCAAACAAACATCAGGATTAAATAACTGTATTTAATATGAAGAAGCCGCCATACGCTAATGTGAAAGAAGCCTGACTAAACTTTAAATTGATGGAAGTTTAAAATCTATCACGACATTTATTTGTGCATGCATGAAGATAAAATTTCAATTTGATTTTTTTACAAAGAAAAGGCTGGGACGAATTATTGCTCTAGGAAAAAGGCAACTCGACACTTTAGTAGCATAGTTGAATCAAAAGCAGTTTTGTCCGCTCTAAATACTAGTAAAAACGAGTACATGTAATATCTTATCTTACTGTTTATTCACTTCTTATGAGCTTACCTAATACTTTAACACATTGACAAACAATTTGAAAAGACTAAAGTATACTTCTGTCAACGATTCTTTCTTTCATTTACTCCATCATGTCACAGGTAGTCATTTAATCTTGTAACAGTTTAACTTGATTTACTTTGTGTCTTGGCAAGTGCCATATCAGATGAAACGAACAAACAAGAGGGCCAAGATGGCCATATATTGCTCACCATGCTACCATTTGCTATAATACAAGGTCATCAATAGCAGAAAGGGTCAGTTTTAACCTAATGGTCATGATTTAAACATTCTTGGTTGAGATGGTTTCAGAAATAAAGATTTTTAAAGTTTGTCCTGTATAAGCCTATGCAAATCAAGAGACTCCCGAGTGGAGTCAATTTTGACCCAGGGGTCATGATTTGAACAATCTTGGTTGACGCTCACTAGGCAATGCCACGTGCTAGATATCTAAGCTCTAGGCCTTGTGGTTTCAGAGTAGAGGATTTAAATAAAATCCCATATATAAGCCTCTGTAAAAACAAGTGACCCTCGGGCGGGGTGAATTTTGACTCGGGGATCATAATATGAACAATCTTAGTAGAGATCCACTAGGCAATGTGACATGCTAACTATCTATGCTCATAGGCCTTGTGGTTTCAGAGAAGATTTTTAAAGTTTTTCTTACATATTTCAAAATAATCCCCGACACTTAAGTGTTTCGTTCTGGCTTCTACGCATGTGAAAATGCTGTAGCGCATTTATCTCTGTCCTGTATATTTTACGCTCGTGTAATTCAAAATCTCTATGACTAACATAAATGCGCTAGGTCAGTCATTTTAATCTTAAAACCCGTACAAAATTTAGTTGACATTCAAATTGCACCAAACTGAACATTTCAAACGCTGCGCGTAATAACGTCAGACGATAGTTCGCACGACGTTATGACTCAACGTTCATCTTCCTTGATCCCCTAACTTTACTTGATTGCATAGACCCCCCTTTTTGAATTTGTGATGTTATTTGCTAGGATCTGCGATAAATCATCGTGTGAGTCGTTAGTTGATTGAATCTTGTTCCGTTGACCAAAACTAACCTTAAAGTGAGTCGGGAGTTGCAATTTAGGGCGAAGAAATGGCCGGATTTTCAGTATTTCAGTAAGTGTATATATGCTCGCATTCAATACAATTAAAAAAGGAAGATGATTTGCATCAAGCACTATTAGTCCTGTCCTTTAAATCATTGTTAAACAAAAAATACATATTTAGGCATTACTATAAAAATATGGCGTTTATCAAAAAAATAAATAATCTTACTTGTATTCCCCATGATGTACTCGTAGTTATCATATAACTTCTAATGGATACCGTAGATACAGTCCAGTTCGAACATAATATTCAATGATAGTCGGTATTGTATCAGTTTTTTAAGGTCGTCGCTTATTCCAGTTTAAGAACAAGATATTTTTCTTTCAGTTCAAGTACACATTTTATTACAATTCATTTGCAACGATTCTTCTGGTTAACGAAATTGTATATGTCAATTTAAACAAGTGAAGTGTCGTGAAGGACCCCAAAACGTGAAATTGGTCGCAAAGGTGAAAATAGCCAAAAAATGTGAAATAATTTTACGTCATATGCAAAAACTTTCGACAAATGAGAAACTCTTACCCTGACCCTAACTCAGTCGTGAAGTTTTTGCTCCATTTGTAAAAACTTGACCAATGTGTTTCCATTTGTCGAAAGTTTTTACAAATGGGGAAAAGTTATATGTTATTTCACATTTTAGTTAGGGTTAGAGTGACTTTTTTAACCCTAAGGCTTGCAACTATCCTTTAGCTGAACATTGCAGCTGGACAATAATATTGTTTACCTATTAACCGAATGGTAGTTAGAACGAATGCTCAGCTTAACATTACAGCTCGACATTGAGATTGTCTAACTTACTAACCGAATGCCGAGCTGAAACAAAATTTTAATGTTCAGCTTAACATTGCAGTTTGACATTGAGGTTGACTTATTTTATCAACGAATGTCGAGCAAAAACGAATGTTCAGTACAGAAAAGTACAGCGAAAATGTTGATGTACAGCTTCGCAGATGTTCAGATCGACATTGCAGGGGAACATTCGTTTTTGTCCTTGTAAAGAGTGATATTGAGCTGAAGTTAATGTTGAGCTATACATTCCAAATAAACTTTCATTCGTTTCACTATATAAGTCAAATGTTCAGTTGAGCAAATCGTCGACCGCTTAACATAATAACTAAACATTCGCAACGTACTATATTTATCAATTTTTTGATTGGCTATGACCGATTACCGCGCAATGTTTACATACATACCATTATACCTCACTAGGTTTAACCAGTTCCAAAATAAATTATGATTTTGTATTATAAATTGGTCTATCACCGAACACGTCCTCTAAACAGATTATACATAAACACCCATACGTACTTACTATCTCGTATTTTTCTTTCTTTTATTCAAACAAGTCGCTTTATTTTTCGAGACTGACTCAATTGTTTATAATTCCACGATACTACAATACCATTACACATAGAAGACAAGGTATATTCCGTATTCACTTTATAATTATGTTCTCTGTATGTTGATTGTTTTTTTTTTTTATTATACAATTGTGGACACGTTAGGCATTGGTTATGATGTGATACTTGCCAGAATATAATTATGATCTATAAATAAACAATATATCATTGATTCTGAGCACGATCACCGAAGCTAAATATATAAAGTAAATTCAGTATAGTCGCAAACTAGAACTGTCACAAGAGTGACGAATTATACCCCCACAATACAGCTTTGTCACAGAAGTATGGCAACGTATTGTTTTAATAGCATACAAAATGTAACGCTGGCTACGTCATTTATTTGACGTAAATCTCGGACGTAGTCCCGCGCAAGTTTAAGCAAAAAATATCCGAAAGTCTTTCAGACATGAAATAAACATTTTACATAATTATAATGGCACATTTATGGGACTCGTGGGGTGTTGAATATGATGTGATATTCACCAGAATTTATCTGATATAATTTACTATTTTCATTAAATCCTGTGTTGAATGTAAGTTTTGAGCTGCATTATACACTACATATACGAGGGGTGATCGAAAAGTAGTGTGTATTGTGCTACGAGATACTTTACATCGATATTTATTAATTAACGATCTAATCTCCTGAACTTTCTAGCCAAACTCTTTGTATATTACAATACTATATTATAATGTTTAGTGAAAAATGTAAGACCCGCACTACTAGTGTCTGTCCCTTAAATCTGTGTGTATAACAGGATAGTTTGTTATGCAAATTTTCAGCATAATATCACATGTAATTGCAGATATCACCATCTCCAATCAATCCTATGGAATGTTAAGTTAAAAATCGTGAGTTCGTGAAATAAAATCGTGAATTTGTGAAATCGTGAATTCGTGAATTCGTGAAATCGTGAATTCGTGAAGTACAATCGTAAATTCGTGAAATCGTAAATTTGTGAAATCGTGAATTAGTGAAGTAAAATCGTGAATTTGTAAAATATTGAAGTT
This sequence comes from Saxidomus purpurata, assembly GCA_022818135.1. Taxonomy (NCBI): domain Eukaryota; kingdom Metazoa; phylum Mollusca; class Bivalvia; order Venerida; family Veneridae; genus Saxidomus; species Saxidomus purpurata. The sequence continues at coordinate 11,978,473 of JAFMSR010000016.1, forward strand.
GAAATGTCACCACCGGTCTTTCGTACAAAAGACCAATAATTGCTAAATGCGCTCAAAGTGCAAAAAATAATTTGTATACCATAGTCTTCTAGTAAAGCCATAGCAATACAGGTGTCAATTGAAAAACTACTACGTGTATATGAGAAACGTCGCCTGACATTTAGACAACATTTTAGAAATCAGAAGTTACTGTGCTAGTACATCCAGATTCCTCCTGTGCCAGACTGGCACAATGCGGCTACTATCACTTTCGCGAATTCGCTCTCTGCTCTGCCGTTCACCAATACCTTTGGAAGAAACCTTAATCAGCCTATAGTGACGCTGTCAGAAATGGACTCACTAAAATTGTGCGTTTCTAACTATGGGGAGTATTTTGAAAGCATGAAATGAAGACATGCACGTTTCAGATAGTTTTTAAGGTTACAAAACACAACACACAATACATAACGAACACCCCTCGTATGTTAAAAGTTAATAAATTGCACATATTGCGTTTAGGCTTGTTTTAACAGATCTGTGGGTAAATCGGAAGAGATATCGGTGAGAATGGAATTTAACCAAGAAGATCTTCTACGTGCCTTAAATGTAAGTAAAATAGATAAAGATACACAATTCAACTGAGACGATTTATTAGGGCTTAATTCTGACGGCTAAATAGTTTTAATTATTTATCTTATTTCTGTATAAAGTTTCGGTTTTGAGACTTTGAATCATGTGTATCATTAGTATATCATGTGATTGTAGAAGAAATTATTTATAAGATATAATACGTATTTAATCTATAAGTTAAACGTTTTGCTAATATACACCTATGTAACTGTCACGAATGGTTAAAGTAATTTTATCATGCGTATAAGACGTGTAAACTAATCTTTGTATTCGGTTAAATACAGATTTTGGCAATTGTTTATATATCATATTCAGCAGATGCTTCTATACGATAAATTCTAACACTATTGGAAATTTTATATCACCCAAAAATGAAATCTATTTCCTAAATTTGAACTTCAAGCACTATCATTCTAATAACTGATATTGTTATAGGAAAAAGATTTCACTTTTGAGTGATATACCGGTTAGTCTATCACTGTGGGGAGTGTAGATGCGTATTAATCTAATCACGAAGGCCGAAGGCCTGAGTGATTACTTACAAAGCATCTACACGACACACAGTGATATACTAACCGGTACATCACTCAAATATTAAATGTATTTCCATTCTAACACGTTAATTTAAACAAAAAAATGTATGATGGGATACTATTTGCTGCACTTACATGAAATCGCTGTCTTGAAACTTTTAGTTTTCCGTACATTCCTTGCATTTCGTGAAATTTTGGCTGTTCTTTTTTCTCCTAAAATAAAACGCTATTCGTCTTATTTTTATTGTTGCTGATATTGCTGGCGATACCGGAAGTGAAGAACATTTTACTATGATTCGTTTTACATCGCGTGAATTCATTCACAACAGTACTAATCCAAGCGTATTAGAGTATGCACACTCGTATATCTGTTGTGAAAATTACGCGGGAGGGAATTTCAGCAGTCAAAAATAGTTCCAGGCGCCTAGCGTGATATACCTGGTAGTTATATCACGCTCAAATCCTTCTTTGCCTATATAGGATAAATTTCCAATAATGTTAGAATGGTTTGTTTTCCACGTTGGGGAATCACATGATCAAAATAATATCTAAACAAAAGTAAATATATGAAAAATGTTATAAAATAATGAAAGCTGTTCAGCTGTGAATATATAAAGTAGCCTATCTTATGACAACATTAACGTATTCTAGAACTACTCAGGTCTCAATAACAATCACCTTCTGATTGTGCTGAACACTTCAAAAATAAATTAGTTCAGTGTCCTGAAGTGTTCATTACAATCGGAAGGAGACTATGATTGAGACCTATGTAGTTCTAGAATACGTTTATGTTGTCATAAGATAGGCTTCATTTAATATTTAAAGCTAACGACTTTCATTATTTTTCAACATTTTCGTAGATTTACCTTTGCTTAGAGATTATTTTGATCACGTGATTCCCTACTGTGGTTTTCACTGGGATTTTAAAAATGTATGCATGAAGCACGTAGCTTCTGACCAATATACGATTTCTATTTAAATCCCGTATTACTAACCAAATTAGATGTGTATCGTAAATAAATTCTTCATATAACACACACTGTTTTAACATGGCTTATATACAAAGAAAGAGAAAAATTAGGGTTCGTAATGCCATAAACAACGACGCGTGAGCAGGTATGCTCAAAAGGATGTCATAATTTGCCAGATGACGTTAAATAAAATCCGCGTAGAAAATAACACTTTGCATTTATTCACCTTTTTGGATCGATTGATTTTCCAATGTTAACAGAGTAATTAGCTTCCTAACGGCCGAACGCTTTACATATAAACAAGTAGTTCCATAAATTCAGTTGTTACGAATTATACTGTCTTCTGTTTTAAAAATTGTATAGTAACAAATCTAAATAATATCAAAACATTTCAGAATAGCATAATATTATATTGTTGTTTTTCTTATAATTTGTAACTAAAAATCAACGAGGTATCTCTTCTGTATAGAACTATTTTCCTACACGGTTTTGATCAAAACTGTTCTGTTCTAGTCAGACCGGATACACTAAATTCAGAGTTTCCGCGAGAGCGCGTTTTCTGCGGTTTTGACGCACTCATTTTGTCAATGACGTATCAGAAATAGCAAAGAGCGTCTTCTATGACGCTATTAAAATGTGTATAATCAAATTTCTACAAAAACAACATTTCAAAACCTCTCAAACCGCTTCGAAATGCAAGATAAGGTGTTATAAAATACGCTTCCGGTTTGGAATATGTCTAATTTTGACCCTATTCCGTCGTCGTTGCCGTCTGATTTCGGATCGACCCTCATTTTGTACCATTGCGTTTTTGTGTGTATTGGTTCGTATCATGTCATCACGTCGACGCACAACAAGAGATGGTCGACGAATCTTAACAGAAGAAACAAAAACATCTTTCTGAGTGATTTTAATGATCATTTTGTAGTTATTTCGATCAGACTGTCACGGTTGAAAGGGGTTTCAGTGAGCCAAATAATATCAAAGTTTAATGTCTATGGTTGAATGCACTTATGAAAAATTCTCTTTGTGGACAAAGTTGACTTTTGAGATGCAGTGACAAAATGGAAAGCATCCAAAAAGAAACACCTGTTGTTTTGTCAACGATTTGATTACCCTCCATTTTGTGATGCATCAGATGCAGTTTTATAGAAGTAAACTGAATAAAACTATAAATTATGCGTATTTTTTAAAGTAAAAATCCAGCTGAATATGGTGTGTGTACAAAGGCGTAGAGGAAATAATAGCTTTTAACCCAATACACCAAACTCTTCACGCTACCAGTATGAAATAATAACTTTCCAAATAGTGATTTTCTTATTTGACTGGAAGAGTCAATTTAAACTGACATTATGCGCATTTTTTTAAAGTAAAAATCCAGCTGAATATGGTGTGTGTACAAAAGCGTAGAGGAAATAATAGTTTTTAACCCAATACACTCAACTCTTTACGCTACCAGTATGAAATAATAACTTTCCAAATATTGATTTTCTTATTTGACTGGGAGAGTCAATTTAAGAAAAGAACAACTGCATGCAGGAGTTGCTTCCCTTCCACTACCGAAATCTCTACCAACTTCAAATACTAATGCGGCATAATCATTAATTTAACATATTTAAATGAACAGCAACCAAAAATTGCTTTTATAAAACTGTCACCAAAAATACACTATGTGCAGTAAGATGCGCATAATGTCACTTTAACATATAGCCATGCCTTTTATTTTTTTACCATGCAGAGTATGACCCTCGGAATTTCTAAATGACCCCCAAATTCTGATACAGGGAATTGACACCCAGGGTTTTCCTCCTCTACAAAAGCCGGAAGTTGCAATATGACCTTAGCTGTTGAGTGCGACGTTAAATCCGAATTAATTGGCACAATGCAATCAACCTTGTGGGCATGTCCCATAACTTTTGAATGACATTAAAAGTTGTTCAAGCTATTTATTTTCAGTTCAGTTATGTCAAAATCCATTTCTTAGTTACCATTCACAGTTTAATACTTCATAGGGTAGTTGAACATAGTCACTGAATGACATAATGTAAGCACATGGGTTCCTATCTCAAAAGTAAAGTTTACACAAATGGTTAAAGGTCAAAGTTTGTGGACAGTTGTGTCTCCAGTCTTTATCTTTACTCGTGTAAGGGTTGTCCTGATATTCACACATGTATGTGTACAGTCTATGTTGTCCTGATATCAATTATATCTGGTCATGTTAGAATCGGAATAATACCCCCTTCAGCGTTGTGATCGTCTTATAAACACCTCTTTTTCGTTCTGTTGCGCAGTTATAAACCACTCAGGCTCCGGCATTCGTGGTTCAATACTGCGCATCATAACTCCAACTCATTGTTTATTAGACGATTGACACCGATGGAGCGAATATGACTGCATAAATATAGTGCAGTGTTTTTCTGAACGTAGTGTATTGCTTATATCATTAAAAGAATCATGACGGTCTTGACCTTTTTCATACTTTTTTGAGGTTCAATAAGGAATACGTATCTGGTTCCTTATTCTTTATCCGACCTTTATCGTTTTTATTGAAAAAGTCGGCCGTTCAACGACAATATAAAAGATGAATTACTTTTAAAAAGATAGTCGGCGCAATTTTTAGTATATGAAAGCGATTGTTAGGTAGATTTAATGGTAAAAATTAATTTTATTCCGTCGGAAGGCGCCAAAATTTAATGTCACATTGTGAGAGAAAAGGAACCATGACCGAACCCATGTAACTTCGATTGCAAAGTTGATATACTGAATACTCTTCCTACTGAGCTAACCAGTAACTTATTATTATAATTTAATCACTTATAGTAATTACATATCTAGTGCGACATGTGTTTCATAAAAACAAACAAAATCCTTGTTTTTTTTATCAAATATGCTTCTATGCTACTAGAAATATTGACCGTTCTTCCCTGACCTAAAAAGTATAAATACTCTACACTTATAATTTAGAAATAATAATCGGGTCGTACCGATTATAGCCTCTTATGAAGATGGTGGACCCAATCAGCACAATTACAAACAAAAATTAAGAAATAATAATTGTGTCCCTGTATTTTATCGTTTAATAAAATACAGTCAGGAATTCGGATGCGTAGTAATTAAATTACGAGTGCGTAGCATCCGAACGACTGGCTGCATTTTGTTCCACGATAAAATACAGAGATACATGTACTATTTGATTCTAAAACGAAATTATCTTGAAAAATACCACGAACTATGTTCGACGCGTAGCAACATTCCATAGTAGCTTACAAGCACGGAATGCGATTGGACGCGTGCAACATTTACCCCACGTTTTGTTTGTGGATAACGTGATGTATTTTATCGTTAAATAATACTAGTATATAGCTTCTTTCCCTGTATACATGTATCTATATACGAAAAGTTGCGGATCGTGTTAGAATTCACATTAATTTGCCTGTTACAATATATTATGTTGATAGATATGAATTATTTACGTACTTGAATTATTAACCAATTCAAGAAAGACTGAAAAGCAAGAGTACTTTATTGTCTATTCACATTCTGTATTATCTAATTAGAGGGTGCCTAAAGCGTGAAATTCTCATTTAATTTTTTTAATCATTTTACCTGTCGAATACTACCAAAAGTAGAAGTCAAAAGCGAGCTTCATACGGCTGTACCGAAATATTGCTCATCTGAAAGCATTTGCTACAAAGAATTATTCCTGAAAAAGGGAAAATAAGTCATCTCGCCGCTTTTGATCATTTTTATACCCCCACATAACGAAGTTTTTTTTTTTTTGGGGGGGGGTATATAGGAGTGAGCTTGTCGGTTTGTTTGTCGGTCGGTCGGTCGGTCGGTCGGTCGGTCTGTTGGTGTTCATGGTTTCCGGATGATAACTCATGAACGACTTTACCCTTTTGAATCATTTTTGGTACACACATAGCTTGCGTGGAGACGCCGCTTGGGATTGCATTTGGGGTCACTAGGGTCAAGATCAAGGTCACTGTTACCAAAAATAGAAAAATGGTTTCCGTTTAATAACTCAAGTTAGGAGTGACCGATTACAATGAAACTTGGTGTGTAGGTAGCTTGCTTGGAGATGCCGCTTGGAATTGCATTTGGGGTCACTTGGGTCAAGGTCAAGGTCACTGTTACTAAAAATAGAAAAATGGTTTCCGCTCAATAACTCAAGTTAAGAATGACTAATTGCAATCAAACTCAGTGTGTAGGTAGCTTGTGTAGAGAGGAAGCTTGGGATTGCATTTGGGGTCACTAAGTTCAAGGTCAAGGGACATATTACTAAAAATAGAAAAATGGTTTCCGCTCAGTAACTTGAGTTACGAGTGACCAATTGTAATGAAACTTGGTGTGTAGGTAGCTTGCGTGGAGAAGCTTTGGGTAACAAGGGTCAATGTCACTAGGGTCGAGGTCAAGGTCACTGTCACAAAAAAAAGATTTTTATTTATTTTTAGTTTTAAGATTGTTTTGAGCAAAAAAAAGATTTTTTTGGGTCAAGGTCACTAGGGTCAAGGTCAATGTCACTGTTACTAAAAAATAGATTTTTATTTAATTTTAGTTTTAGATTGTTTTAAAGTGACATTATGCGCATCTTACTGCGCATAGTGTATTTTTGGTGACAGTTTTATAAAAGCAATTTTTGGTTGCTGTTCATTTAAATATGTTAAATTAATGATTAGTATTTGAAGTTGGTGCTTTAGATATAAAAAAAATCGGACTGATAAAATGATAGTTGATTGTGTCGTTGTTGATGTTGGTAGAGATTTTGGCAGTGGAAGGGAAGCAACTCCTGCAAGCAGTTGTTCTTTTCTTAAATTGACTCTCCCAGTCAAATAAGAAAATCAATATTTGGAAAGTTATTATTTCATACTGGTGGCGTGAAGAGTTTGGTGTATTGGGTTAAAAGCTATTATTTCCTCTACGCTTTTGTACACACACCATATTCAGCTGGATTTTTACTTGAAAAAAAGCGCATAATGTAACTTTAAGCAAAAATATTTTTTTCGGGGTCAAAATCACTAGGGTCAAGGTCAAGGTCAGTGTAACTAAAGATATATTTTTATTTCTTATTAGTTTTTCGAGTCTTTTAAGCAAAAACATGTTTTGGGTCAAGGTCACAAGCATCAAGGTCAATATCACTGTTACTAAAAATAGATTTTTATTTATTTTTCGTTTTTAGATTGTTTAAGCAAAAAAAAAATGTGGGGTTCAAGGTCACTAGAGGGGTCAAGGTCACTGTTACTAAAAATGTAATTTTATTTTTTTAGTTTTTAAATTGTAGCAAAAAAAAAAAATAATTTCGGGGTCAATGTCACAAGGGTCGAAGTCAAGGTCAAGGGCACTGTTACTAAAATAGGGGGGGGGGGAGTCAAGATGACTGTTTTTTTAAATTCTACAATTTCTGCAGGCGCCGTTTAAACCTGCTTTGGTGGCATTGTCGCGTATTCTTGTTGTATAATAACTCAACTCTATTGCCATACCTATGTAACAAAGCTATATTGTGGGGGTGTAATTCGTCACTCGTGTGACAGTTCTAGTTCTTTTAGTTATACTGGTATGAGACAAAAATCCGACAAAAAATTTAGGTTTTCTGTATATTTTTTCTTATATGTGTTTTGTAAACAAAAGTCAACTTCACATTTACAAACCTCAGTTTATCCTCTTTTCAATGATGTAAACAGGACCAGTGTCTTTTGCGCATGCGTACCAAAAATAGGGCCCCAAAAGGACAGCCTAATTAATGTTAATAATTTAAGGTACAGGACCAGTTTCCGACATAATTTTACACCTAAAGGTTTTGGAATTATAAATTATTTAAATCTATGAGAACTTTTATTCTCTAAAATGTAAATTCCTTTCCCTATTTATCCGACGCTCGTAATGAGTGTCTGTCTATTATCAGTTCTGTGCCGCTCCATTTCGTACATCACTGTATTATCATTTCACAACACTTGAACTGTGTCATATTTTGCAAGCAATTTCAGTGACGGATGTATAATGTAGAATTTCTTTGAAAGTACTTATCTTTAGAAAATGAAATTTTGTTCGCTGCTTGTTTGGATGATGCTGTTTGAAACTATATAGTACTCCCATTCTGAAGAGTTACGCGAAGGCTATGATAACGAGTAGTCGGAAACTGGTATGATTCGGAAACTGGTCTCATGCCAGTATAATCCATGAAAAAACCCAAACAATTTAGCGAAATGTTGTGAAAGAAATGACATAAAACCAATAAACGACATCATATATATTAAATAATTCTAAATGTAGCATTTTGACATCTCTTCTCTGATGTTTTTATTTTAAAAAATATACCTATTTACGTTTTTGTAATGCTGATGAAAAAAATTGGGGAGCATCTTGGAAACCCGCTAGGTGGCATCATGACGTCGTCATAGTAATGTCCTTCGCCAAACCAACGATACAGTCGGAAAGCCAAATATTTTTACACAATATATAGAGGATAATTGTTGATTTGGGTGTAATATCACATTATAATTTCACCGGGTGGACACCAAAAGTGATATTTTCACGAGTGGCTCAGCCACGAGTGAAAGTTCCTACTTTTGGTGTTCGCGAGTGGAATTAAGTTGATATTACATTAATACCAATAATTTTTCTGTTTATTTTATGGTTTAAACTCTACCTTTTTTTAGTGTGTTTCTATAAAATATCAAAATTCGCGGGAAACCTCATCAGAAAACATAGCACAGATGACGTCATCAGAAAAAATAGCACAGGCGCATGATTTCCAGCATCGATTACACTCGGTATATTTTTTGACGTTAATCCGGGTAAAGGTTGCAAAACAGTGAAATAAAAATGGTTATCTACTGTTTCAAAACTGTCTATTATCACTTTTATTTCACAGAGAAAACTCTATAATTAACTGGAAAACATAAAATTAAATAGGGTTATTAGTATAGTAACGTGATCCAGCATGCCGGATTTGCTGGAGTCGTGCGTCCGACGAGAGCCAATTCGGCTTATGGATCACATTACTATACTAATAACCCTTTTATCATATACTCTTTGACACTTTTCTGCGCGTAAAAAGCATAAATTTGAAGAAAAACTCTTTTTAGCTCGAAACATACGTAGCGTGCGACGTTATTTTATTGACGTCATCGTATAAACAAGTAGTAACGACCCAGTCAAAAGCGACGTTATTAACGTGTATGTGTATTTGAGGGCCAATTAAATACAATCTTACAAATAATGGCACAGGCCGTATTGCACGTACATACAATACGGATTTTTTTTCTCAGGCCGTATTTGATGGTTGAATAAAGGCTGTATTTTTGACAGAATATTTATAGATATATAATAATAGTAAAATCTATACTGACACAAAAAAGAAACTGTGCACTTGTTTAAGAAATAAAAGTTATATCCTTTGTGAAAGAAATATTGGCAAATTTGGTATCAAAATGTTTGAAAATCTTTTCTTTACAAGAAGCCTTATTTTGGAATCAAATTCAGGCAATTATTAGTGCATTGTTTTACGCTTGAATGAAGTAGGGGTTTAAAGTAAAAGTTGCAAATCTGACCAACATAAAGTCTCTTAGACCGTAACGGATTTGCATTGGCCAGAGGACGGTTTCGAACCGTTTGCCTACCTATTCCCTGCTCTACTGCAGTGCCTGTTGCAGTTTTGAACCTGTGACGTTAGTACGTCAATGTCCTGTATCAATCTTGACGTGCCGTTGTCACATTTGGCCTGCCGGATCGTGGAAGATTTCTCACGCTTCCATTTTGACGGTAACGTTGTCGAAGATTCATAATGGTATTCATGGCCTAGCGACGTCAGAGACGCTGACGCCGGATGCAAGTTGATGAAGTGCATGAATTCGTTTATTTTCTTGAAGTCGTGGCATCTTGTTTATAAGTGAAATTCAAATGTACTGTGATTTAATTATTGCATAGCAAGTAAAGATATCGGTCAGTGACAATCTGTACTTGTAAACATGTTGCACGGGTAGCACGTGCAAAAGGTTGCATAATGGCCTTCAGTCAGTTTGAATGACATCCACGTGCTTAAATACTGGGTAAATTAGTGCAATATATGGAATATTATTTTGTTACTCATGATAGTAAAATCTTTTTAAACTTACTAACGAAATATTTACGCTCAATATAAAAGTGCACAGTTTTTTTGTGTCAGTATATAAAGAATAAGACTTACTCTAAGTCCTTTTGCGTGGTTTAACTAACGATCTTTGAACGAAACGCCTACTCTGCATCTGGACAAATAATTTATTTTCTTTCATCAGCACATACATAAGAAACAAAGTTTTAACGCACTTGGTTTTCAGCGACTCTTATATCCGCTCTTAGACTACTTGTTTTACTTGATGACATTGGAATATGCCTAATCATATAACTAAATGATCATTATGATCAAATATTAGATTATCGATATGAGCAAGTGTAAGGAGCACTCTGTTTAAGTCCTTCCTCAGGATTGTTGGGTAAACGCCGCGTTGGTAAAAAACGTAAAAGACTTTAAGGCGAACATCGTTTTAGGTATTTTGAAAAAAAAGAGAAATTTTGATGTCACAACACAATGGTACATGTTTCGAGTGTCGGTGTCTAGCATATCCGCGTCTTGAAAAGTCTATGATTATCTCATTTATAGAAATATGTAGAGGCACGGAAATTCTCATTACAATATGTTTTGGAATTCAATGCTTATATTGCTGAATATGCCACACTAATTTTGACGGCCTTCTTACACATATTTTTGGAGACATCATTATGTTGTATAATTATGTTTTAAAATGTATTTCATAACTCAGAAAAATATCTTAGTTTACAAAGTGTTTAAATTTATAAGTCAACACTGAAGGAAAGACGATGTAGTTCGAGTCATGAAGTTAACATGATAATCTTAATCCATTGATTATGTACATGCATACAATTACCGTATACTCATTTTATATCCTAGGGACATTTGGAAATGGTTACAGAATGGATATGCATTTTGGAAAAAAATCTACACAAAGAACCATCCTTTTTTGTGCGTAAAGTTGAAAGTTTTTACCATTATCTCAAAGGAAAACAACAAGGCGTTGGCTTGCCGACAGAGGGACAAAGTTGCATACAAAGTGAGCGTCAAACTGAGAATGATCGGAAAGATGCACCTCCTTGTTTTGAGGTTTGTTCTTTTTTACAACACATAAATGAATAATTCCTTGTCATCAAGTTAGTTCTTTAAAGTTTCAGCCGCGGAATCATGCTTTGGCTATGGGGCAATAGTGTATGAAAAGAGGGGATGTTTTGTTTCGCAATAAACATTATTTTTTATTTTTGTAGTTGAATATTTCATATGAACTAACATTTCTCATTATCTATTTGATGAGAACTCAAAACTAAGATCACATGTATCAAACAAAGTTTAGCAAACTGTCCATATCCCGTGTGTCTGTGATTTCTATATCCAGTTGCAAGTAAGGCGCTTCAAGTAGTTAATATGGTGGAAATTACACCATTTCAAAGGCACCATTTTTTCCAAAAGGAGGCGTCACCCCTCTTGCACCATTACTCCGCAAGCCTTTTCTGTAGCCCTTTACAGAGTTCTAGAACCTTTATCAGTTCCTTGTTCTTCTCGAAGTGCTGAAATGTTTATAATATAAAAGATGTAATCGAGTTGGTATAATCTATATTTAAATTTTAGCTCACATAAACCAATGCCTCAGGGTGAGCCGCTGACTGTCCCTCATCCGTTGTTGTCCATCCGTCGTGCGTCTTCACCATTGCTTCAAATGAGTGCATCTCATTAAGCCCGCCCGGATTTGCGTGAAGTCAATATCTAACATAGCCTTATATAGGAAAAAAATAAAATCTTCTAAAAACACCATATGACCTAGAGTAAGTTAAATCGTGTGTAACATTGTCTAGTGGTCCTTTACCATGTTGTTCAAATCCTTCCATTGTGGTCAAAATTGAGCCGAAGCTGAGGTCACTGTCCTGGACCTTTGCGTAGTTTGTTTACGCACCTTGAGTCAAAAAGACCTCTAACAGGTTTGTTCAAAGCATATCTCAGGGGTCAAAGTTTACCCTGCCCGTGGTTGCTTGTTTAACATAGATTTATTTCGGAAAAAAAACTATAAAAATCTACCTTCCCCGGAACCACTAGGCATACAGCTTAGCTATTTGGTATGTAACAATGTGGAGTGGACCTCTGCGTAATTTTGCTTACGTACCTTGCGTCAAAATGACCACTTGATCTACTGACCTACTTTCTTGTTTTTAATTTTACAGCAATGAACTTAAAACCAGAAAAATACTTTTACATGCATATTTCAATTTTGACCTTGGCTTGCCTTAACCTTGACCTACTGGTCTACTTTTTGTTTTTGAAGCTACATTAAAGTGACATTATGCGCATTTTTTTTCAAGTAAAAATCTAGTTGAAAATGGTGTGTGTACAAAAGCGTACAGGAAATAATAGCTTTTAACCCAATACACCAAACTCTTCACGATGCCAGTACGAAGTAATAACTTTGCAAATATTGATTTTCTTATTTGACTGGGAGAGTCAATTTAAGAAAAGAACAACTGCATGCAGGAGTTGCTTCCCTTCCACTGCCTAAGTCTCTACCAACATCAACAACGACACAATCAACTACCATTTTATCAGTCCGATATTTTTATATCTAAAGCACCAACTTCAAATACTAATGCGGCATAATCATTAATTTAACACATTTAAATGAACAGCAACCAAAAATTGCTTTTATAAAACTGTCACCAAAAATACGCTATGTGCAGTAAGATGCGCATAATGTCACTTTAATATACCAAATATACAGTTTTTATGTAAATTTCAAGTCCGACTTTGGAAAACCTGGGTCTAATGACCAACGTTCTTGTTTTTGAAGCTACAGCTGCAACGAAATTTGTTCAACGGGGAATCCCAGGGTCGGTCAGGACTATAAACAATCTAAATGGAGAAACACGTTGGCTCTATATCGCTCAAATGAGTATCATTGCACTTTAAAACAAAAATTCAGATCAAAAGGTCATATTTAAAGTCATAAGAAGACTCTTAGAAAGTAGTTTTTAAACGATGGGGGAGGTGGCAGGGGATTTACGGATAGATATTAGACATAGTGATCATTAGACTGTTTGAGCCAATTATAGCAATTAACTTTTGATAACCGGTTAACTCTCCCGGGCGCTCCCAACAAAACTGCGCGTGCTCCGTCGCAGTATGCTGTTGTATATTTATAAGTTTCATGACTTTCAATACATTGAATCCTTAGTTGCCTATATCAATGAAACAAAGGGCCATAACATTGTGACGGCATTTTGCGTGCATTATTCCCAAACATATATAAATTTCTGCTAAATTTAAAAAAAAGTCTAACCAGTATTAAAATATGGTTCAGAACTTAAAAAATGCCTCTGTGAAATGTCTTTTTGAAAGTAACCAAGGGCAATTACACTATATAACCAGGTATATTGTAACAGTATTTGGCGTGCATCATTCCCCTACCGAAATATACATTCACGCTAAGATTCAATGAAATCTGAAATCTTAAATATTAAGACGTGGCTCCGGCCGAAAACAATTCAAGGTCCTCACTGTAACAGACACGCACAACTTCAATTTCATCTTCCAATCTTTGAATGAGTTTTCAAATTTTCTTCCAGAAAGATACTTTTTGAAATTATGTAACTGAAAGAAGTCACAAGAAGCCATGTCAGGTGAATATGGTTGGTGGGAAACAACGATCCTTTTCAGTTGCAGTTGTGGCTTTGTGCGGAGAAGCATTTTCTTGCATATCAGATTGGCATATCCGTTGATTTTGCCTATGCCGGAAAAACCGGTCTGGCACTCCTGATATACCAGATGACTCTCATGAATTACTTATGACGTAACATTTTAAACATAAGAGCCTCGTTCAAGCCGAAACAGTTACCCTTCGGTGACGGATATTTCGATCTGAACCTCGTGTCATTCTCCGTCCCATGATGACCATTGGTGTTGTCTGTTTTCCCTTCCTTAATTCAGTATGCCAGAAGCGATGCCCTGTACGTCACATGTATAGCATCTTGATGCAAGTAGACGTTCACCAAATAATAGGTAAAATTGGGTACTGACTTTCCATCAGTGTAATTTTCACTGTTCCCTTTCACAACGCTATATTAAAGGTCCAATTATAAGCCCCTGGTGGCTATTATGTTTCATATGTTCATATTGTATCTAATAATTGGCTAAAGCATGATATATTATTCAAACTTTGGCAAGAAGGAAGTGCTTCTTTTGCAAGACTGCAGTGACATAAACATTAAACTTTTGACTGCTTTCAGTTTAACTGGGTGATCTTTCTATAAGTTTCTACATGTATAATCCTTTGTAATATATATTTTACTATGGGCGCTAGAAATCTGAGAAAACATTCCTTGCCAATCACCATGTTTTTATGACACTTTTTGAGGTATGTGTTGATTTCGAAATATTTGACATTTCTTTTTCTCTGATATTGTATATTTAAGCTGGAGTCATTCTTCTATGGCTACCTGTAAAAATAACCGCATCCATATAAATAATATACTTTATTTACGCATGAAATTCTTAAAAATTGCTCCCCGACGTTAACAGCGAACGCGATGTTTGTGTATTAGAGTACAGTTACGCTTGCCATTTTATTATCTTATTAAATAGCTGCTACTGTAAAAATATTTTTTTTCTTTTCCGTTGCAAAGATATTTTTGTTACTTATTCATAAATGACTTTCGCACAATTTGCACTTTTCATTTTTTGTTTAAAAGTAGAAAATATCTTTCAAAATAATTTTTAGTGAGCTATTTTTACGAAGATATGTTTACAGCGCTACTTAAATTAAAGTCAGAGCTTTTCTTTATTCAACAGACCGTCAGTACACTAATACAAAACTTTGAGAAGGAATTGAACAATGTAATAAAGAAGCTTCCTGAAACTGAAAGAAAGGAACAGAGTACAAGAGCAGAAAAAAGTACGTAATCAATTTTAATGTCTTATTACAAACAAGACACTCGAGAGCTTAAAGCTAGAACCATGTTTATCACTATTTTGTCAAAAATGACATTTTTGGTTTATACCCAATTTTTGCTTAACTGGTTGTCAAGATATTGATAAAAGATCAAACATCGTATCAATATTTATCCAAAATGCCGTCTGCAAAAAGGTAGTATATCAAGATACATATAAAATATGTATCTATTTCACCTTCTCTGAGATACCAAAACACCGCATGCCACTTAACAATATACTGGTATTACAGATTAAATCTAAAAAGCATGTAATTGGTATTCCAAAACCAAGTAAGTTACAATACAGTTTTGTGGTATTGAGGGTTAATCGAAAAAAGGACAATTTTTGCGTGCCAAATCCATGTATCTCATGAACATATTTTCCCTACCTTTATTGCGGGCCGCAGCAGCGGTCCGCTATATTTAATACGTGGTTGGAAAATGTAACATGTAGGTGAAGTAGTGTATAGTTCTTTGAACAAAATGTTATGAAAATCGCATAGGAAGTTACGATAAAGAATGGGTTAAACCACTGTTCATTGTGCAGCTTTAAAATTGTCAAAAAAATGATATTCCTATCTTTTATACATGTAAAACGTCAAATTA
Source organism: Saxidomus purpurata (assembly GCA_022818135.1). Taxonomy (NCBI): domain Eukaryota; kingdom Metazoa; phylum Mollusca; class Bivalvia; order Venerida; family Veneridae; genus Saxidomus; species Saxidomus purpurata. The sequence continues at coordinate 11,994,212 of JAFMSR010000016.1, forward strand.
TTTTATATGTTTATGTAACGTCTAATAAGTAGTGAAAAGTTTTTATTGTTCGGCCAGTATAAAAACCGATATCGGTCAAACATGCCGGTATCTTCCGGTATCGGGTAAAGTGGGTCCATTACGTTACTATGACTCGATTTGCATAGTTTAAAATTTACAATCACACTAACTGGTCGGGATGCACTTTCTAATTTTATCAGACTGGTTTACCTCTCGTGTTATTAGACTGGTCTACAGCAATAAACTGACAGGTAGCCAAAGTTAACTAATTGGTCGGTAACATGACTTATAGTAATCGTAAAAATGTTGTAGTTTCGTTTACAAACATTTTGACTGCAAACGATTTTGTCACGGAGGATAGAGGCAGGAATGGTATTGTATATTCTGAGAATCACCTTAATGGAACATAGCGTAGAACATATGATAATATTGCTGCGTTAACTTTGTTTTGATTAACGCTGAATGAAAATAGGGGTCGTATAATTATACAATCCAATGAAAAAAACGGAAAGAGTATAAAGACTATTTAAAGCTTTTTCATGAATATATGCTTTTGTTTCTTTTTAAATCATAAATGATACACTGGAAATGAGAAAGAGTTACTAAATTGTAAATGCACAAACCAGATAGTCAAGTATTTGCTTTACACGAACCTAGAAAATAGATTTATACTGTCTCTGTTATAAAGTCTGTAAAGTTTATTTACATCTCCTATTTCGAAATATTCACATGAAAGCTTTGTTTCTAGGCCCGCTGTAATACGTAGTATCACAGTTTTTCTTGTTTAGACTTATTATGACAGGACAGTAAGTGGTGAGAGTAAACACTGGGAGTTGATTTATTTTAAGCAGATTGTAACAAAAAACAACATAGAAGATATTATTTATTTTTGATCCTAGCTAAATAGCCAAAATGTTTTATATTAAACCATAATTAGTATTACCTGAATTCAAAGTTTATTCAAATTGCGTTGAATAGGTATATCTTTAATAAAAATGTATACATTGATAAAGTAGGTTAATAAAATAAAACATAGCTGAAAACATAGTTTTTTTATGGAAAATATTTCGACGGGCTTTATATAAGAACACTTTAACATAATGACTCTACATGTATATAAACACCAGTTTGTGGTTTATGTTTATACAAGAATAAATCGAGCCAACTACTTTGTTGCATAATTAGCTAATTTCATTCTCACAAATAATTTCTGAGTCAATATGAGTGATAAATAGTTATATTTCAGATGTTATCTGATCACTCTTATATCTTTGGATTCCTACACTGGCAAATGAGTTTGAATATTCTTTAGAAAACAAAGAAAAAAAAGTGAGCAATTTAAGAAGTTGCACTGAAAAAAAAAGCAAATTTAAAAGCACAAGACAATAATGAAACATATTTTTACAAAATGAAGTGAGCGCAAAAGAAATCCGACTAGAAATAAATAAAATGCATTCTACGTTCTGTTGATGATGTGTCACAGAGTGCTAAGGCAAAAAGATTAAACTTGGAAACAGACTGTGACAGTAAACAATTACAGACTATGAATAAGTGTGATTGAAGTAAGCCTTAATCAATCAGAAAAGAACACAAATCAAGCAGCTGCATACTGTATTGAAGAAAATGAAAATGATCAGTCCGATAATTTAATTTGAAATACACTAATACCTGCAGACGGACACCATGAGCAGTTACTACACACTTTTTGATAAAACCAGAACAAGTGATATCACATGGTAATCACTTTTTCGAAGTAGAATACCTTTTAGAGCCTGAAAGACAAACATAAACGAGACAGTCTGTTCGTAAACATCTTGAGGGTAGTGCAAAAGATTCAATAGTTTTTTTTTAAACAAAGTCAGTCCGGAGAATGCAAAACTATTTAAGAAGAATACCATAATGAGATAGAAAACTTAAAAAGTGATGGATACTGGTCAATCAAGATTGCGTACGTTTTATTATTTGAAGCAAACTACACAAAAGCCTTGGTACAATATGTACCAGTAAACATGACCAACCATTGATAAATATTGTTCCCACAATGACTGCTTTAGATCAAGGTATCAAGTACTTACACCAAAAACAAGGAAACAAGGCTCCAAAGAGATTGCAAGAAGCAAGAAAATACCCCTTTGGGCGAGAGAATCAGACAGATAGAATATGCAAGATGATTTTCTTAACACACATGGGTATATGTGAAGCAAAAGTGACACGAGCATTTGGTCACTTTTACGGTAGAGATGAAAGGAAAAGGCACGCTCCTTGTAATGAAACAAGTTAAAAATACCTGACAGGTGTTGATAAACACATTGAATAATTTCCTACTTTGACGATTGCATAACGTTAGAAAATACATGACGAAAGTATACAGCACCAACTTTGACAATCACATAATACATAAAGAATATAATTTTATAAGGAAATGTCTGTCAGAGTACGTTAAGCCAGTTACAGCAGTTACAGCACCATTATACAGACATACTTTTGACAGGACACTTACAGATGATTTGAAGGCTGGATAAAAACTCCACCAAAACAGAAAGGAAAAGAAAAACACATGTGTATCACCTTAAAGCCAGATTGTATTATCCACATACACACCATAATGATTCGAATGTTTTCATTGAAATGTAACATTGTGCTGAAAACCAAAACCGGACATGTCTAACTACTTGCTTTTGGCACCATAGATATTGAAAATTTAAGATGTTTATACCAACCAAAGAGTTATATAGCCAGATTCATGGATTTGGTATTCAGAGATCTACATAATTTTCCAGTTTGTCTCAAAAACAAAAGCACTTATTTCAAGGAACATAATTCTGTAGAAAAAGTAAAGATATTAAGATAATATATTTATGCCAAAAGAAAACTATCATTTTTCTCTTGTTTCAAAGGGATATTTAATAATAGCTATATAGCTGAAAACATTAGCCCCTGAGTTTTATAGTTGTAAAAGATTTTTTGTAATAAGAGTTTTTAAGCTCAAAAAACAATTTTTTCTTTCTTCTGAAAAATGTTCAAATCGCTGACACTTGGTTCTAGTTTTAAGCCCACGAAGTATGTACTATATAAGCAAGCCTATGTTTCTTTACATGACTAGATTTACATTTAAATGAAATTGTTATATTTATGAAACTACATTACATCTCATTTCGTGAAATTCGTGAAAAATGTACAAACTTCTACTCTATGGAATTAGTTCACATAAAATGTAAAAGACTGAAAAATTTGCACCGACTTCTCACTTTATGACCATTATGGCCGTTTAACTTACCAATTTTCAAAGAACAAGCAAAATATAAATTGACAATTCAACAGAATATACATCTGAGAATGAAAAGGACATTGCATAGCTCTACAGTAAGGAAGAAAGTTTGTTTATCAATGGACAATTACTAAACGCTGAGCAATCTTAAATAAACGCATTGATGTCATTCAAATAATTTTAAATAGGACGTTCATGTAATTATGTGCAAAACAAACTTTCCGGTTTAAATAGACTGAACATCTGGCCAGGCTACGAGCAATAACGTTTGTCTGACAGGATAATTCAGAAACAAATTTCAAATTAAAAGCGTCATTTGCTGAAGAACTATTCTGTAATGTTTTCTGGCTTTAGTTTAGATACTATTAAGGCAATACACGAGTCAAGTTGTAAGTATCAATGTATATATCAAGGTCCATACCTCTATAAAACTAAAACATAGTCAAAAACCAAGGTATGCTATAGAATTTCTGTAATGTTTCACGACTCTTTATCAAATTCATATGGAATAATGTGCGATACAATCTGAGAATGCACATTTTGTAAAGTCAAAGGGCCTAAACTTCGTCCTAAATGCATGCTGTGTTGAGTTATAAATAAGAAAGGTTGCATATATTGTTATACATATCACACAAAATTTAAATGCACGTGTAGACGAACAAGGCAAACTATCTACAAATCACCGAAAATGGTTAAGACATAAATTATCACAGCTTAAGTCATTGTAAACTTATCAAATGTATTGTATCATACCCCTTTTCTTCAAATATACCGATATATGTTTATCCATACATGTTTAAGAAAGCATTTACATATTATGTATAAGCTTATTGAATGTGCAGGTAATGCTTTAAGTTTTTTTATAGAATCAACTACCACCGTACAAGTGTACGACCGTTACGGTTATCTAGCAGACGATTTCATGACGGCAGCAAAGAAATGGACACCCGATCAGTTCGAAATGAAAAACGTTATAACGGTTTCAGATATTGATAAGGACAAGCCTGTTTTATTACTCTGTCTGGCTGACTCTAGGTTACAGCCCGATGCTGATTACGCATCGGAATTGGTAACAAGTAAGATGTTTCTGTTTTCCTGAAGTATTCAAATTGTAAGTTATAATGGTTTTTTCTTTATGATATAACTCTATTGCAGTACATGCGTATTATATATGCTACATAAAGATTCAAGTTGGCACATGCGTGAAAAATAAGCAATTTGAAAGGGACTAATGGCATACAGGTTAAACGTTCTATCTAAGCTATTCTGTTAGTTTTTCATCTCATACATTTGCCCAGCTACATATACCTTCATCGAATTCAACTAAAACTCCCAGAACATAATAAAATGTGTCCTGGAATGGCATAGCAGTTGCATTATCATGTTTTATGTACATTAATTTTACAGAAAAAAACGATGTTTTTATTTTCCGGTGTCATTATCATAAAAAAATAAGTTTATCTCTCTACGATGTACTACATGATAACTCTAACGTCGCAAATGTCGTCATTACTAAACTCTCAGTCAACAAAGGCAATGTATTACAAAATACTGGTGCAGAGACCATAAAATGCCAATTAATAGACTTACTTACAGATTATTTGAAAATACAAACAATCTCAGAGGTTATAGATATAGAAATTTGTGTTTTCGTGTAAAATAGTTATTCAGTACCTATGACTGTTCAGAGTTTTGTAATTTGAATTTGCTAGTATCAAAACACTTTATGTTAGAAAAGATTAAGAAATGCTGTTAAGAGACATATGTTGCTAGTTGGAGGAATTATATTACTTCTGATTATGGAAGAAGTAGATCTTGCGGTAACAAGTTGCGCACATACCAACTGATCAAATCTTTTTGAGACTGAAGCATACTGCAAAATTATCATGCCTCGAACTCATAGGTCTGCTTTTAAAGGTTCAGAAGTGGTACAGCTCCAATTAGAATAGAAACTGGGAGATACGAACAATTGCCTGAAGATCGAAGGAAATGTCCATTTTGTATGAATTCCATAGACACAGAATACCATGTAATTATGGAATGTCCAGTTTATAGCGAGATACGTTAGATTTATTTGAAAATATTGAACTTAAACCAAAAAATGTTGATTAGATGTCAGCTTTGTATGCTTATTTTCGGATCAGAGTTGTGTTAGAAATATGGCCAAAACCTGCTGTGATATTTTAAAAAGTAGAAATCAATTTGTATATACATACGGTAAAAGATAGATGGTAAACACTCATTAGTTTGTATATAGAAAGATGATTTAAGCTCGACTTTTCGAAGAAAAGGAGAGCTATCCTACTCGCCTCGGCGTCGGCGTCGTTGTCGGCGTCCACGTCCGCATAGGTTTCACACCTTGGTTAAGTATTTCGTACCACCTCACTTTATTTCAAAAGTATTTGAGGTATTGCTTTGAAACTTACCATACTTGTTAACGATCATAACCACCATCAACAGACAAGAGTACATAACTCTGTCAATGTTTTTGTCAGAATTATGGCCCTTTTCTGACTTAGAAAATACATTGAATACATTGAATAGGGGGAAATCAAAGTCTTGTCAGAATTATGGCCCTTTTTCGGTTTTAGAAAGTGCATTGAGCTTGGTTAAGATTTTCGTACCACCCATCTTTATTTCAAAACCATTACAGATATTGCTTTGAAACAAACCATACTTATTTACCATCATTACTTTCATCCACAGCCAAGAGTGAATAACTCTGCAAAGGTTTTTGTCAGAAATATGCCCCTTTTTACTTAGAAATGCAATAAAAATTCCTTTAAGTGAACATTTAGATAGATGCGGAAATAAATAATTTGAAATGTTTCCTTTTTTAAATTAAAAAATAAATGTGTCAGCTAGGTTAGCAAAAGAAAATTATTTTATTAACAAATTCAAACCCAAGGCTTAACGCCATCAATTTACATTAATTATCTGCCTTTTTATAACAGTAATCTCCCTTGCAGGAAGTTTTGACGTCAACGTCATAGAAGCAACGTCATTCACTACAATTGTGCCTGATAAATTGTATGAAACGCGTAACACAGTGTTAATTATGTTAATTAAATCTTTATTTTAAAGCCATATCAAGTCATTTTTATTTAATTCATTATATATATTGCCTTTTCCGGCATTTAAAGGTTTTAAACCTAAGGACTATATATATATATATATATATATATAAATATATATATATGTGAAAAATTCAAAATTTGTGCCGGAAAAAAAGTTAACTATGGTAAAAGATTAAAATACAGTCAATTATCGGGTTAGAGCAAAAACGCCATTTTTTCAGGAAAATTGTATAACATTATAATTGCGACAAATTGGTATTATGGATACATTACTTCACACAAATATGGGAAATAATATATTCAATGTTTAGTATAAGAGGTTTTTATTGAGCAAAAATTAGTTTTGTAATAATCGTAGATATAATGATTTTGCAATAATGCAGCATATTGAGAAACGATGGTTTTGCTGGAACACTTAATCAAAATTGCAAATCAAATGCACCATGTAAAAATACCGCAGTTTTAAATAAGGCTTTCTGCTGGTATGTTTTAGTTAATTCCATCCCTCATCCACCCTGCATAAGTGTTGCAGTTGCAAATGCGGAATTTTTGCTGTCATAGTTTGGTTAATTTTAAAACATATTTGTTGCGTAAGAATATTGCTTATAAAACTGAATGAGTTTTGCTTTGACCGAATTGATAAATGTATTCAGTATAAAACTGTGTAAAAACATGATATATTCAGATACAATATTGCACTATTGCAAATACAGCATATCATTAAATAAAAACTAACGTCAAAAAATAGCATATACAACGTCTTTGCTCAATAGTAGGTAGTGTCAAACGAAATAAAATGATAGTATCTTTGTTACATTATCTAATTATTATGTAAGCATAATGTAATTATTATGTGAGTTATTAAGTTTAAATGCAATCTTCATACCTGGCATCAACAATGCATATGAATAAGTTATTGTTCCATTTCCTTCTACAATAGTTTACACCTTTTTCTCATCACCTGTGTCTACATCGCTTTCTTCAATGTTTGGTTCTGCGAGCACTTCATTTGCTGATAGACTTGATGTGAGAGACTTATTATAGTCTTGAAATTCACTGGGATTTTTAATTTCGTTTTTTGCAAATGGTTGTGATGTGTTTCTTGTGGCACTTAATAATGGTAGTTTGCTCTTATACATGTACAGCTTTGGAAGTGGTTCTTTGGTATCGTGTTGAGCTGCTTTTGTGAGATGTATCCTCTCAAATCTCTCTCATTCATACCATATGTGAAGTAACAAGCCTCAAGATCGCTTTCAGTAAACCGCATCCACTTCATTTGCATCCAGTTTACTTTCAGTCCAATATCTGAATGCGTGGTCTTTAGGTTCTTTGATTTAAGATGTTTAAAATCAAGAAAATCTACATATTTTATTGGCACTACAGAGTACGGCTTGTCGCATCTGGCCATGGCAATGACAGTGTCCCACTGACTTAGTACATTAATTTGAGTTTTCTTTTTCGAAACTGGATTGCAGCGTGTATAATGTCACACTCCATAAGTGTCTGGCACGTTTCAAGGACTTTGTGATCTATTTGTTTAATATTCTCAATTTTGTTTACCACGTAAAGAGATATTGAAGACAAAGGTATATACTTGTCGAAAACTCACAGGATCCCCTCTTTCCATTCACTTCTGTCCATAGATACCATGAAACGTCGCTGTTTCCCAAACTATAAACTGACAGATTATAGCAACAAAACTACTTCGTATAGTACATCACACTGACCAAACTACAAGGTGTGTACAGCACCGGGTGCATGTGTAGAGCCTACTGTCTTGTTTGGCTAAGTTTTTATCGTTTTCCTTATCTTCCCGGGCTGTTACTTTTCATTATTGGTGCTGTTCGAACTCTTCATTTTATTTGATAACACACCAGCTACATGGTACTTCGCAAAAAATTGCATCGATCTTCTTGGGAACGTGGAATGAGAGATTAAACTGTTCATTGAATATACGTCTGTACACTGATATTTTTACTGGTAATTATTCATCTTGTTCGCATGTCTCTTTATATAGATCGTATATGTTTTTAATTGTAAAGTTTAATTAAAGACATTGGCGCGTTGATTCCTTTCTAATATAACGTGAGGGCAAGTTCAACTGTAGTTACGGTTGTATTGTTATCATTAGCTGGTCAACTTTGCTTATGTACATTGTCACTATGCGACCAAACAGGTTGGCAAGAGCAAGTGGAAGAAATTCTGTTACTTTACTGGACTAATATCCCTCTTGTTTCAGGCTCTCGATTTCTTCTTAATACATGTACATCACAATGAACGTTTCCTTATCTTCTGCATTAAATGTATTTAAGAGGAACCCCATGTACTCATCGGCATGTTCTACAAGATGATTACAAAGAGACTGACGCAATTCAAGATTTGTTCCGTTTATTGCTCCTTGAAAAGTAGTGCATCAAAAAACAGTTGCCGTGACGAGAGACTTTTTGTCTCCTCAATATGTGAGAATTCAAATCTTTATCTGCCCGTCCTTCATTTGCTACCGAAGCCTGAACCATACTGACATCTTTCAATTTCTATAAATTTTGATAATTGTCACTGTCATGGGCAGCCACTTTTTCTGACTGTTTCTTTTGTTTTGTCGTAGTGTGCTTCTGCTTTTATGTACCTTTTTGTTTCTTTGACTGCATAAATGATTCCCTGACAGTTTTCATAAAATGGATGTCCTTACGAGTTTTCTCAGATACATCAGAGTAGAACTAGGTGTCAGTAGAGTTTAGGTCCTTTGAAAATGGAACATACGTTTTGTCATTATTACTAACATCAAAAATCACTATTGCTTGCTTCTGTGCATACATACTAAATGGAATCTTGTCATCATGTGTACTTTTCTTAGTTTCTGTCGTGTTTCTGTCTATGCAGGGACTGGACACAGGTGGAAGGAACATACCTTTGACTTTTTTTTCGTTAAGCTAATGTCTTTTTCTATGCATTTTAAAATTGATATCAGAATAAATGAAAAATAAGTTAAAAAAAAATTATTTGTTCATAGCTCTTTACCATAGACTAGGTTCCGAACACGCTATATGAAAACAAACATTTCGCTCCGAACAACTCTTTTATTTCCTTCAAATTTGAGTTACGTCAAACAAATTTGAACGTATTTTAGAGGGAAATGATAGAGCTTTAAGAAAAATTACTTCAATGAAAAATTCCAAGCTGTTTTCATTCTATAAGCGAAAATGTCAACGCTGATACAGCGATGTTCGCTCAATCCAGAAAAATGTCACAAATATTCCGACAGTGATTTTCGCTAAATTCTCCACTAATATTACGGTACTACGATTTGATCGATTATTATTCCCCCACAAAACGAAGTTTGGGGGAGGGGGGTATATAGGAGTGAGCTTGTCGGTTTGTCGGTCGGTCTGTTGCTTTTCATGGTTTCCGGATGATAACTCATGAATGACTTTACCCTTTTGAATAATTTTTGGTACACACGTGCAACTTCATGAAATACAGGTCAAGTTCAACTTTGGGGTCAGTAGGTCAAAGGTCAAGGTCACAGTGACTCTGAACTGTAAAACAGTTTCCGGATGATAACTCATGAAAGGCTTGACCGATTTAAATAGTTTTTGGTACACACGTGCATCTTTATGAAATACAGGTCAAGTTCGACTTTGGGGTCAGTAGGTCAAAGGTCAAGGTCACAGTGACTCTGAACTGTAAAACAGTTTCCGGATGATAACTCATGAAAGGCTTGACCGATTTAAATAATTTTCGGTACACAGCTGTAACATCATCAAATACAGGTCAAGTTCGACTTTGGGTCAGTAGGTCAAAGGTCGAGGTCTCATTTACACAAGTTATTGTATAATAACTCAAATCTATGTTCTTGTGGCCATTCATTTCTTATGGTTGCCATACTTCTGTGACAAAGCTGTATTGTGGGGGTATAATTCGTCACTCTTGTGACAGTTCTAGTTTGTATTTCCCCTTAGTTAGAAGGAGGCTCAATGCAGGGAAATCACAGGCTATATTGCCAAACAAACACACAGATAAATGTCGGGAGTTCTAATCTGAAGTTAGCTTCGGCTGGAGAGCTATACAGGGTTTTTAGCAAATCAAATTTAATCTAAATGAATATATAGAAAAACGATTACTTCTGCCAACAATGATCTATGTAACTAGGTATATAGATCTACTTTCCAAGCCGCAAATTGATCTCGTATCTCAAAAAACAATTTATTTTTAAAAACCATTAGAAATAATTATTTTTAATACTTTTCAAATATTATGTGTTCTACGCAACATGAGATAAATATCAGCGATACATGCAAACCGCCGACATTTTCTGCTGTAATGCCTATTTTTCTTGAGCATTAAGTACTCCTTTTAAAGCCCAATATTTACGAGCATGCGCGAAAATCATAAACAAGAATTATCTCCCCCGACGGAGGCCAAAGCTAAATTTTGCAAAACAGTCAACGTTTTTATTTTGTCTCATCTATTTCTAAAATAAATTAAAAAACAAACTTTTCCTTGCTTGTCAGTAGATACTGCGTTTTTGCTCTAACCCGACGATATAAATATAAAAACTTTCCCGAATATCAGCCTTACGTTTGATATTCATTTTGTACTGCCTGTAATAAGTTGAATGAATCTGCTTCGTAATTTAGATATGGGTTGTTCCGTTGATGAAAGTAACATAACGATCTTGGGTAAATCAAAAATCACTTAATAAAAAGTTTATCTTAAGCAAATTTTACTGGTTTTAAAAAAATATTATCAAACTGGCGGAGCTTCATTTAGACCTTTAAGGAAGCATTTTATGTAAAACAAATGTTATTTTCCAATAGTTGGATCAGCAGGCGTGTTTACTGCATGGCGCGGTGTTTTCTTTTGACCTTTTAAAACCCATTATGAACCCCATTCAATATGGTGTTAAACGTTGTATTGATATAATTTTCTTTCTTATTATTTAGGAGGACTTGAACTGCTTTGATTAATATTTTGATTATTAGCTCAACTTTTCGAAGAAAAGGGGAGCTATCCTACTCGCCCCGGCGTCGGCGTTGGTGTCACACCTTGGTTAAGTTTTTCGTACCACCCAACTTTATTTCAAAAGTATTAGAAGTATGGCTTTGAAACCTACCATACTTGTTAACCATTATAACCTCCATCTACAGACAGGAGTACATAACTCTGTCAAGGTTTTTGACAGAATAATGGCTCTTTTTTACTTAGAAAATGTATTGAGCTTTGTTAAGTTTTTCGTACCACCTCACTTTATTTCAAAACCATTGGAGGTATTTCTTTGAAACTAACCATACTTGTTTACCATTATGACCTACATCAACAGACAAGAATACATAACTCTGTCAAGATTTTTGACAGAATAATGCCCCCTTTTTACTTAGAAATTACATCGAATATGGGTAAAATTCACTTATTGCCTGAACCTTTTGAGATATTGCTTTGAAACTTTGAATGCTTGTTTACATCATTACCCCCATCTGTAGGCAAGAGAAGGTAACTCTGTCAGGGATTTGTTTTTAAAATTAAGGCCATTTATCGACTTAGAATCTTGGTTAAGTTTTTCGTACCATTCCATTTTTTGACTAAACTGTTTAAGATATAAATTTGAAAGTTGGATTACTTGTAAACCATCATGATCCCAAAACATGTGCAGGAGAAGGTAATTCTGTCAAGGATTTTATTTGAATTATGGCCCTTTTTGACTTAGAAACTCAGTTAAAATTTTCATTCTTGTCCACTTGTTGACTTAACCATTTGAGATATTACTTTGAAAGTTGGAGTACTTATGTACCATCATGAGACCTATCTGTAAGCAAGAGAAGATAACTCTGTGAAAATGTTTCTTGATTTGTACTTAGAAATTCCTAGTTAAAGTATTGTGTGCCCTTAACTGTCAAAGTTTTGTTTTATTGGCAAGCACTAAAAAAGTCGAGCGCGCTGTCCTACTGACAGCTGTTGTGTTTTGTATTTCTTGCTCATAGCCTGTTCTATTTAATTCGTAAATAATGTAAACCACCGCAGCTTTGTAATAGAGAAGAGACTGAGTTACTGCGCGTAACTGAGTAATCTGCCCTGGAACACTATAACTCTTTAATCAGTGTGCAAGCGCTTTGTTTACTATATCAAGCCAGGCCTGTTTGAGAAATATAAAAGAGATCTTACTTACGACATTTAGACAAGCGAATTTCTAATATTAATCAGTGGGCTTGAGACATGAAGTCAAACATTGCAACATCATATATTTCAATCCTGTAACTCAAATAAATATAATCCATTGCGGATCCAATGTATACTCCAACTCTTAGAAACTCTGTTTGAAATAGTTCTTTATTATGATGAATTTGTCCATTGCTTTAGTTTTATATGTCTATTTTATACATATCGAATTCTTGGAGAATAACTCACGTTTCAGATTTAGCGGACTATCAAAAGGCTGCTTTTGTTGTTATTCATATGAAAGAAGAGTTTGCGCTGCCTGATAAGTCCTCCGAGTTACGTGACCACGAAAAGTACAAGAACATGCACTTCATCGATGCTGCCTTCACAAAGAAAAGGAAATATTATAGATGTGAAATGAATTCCGATGCGGCAAGGAAATTAAAAGATGTTTTGTCGAAAATTGGCTCTGCTAGTGATCCTTTTCAACCAGACCAAGCAGACCTTGACCATATGGATTCTACCACGTAACATTATTAAACCTGTAAACTGCAGCAAATGAGAATATGTTATGAAATCAATCGAGTTCTACTCATAAACATTTAACATTTAGGAATCAATCAGTTGGACTTTTGTACACAAAAACGAGTTTTACAAATTCTTCCTTCATATAAATAAAATGTTTGTCGGTGTAATTTTGTTTCTTCAAATCGAGGTAGCCATTTTGTTAGCGAATGAAATCTACTCTTTTGCAACCATATTTATAGAGTGTATGCTTGGTAATAATTGGATGAAAAAAAAGTTGAAAAAAGTAGTGCGTACTGTATGCGTTTATAATCGGATATTCTATTAGTTTCTACATAAAACCTGCTCTCAGTGTTGAATAACGTGACAGTCATGGATATTATTTCCTGATTATATTTTTGCTGGAAATAAGAAATTGAAGGTTTTGATAATTTTAGCTGCCCGCGTCCAAAGTTTAATTAAAGGGCAAAGCGTGAAAGCGATGGAGTAATTGTATGTAATAAACAATGTTACGAAAAGTATTTAGATTTTATTAGTTTAGATGCCAGAAGTATAATTTGGTTTAAACTTGATAAGAATTTTACTAACGCTAAATCTGATGTTTATTTTTGTGTGAGTTACATTACGCCTGAAAATTCTGCTAGGAATAGAAACAATAATTCTATGTTATATGAAATCGATTTATCTAGCAATTTATTACTGAAATTCGTAATTATAATTGTTTTCTGGGTCGATGACCAAAACTCTCGCAAAGGCGGCTTGATTGATCAGTTAGCTAACCTAAATCTTGACCGTTATGTGGATATCCAACAGTGTGATACAAAGATAGTAAATTTACCTGTGAGATGTAATTAAGATCAACCAGTCAACAATTTTGGGTTACACCTGTTAAATATTTTGTAAAGAAAATGACAAGTGTTTACTAAGGGCCACAAAGATGACGGAAGATGTTCTTTCCGTTCTCCTTTGAAAAATAAACCGGCTTCTAGTTTAGTTGATTACATTATCACCAGCTATGGTGGTTATCAAGATGTAAGATATTTTTGTGACCTTGATATAACAGAGTAATCAGATCACTGTCCTATTGTATTTACATTTAATTATTGTATAAATATGAAACAAAGTGACACTGTAGAATATGATGAAATATTTCGGGATATATCCAAAAAGGATTCGTTTGTAGAACAAGGTAATAACAATTGTGTATTATTTGATAATATTGATAGTAAATTGTTATATGGAGAATATGATATAGACCAATGTATGAACATGTTTTCAAATTTGGTCCAGGATATCTCTCATAAATGTTTTGCCAGGACATTTAATAGTCGTCCAAAATTTAAAATTAAGAAATCTCCTTGGTTTGATGAAAATTGTAGAAAAGCTAAACATAATATTTTTGTAGCCAAACAACGATACATGTTTGATAGGTCTGAAGAAAATAAAATACATTTTTGTATTCAACGAATAAAACGTAAATCTACATGTAAGTCAATCGCTTATAATAAAGACATAATGAAATCGTTGGTATATTTTAACTATACTCCCATATCTCTCTGAGGGTGGTCACAAGGAAATAATATACAAGTAGTCGTTTCCATATTTATAGAAAAAAACTAACCATAAGTTGTTATGTTATGATTGCCTTTACACATCATTAGTTATTGAGAGAATATATAAATAGAAGTCACCTGATACTATATGATCACATGACTGAGTTATCACAGTTAATGTACAACTCGTGCAAACATTATTAGGTATAAAACCACTAATTATTATCACTGTGACGTGGAAGTATATTAAGAAATTTAAAAACAACAATATTTCAGCTTATAATGTTGATCTCGAAGGATTTGTTTATCATTTTCGAGCATTTCGAAAGAATCTCGAGGTCGAGTTGATATAAATGATATAAAACACACTATATCAGTTAGATAAATTAATTACTGTACAAGGAATAGTAAAAACTATTTCTATGTTAAACCGTTATAAGAGTTGTAATTATGAAAAAAATATAGCTGATTTCTTCTTGATACAAAATCTTTTTATCACCTTACTTATGTACTATGTTTAATCACATATTTGAAAACTGTGTTTATCCAAATTTATGGATTAAGGGTATTATTGTACCCATATACAAATAATACCTCTTACTATAGAGGAAACACATTGGTAAACGTGATTGGTAAATTGTTTTCACTGCTATTGAGAAATCGAATAAATACATGGTGTGAATCATTAAATGTATTTAATGATTCGCAATGTGGGTTCCGTGATGGACGTTCTACATCTGAGGCTATAATTTTGTTGAAAACTATCATTCAAAACGTTTTATAAAAACGCTCTAAGCTATGGTACATTTTCACCGATTATCAGCGAGCTTTTGATACTTTAAATCGTGATGCATTATAGGTAAAGTAACTCCAAACTGGGATCAGCTGTAAAACGGTCAATATGATTAAATGTTTTTATAATGTTGTTCAATCTTGTGTAAAATTATCAAGTACTATAGATTTGTCCAAAGTCTTTGATGTTACTATTGATCTTTAACAAGGAGAATCACTATCTTCCCTTTTATCTATACTATTTATAAATGACTTCATTGATAAATCAGATATCAATTCGTTTACAGACAAAGATATTGATTTGTTCACAATGTATATGATACTATTTGCTGATGATAGTGTGTTGATCCAAAAAGCCTGCAGTCACAAATAAATAGTATTTATAAGTAGTCAGAAAATGGGATTTGAAAATTAATACTTAGTCTAGTAAAACTATAATATGTGTGTTTGAAAAGCGTAAAAGAAATGTCTATCCTGACTTTGTCATAAATGGAGAAAAAATTGAGATCGTTGATAATGTTATATACTTGAGTACATGTATATACTTAGTATATGCTTAGTCATAATATTGCAGAAACAGCGAAACAAAATATCTGCGACTGCATTGGTAATTTATCAAAATGTGGGGACTGTATAGAGGGAGAATTTGACATTTTCCCAGATGAAATACGAACCCCACACTTTTATATTTTACCAAAAATACATAAGCATCATGATCATACTTTACCTATTGACTCTCTTGGTCGGCCCATTGTATCGGCATGTAGTTCCCCTACTGATAACATTTCCAAATATTTGGATTATGTCTTAAAGCCCTACATGCAATCCCTTCCCTCTTACGTTAAAGATACGACGGATTTCCTTACAAAAATCAAGAACTGTAAGTTGTCTCCCAGTAGTTATTTGGTTAGACGTGAGTTCATTGTATACCGATATACCTCATACTGACCGCATTGACGCCTGTAAGTTTTTCTTTAGTAAAAACAAAAGTCTGTATAATAGTGAATTATCTATCGATCATGTATGTGCACTTATCGAACTCACACTCAAGAAAAAACACTTTCAATTTAATGATGACAACTACCCTCAGATTATGGGGACGGCTATGGGTGCGGCCATGGCTCCGGCATATGCGTCATTGTTCATGGGCCAGCTAGAACAATATTTTCTAGAAACCTGTCAGTTAAAACCTACGTTATGGCTGCGTTTCTTGGATGATGTGTTCATGGTCTGGGATCATTCCCTTGATGAATTAAACAATTTTATCAAGGTTTTAAATGATTTTCATGATACAATCAAGTTTACTTACGATATTTCGAAAGACCACGTATCTTTCTTTGATTAGATATATGTAAGGATTCCTGTAATAACATGTCCACAATGGTTCATGTTAAAAATACTAACATTCATCAGTATCTTGAATATTCTTCTTTCCATCCTAAAACGTGTTAGAATTACAAAAAATGAAATGAATTACAGAAATATATAATTTTCAGTCAAGCTAAAAGGTATTGTCGTATTATATCTGATGATCACTAATTTGCCGAATCCTTAGATTTGTAATTACGCTGATGACTCTTTTAACAAGGCGCTTAATAGGGCGCGTACTTTGACACAGGATCAAGCACTGGTTTACGATAATAACCATACACATACTAACATTGCGCCGTTTGTTATAGAATATAGCAATTGCCTACCAAATATTGGCCGTATTTTACATATATACTGGGATTTGTTCAAGCTATCACCAAATCCCTCGGTCCAACAATTACACTCTTATAAACCAGTCCTGGCCTATAAACGAGGTAAAAATCTCAAGGATTATTTTAGTTAGTTCAAAATATACATCTGGACCCCTTACCCCCTTCAACGCCCGTTCAAGTCGATGCAATAGGCCTAGGTGTACACACTGCACTAGAATTATTCAAACTGATTAGTTTATCAGTTCATGCAATATTTCTAAGTTTAAACTTAGAGTAAATACAGATTGTACATCTACAAATGTAATTTATCTCATAACATGCAAAAAATGTAAATACAATATTTGGGCCAAACACGACAACAAGTTTCAAGACGGATGAACAGTCATAACTTTGATATAGATAATTTCAGCGATCCGGCATTTACTAGTAATGTTGCTACTCACTTTGATAGCTTTGATCATAATATGGATGACTTTAGCTTTTTACCAATTGAGGTTGTTAAGAACGATTTGGATAGACTGATGCGCGAGACTTACTGGATCCATACTTTTAAGTACAACTTGGCCCAGTGGTATGAACAATAGCGTATTATTTGATGTGTGAACTTAACATTATCTTATATTCATTAGTAAAGGTTTTTCATATAGACATGTTTGGTTTTATATTTTATTTATCGTGCGTGTATTGAATAAATACATTTCATTTTGATAAAAACCCACCGCATCAGTCTGATCCACATGTATATATATATATATATATATATATATATATATATATATATATATTATAAACCTTACGTTGTTTTTTGTATACTGTGTGTTGTATATTTTCTGACGGAGACAAAAAGTCGAAACATATAAATTGAAAACTTCGTGTTGTTTTGATTTTATTTATACTATATACTTGAGTGCAACATTCACATACACCGGTAATATGTCAGATGCTGTACATCTGATGCCCTACAGGATCAAGCGCTTAGAGCTTATCATAATTTGTCATTGTTTGACAAAGTAAACCTTTATAATAAAACTAAACTCTCATTGTTTGACAAAATGGTGGTACCAATATTGTTTTACAGTGCTGAAGTATTGGGAATTTATTATAATACTAGTTACAAATTTGTTGACAAACTCCATTTAAGATTTTTTAAGTATATCCGCGGTGTTAAAAAGCAAATCCCAAATAGTGCTGTACTTGGAAAGCTTGGAACATTCCCATTATCAATCATTTGTAGAGAATGATCAATAAAAGTTAGGTTAAAAATTATGAAAAATAGCGATTCACCTGTGTTTATAATGTATAATGATCTCTGTCAAAATGTACAATCAGAATGTTGGGCAAATAAAATTTATTATGTGGATGATCATCTGGGTTTTAGTAAAGTTAATTTTGATGTAAATGTAAACTAATACCCAATTATACAGCGTAGAATTTTGGGCCAGTATATTCAAGAATGGAAAGAATCTATAAATGTCATTCCACAATTGGATATAAAAACGATTTTGTATTTGAAGATTATCTTTGTAATATCATGAACGATGATTTAGGAAAACATTTTTCTAAACTAAGATTGTCGTCTCACAACCTTAAAATTGAATTTGGTAGATATAGAGGTACATAAAGAGAAAATAGTGTGTGAATATTATGTAATCAAAATGCAGTTAAATCTGAATACCATTTTATGTTATGCTGTAACAACTACAGATCAGTTAGAAGAAAATACTTTAACACCGTATCATGCCCTTGTGTACAGGAATTTAAAACGCTTATGTCGACAAATAGTAAATGTCTGCAAGTGAAAGTACATGTATCTAGATGTATTAAAGTATGTATGTTAAGAAGAAAAAATGCCCTGGAAAGTTTAACTGTCCCTTTTAAAAATGTATGCATATGTGTATATACATAATGATTATTTATTACGTCGCCCCGATACAATGTGGGGGAGATGTATTGTTTTTGCCATGGATGTCTGTCTGTCTTTCCGTCTGTCCGTCTGTCTGGCTACGTAAAAGTTGAGAAATGCTTACGATTCAGAAACGAGCATAAAGATATAATTAAGCCTAGATTATTATTACCCAAGCCGTTTGGCGAGGCGGGTATTAGACATGTATTGGCGGATACCTGATGTGAGGTTGGACATCGGAGGACGGAAAAACGCAGGGGTTGTCTCAAATGATCCATTTACATAAAGTATTGCCAATAAACAAAATTATATATTTCTGTAATTCATTTCATTTTTTGTAATTCTAAAAATTAACAACACAATAGATTTATGTGCGATGTACAAAAATTAAATTCAGGTTCTGAAGAATAGAACATTTAAACAATACATGTTTTAGGTGATATCCATTTATTCGAATAGGTGGTGTCATTTTTCCCTTTAGGTGATATCACCTATTTGAATATTTAAATAGGTGATACCATTTATTCAAATGGTTAATACAATTGGTGATTTCACCTACTAGTATTTGAATAGTTGATATCTCAAACGTACATTGAATAGTAAAACAGTGCCCTATAGCTATCAGCTATTGGAATAGGTGATCTTATATATCAGCTGATACAATTTCTTATTCGAAAATCATGCTTTAGTTTTCTATGACAAGTTGTTTATTAACACAGCTAGTTTTCACTCTACTATTCAAAGATTGCATTCGCCCCGGCGTCGGCGTTTGCATCGGCGTTGGTTAAAGTTTTTTATAGATGCTTTATTGCTCTTTACCATCAAACATGTTTACTTCAAACTTAGCATACTTTTTTCTAATGACAATATAGACATCTGGAGGAAGTCACATAATTATGTCAACCATAGTTGCGTAGTTATGCCCCATTCTATGCCTGATTTTGTCACAAAAACGTAACCTTAGCTATTACTTTGCCATATCTCAATATTTCTCCATCAAACTTTGAAATTATAATGCTTATGACAACAGAATGGTAATGAAGGCAAGCAATTTGGGTCAAAGGCAAATGTGGAGCCGTCGTGGCGCAGTTGTAGCGCGTTCGCCTCAGGATCGAAGGGCTCCGGGTTTGATCCCCACCATCGACATGTCGGTAGTGTCCGCAGACAAGACACAAATTATTCCACATTGCCTCTATCTCTTCGAGGTTGATTCCATCTGGAATGAGTCTGGAGAGCGATTAATATAATCTGTAAGAACTTGTTTCGCAATCGAGAATAAACTTTAGTATAAAACAAGAGCTGTCCCTCACAAGTGACGAATGCCCCCGAAAGAGATGCCTCAGTCTGTGTCCTCTCCATGTGCTCAATAAATGTGCTATGTCATTTTAAAATCCTTCCATGCATGACAGAGTAACCACACATACAGTATTCCATTACTTTAAACACTAAGTGTGACCTTGACCTTTGAGGTAGGGACTTGGGTCTTGCACGCAACACATCTGCTTGATGTGCTAGACATTTGTGCAAAGTTATTTTAAAATCCTTCGAAGCATGATCAAGTTATAGTCCGGACACAAATGTATGCATATATACAGGATTCCATTACCTATAAACTGTAAGTGTGACCTTGACTTTTGTGGTAGGGATGTTGGTCTTGCACGCGACACGTCGTCTTGATGTGCTTGACATTTGTACCAAATTATTTTAAAATCATTCAATGCATGACAAAGTTACAGTCCGGACACGAATGTGTGCATATATGCATATATAGAGGAATCCATTACCTTCAAACTCTAAGTATGACCTTGACCTTTGAGCTAGGGATGTGGTCTTGCACGCGACACGTCGTCTTGATGTGCTAGACATTTGTGCCAAGTAATTTTAAATTCCTTCAATGCATGACAAAGTTACAGTCCGGACACGAATGTGTGCATATATGTATATATAGAGGAATCCATTACCTTCAAACTCTAAGTATGACCTTGACCTTTGAGCTAGGGACATGGGTCTTGCACGCGACACATCGTCTTGATGTGCTAGACATTTGTGCCAAGTTATTTTAAAATCCTTCAATGCATGACAGAGTTACAGTCCGGACACGAATGTGTGCATATATGCATATATAGAGGAATCCATTACCTTCAAACTCTAAGTATGACCTTGACCTTTGAGCTAGGGACGTGGGTCTTGCACGCGACACGTTGTCTTGATGTGCTAGACATGTGTGCCAAGTTATTTTAAAATCCTTCAATGCATAACAAAGTTACAGTCCGGACACGAATGTGTGCATATATAGAGGATTCCATAAACTTCATACTCCAAGTGTGACCTTGTCCTTTGAGGTAGGGATGTGGGTCTTGCACGCGACACGCCGTCTTGATGTGCTAGACATGTGTGCCAAGTTATTTTAAAATCCTTCAATGCATGACAGAGTTACGGTCCGGACACGAATTTGTAAGGGGGGACGCACAGACGGACGGACGGACAGACAGACGGACAGACGGTCAGACGGACAAACGGACAGACAGACAGACGGTGCGATTTTAATATGCCGCCCTTCGGGGGCATAAAAATAGTATAAACTAAAGGTACATTTGACAAAGTTTTGCCCCTTGTAGTACTGAGATTTTGTCAAGATTGGCCTTAATGTTGCCATTTCTTAACATGTCTTCATCATTCTGTTACATTATATTGCTTATGACAACATGGTCATGATGTATCCCCTTAACCTCTCACATCCCTACCTCTAAACCCAACCCCTCTCAGTCCGAAAAAAACTTCTCGACTTTTTTGTTACACAATTACAAAATCCCTACCTCGACCCCGTCACCCCAAATGTTTTTATAAGATTACCTTAATTATTACGCAATATATCTTAGACAAAAACCCATTTTACTGACAAGCCCTCGAATAATCGAGAGCTTGTTAAACTTTCACACAGTAACAACATAGTGCAAAAATGATGAATTTCAAAGTGAAATTTTAAAAAATGAACACAGTAGATAGCATGATTATCGTCTTGAATTTATAAACAGTAGTGAAGCCAACAGTTTAAAAACATATTTTCAATGAATTACAGAAACACTGAATTGTGTTTATTGGCCTTAAATGATATAAATGAATAATTTTGAGAACACCTCTTCGTTTTGCCTGTTTTCCGATGTCCAATCTCACATCAGGTATCTGCCAACACATGTCTATTATTCCGAGGCGGGTAATATATCCCCATATACCACGTTTAACCAAAGTGCAATCGAATTGGGTATGTTAACCTAGAATGACGTCATCTGGTTCCTTTAGTTGAACCAGGCAAAAGTGGTGGAATGGCCGGTATAATCATGGCATCGTAAACAAGTGAGCGTAAAGAAAATTTTCCGAAAAGGCATTGCTCGCCTTTATTTCCGCCATATTTATTTAACCAAACACAGACGGAGAGTACGTTCGATCAGGGTCCGTATATATACGGACCCTGGTTCGATCAACTCGTCAACCAGACATGCCCATTAGAGCTTCCGATACCGGACCATGGTTGGTGATCGAAGTCGCTCGAAGTGTACGCGAACACTCTCGTGTTTAGCATGGGATACAATGACGGGATATGTCAAGTGTATATTACCGGCTTACCCGCTAATATCAATATCTATTTACGTGTCATTGACCAATCAAACGGCTGGAAATTTCGTGAAAGGGTAATAAATGTTTATATAAAGGGTCTTATTTTTAGTAATGGCCCTGTCAGCCTGGTTAGCTCAGTCGGTAGAGCATGAGACTGTAATCTCGAGGAAACGGGTTCGATTCCCAGGGCTGATCAACTTAAATTACTAACAGTCTTTCGGATGAGACTTAAACAGAGCTCCCATGTATGGGTACTATACACCTGGCATGTTAAAGAACCAGGGGTATCTCTGCAATAGGGAGGCTTTCTGTATCTTGCACTATCCTTCGAAAACCTAAAATATCTAAACTCTTCTTGGGGCGTTGTTCATATGGGAAACCGGTACCAACGATAAAACTCTAATATACGATATAGCGGATAATTGTTGGTTTTGGTGTAATATCACGTTATAATTTTACCGAGCTGGCACCAAAAGTGATATTTACACGAGTGGCGCAGCCACGAGTGAAATTAACTACTTTTGGTGTTCACGAGTGAAATTAACGTGATATTACACCGATACCAACTTTTTTTCTGTTTATTTTATGGTTAAAACTCTTCTTTTATTGAGTTTATTTCTATGAAATAACGAAAAGCGCGGAAAACGTTAATGTGATGGAATGGCCGATATAGGTGAGCATTTAACTGTAGAGCTTGTTAACACAAACACATCATTGAAAGAAGTTTTAAAATTGGGTAAAAACTGGAAGAGTATGAGATATCATAGATTTGGTAATTTTATCAAATAGACACACACGTAGACACGCCCTTTTTCAAAACGTAATTTTGAACCCTATTTAGTCATATTTTACGATTGTTTTTCACCTGAATTTGATTATATTGATTGATTGTCATTTCATTTTGGAATAATTTTTTAGAAATGAATTCTTGTACGAAATCATTTGTATTGTATCCTGACCCTACATCAGATCAATGTCTGAATAAAGACCGACTTGGAAAATTTCGTTTCTATTTTTAGTACATGACATTCTAGCTGATTTTCCGAAAATAAGAACATAATATCTTTATTTAGATCGGACTTCTCCAGCTGATTAATACGCAAGTGCGCACAAAGGAACTATTTGTTTATGTACAATTATTATTGTTTAGATAATAAATTTAGATTATTTTGAAAAAATTGTCCAAACTATGACTGCTTTACATCAAACTGATTGTACATGAAAAGAATGTAAGGAAGATGTTATTCAAATTTTATCGCACTATATTGATGTGTATGAAAAAATTCCAATAGTTGTGTAGGGCACACATGAATTATGGTTCAAAGACTGTGGAAAGTAATCACTTTCCAAAAACCTTTCTATATACCAAAGTGTTCAGTGTGCCTCTATGGTAATGATCACACAATTTAAACCAAACCAAAACTCGTGAGTTGAGTTTTCGTTTGAATTAAATTGAGTTACATAATTTATTATATTAATGTAAAATAGTACCTGACAAAAAATCATTTTAGAACTACTACTTCTCAATAACATGACTTCGTCAAAAGATAAAAATGACTGATACAGAAGATTATTTCAAAGGAGTGATATTAAATTATATGTTCGAAGACAAATGCTTATATGTAACGATCTAATTGTTACAGGTTTTGAACACGTTTGTTTATCAATGGCTTAATGACGACATAATCATTTTCGAGTTGTCTAGTGACTCAGATTAAAAAGGAAAATCTCCGATACAAAAAGGCAAATAAACAACATACATGCATATCACATGCATGTTATTCGCAAACCTTTGAGTTGTGAAATATTCAATGTACGACTGTGACAAACTATCCGCCGATACAAAAGTTGAAAAGTTGTCCCTACTGTCACATTCTAATATAGATTCTTTTACATGTCAGTAATTATGCTCAAATGTTACATAGTAAAGCGAACGTTTTCAATCGAATTTCCTAATAAACAGATATATATTAGGAAGCCAGAATGAAAAACAATGTTATACTAGATCTATATAAAATTTTATAACATATATTTTTTTTCAGTTTTCGTATTATTTGCGAATACACAGAAAAAAGTGTATGATTAAATCAAAAACATTTGAAATTCATCTACCAACAAAACCAAACCCACTCAAAACAATTATATATCTTTTTATGGCCCTATCGTTTCTCTTTTTCACAAACGGTAGAAGTGGGTAAATTAGAGGGTTGTGTTGAAAGTTCATAGACACATACTGTCTAAACCTTAATCATTATGAAATCGAGACGAAATACAACTCCATGTACAGACGAATTTATTATGCACGGACATGAAAATGATTTTATATCATGCAATTTTTCATTTATTTTCAAGTGAATGCGTGTTGTTCGTTTAAGTATCAGAATTGTAGCAAGACAAGAAAATGAAACAATCCCTTCTTTTTCAATAAATAAAATGTAATTACTAGTTCCAGTTACAATTTGACATCTCTTTGACAAATTATTCTGCAATGCCTTAATTAACTTGTTTTCTGTGGAATACCAAAAACTGATGACAAGACAAACAGTATGTATAACAAGAGCCATGTTAGACATGGCCATCCCCCCGCCAAGTGCTCTTTCTATGACCAAGAAATTTGAGGTGAGAGGAATGGATATGGTGTAGTTTCTAATTAGTGTAATATTAGTATTTGGCGGGGTAGAATTAGGCAAGATACATTTGTGGTTCTTGGGCATGTACTTCCCAGCATTGTGCTCTATACAATGATACAAAATTTACATATACAATCTTCGTTTGCGTTTAAGGAAGGCTTGAAACACAAATTAAGCACATTTTCTAGGATATGATCTTCACAAATGTTTAAGTTTCAACTGATCGCTCATGCTTGAGAAGTGATGGTCATTTAAAGTATCATTACATGTTTCAAATCGTAATTCAGCATAATACGGGCAGTTCAGTACAAGTTTATACTAATTTATTTATTTTCGGTTCTTACAACTTATAATAATCGCTCTCGAGACTCATTTCTCGAAGAGAGAGAGGCAATGTGGAATTGTTTGTGTCTTGCCTAAGGACA
Organism: Saxidomus purpurata; assembly: GCA_022818135.1. Taxonomy (NCBI): domain Eukaryota; kingdom Metazoa; phylum Mollusca; class Bivalvia; order Venerida; family Veneridae; genus Saxidomus; species Saxidomus purpurata. Next base: position 12,019,856 of record JAFMSR010000016.1, read on the forward strand.
ATACTGACATGGCGATGGTAGGGATCGAACCCGGGGCCCTTCGATCCTGAGGTGAACGCGCTACAATTTCGCCACGGCGGCTCCACAGTTCATTACAAGGTGCTCTATAATCACATAAATTACAAAGTCTTTCCTCCATGTTTCATTAACAAATCGACCAGTTTCAATAACTAAAGGTGAAATAACGCACCTTAATTGAGCAAGCATAGAGCTCTCTTATTTCTTTATAATATTGAAACATGTAAATTGAAAACTTCGTGTTGTCTTGATTTTATTTATACTTTATAATATTAAAACATACATATTTTTCACGTTGAAATGTGTCTTAAACGTAATATATGATCTTAATTTACGAACAGATCTTACATTTTCTTACCATATACATTTGAATAGAGGCTATCAATTCTCTCATTTATGATATTTACATTTATTTGAGACTTATTTACAAAATAATTATGTAGCCCTTTATTGCGTCATTATGTCTTTAATCTCTTATTATTTGAGCACTTTCATAGTCGTCAAGTTAATATAGTGTTATCAAATTTAAGTAATAGTCTGTTCCAGAACCGTAACATTAATGGCCATCGTCTACATGTATATAAACACAATACAAACAGTATCGCCTGTAATGGCAAAGATTAGTGCAAAGTTCTTAGTGTACTCCAAGAAAGTATCGAATATCTATTTTGCACACATAACGTTTATAACCCCAAACGCCTGCTTTATAATCCATGATTGGGTAAACACATGCAAATATAATTTTTTCAAACGTTTCGGAACCGAACTCTTTCATACTATGAAGTGTCGAAATAACTTTTCCTAGTGCTCTTCTAGCAGCTTTTCCTAGACTGTAATATATTCGTTGAACTTTTTAAATACATTAAAACTTTACATTTTACATCAGTGGTAGATTAAGGTTCCTACTATATACATTTATGATGCTCGTACCAAGGTTTAGCCGCTTAATCCTGTCTATTAAACTCAAGACTTCCAGGTTAGAAATTTGATGCTCTGTCCCAAAAGTATCGTCTCTCAATGCAACGGATTTATGACGTGGTCATTGAAAATCGTACTTACAACTTCTGTATCATTCACCTGATAAGCAAGGTAAAAACACTTGTGATAGTTTGTTCTTATGCGTTCTCAGTACTAGTGCAACGGAGTAAACTTGTTTTTTGTTAGTTTTTAATGAACATTTAAAGTATAACAAACCGGTTTAGAAATATTTTTAAATGGCAGTCTTTAGTCAGTCCTCTGCATGTACAACGTTTTTTTAGGTGTGTTGTTTTAGGGTTTGTCGCCTACTGTTTCTATAATTTGACTTGCTTTGGTAGCTTGTTTGATGGCAGATAAGTTTGTATGTTTCCCTTGGCGAGATATCTTTTTAGGGATTTTATGAATTTAGGGTAAAGTTATGACTGTTTGTTGAAGCTATAGACTTGTAACTTAACAACTGCATATGTGTTTCATAAAAGCTCAAACTAAAGAAATCTTTTCAGAAAAAGCTGATTGCTTGAAGCTTACAATAGCTCTATATGTATCGTTTAAAAATGTATAATTAGAGAAAAGGGTTCTCTATAAAACTAAAATAGTGTGTCGTCAATGTTTCAGTAAATCAGCAAATTACTACGAGCTGACACGATGTGTATTGTTCCTTGTCGGTGAGATGGTTATGTGTAAGTTTGGGTTCTATGGAGACAAGGGTTTCAGGCCATGGTTTATGTACGGATTCCAGTGGTGTTTGCTTTTTCTATTGCCATTTGGATCGCACAGATTTTGAAAGACGGAAATGCGAAAGAAGAAACAAGACAAAAACCACTTCATAAAGAAGTTAAGGTTCAGTGATGAGATGATTTAATCAGAATGCCTATTAATTGCTGAAACAATCAGATTTACAAAATTGCAATGTTACGTTTAACTTGTATATCGTTTAAGGAAACACAAAATACCAACTGTTCCTCCGTCATATACACAGTTTGTGTGGCAAAGAATGTTACGTTTGGTACAGAAGCAAAGACATTTATTTAAGAAAACTGTTTCTTCCTTGGTAAAAAAAAATTTGTACGATCTCCACAAGCATATTTTCCTTTCTTATATCCAAAAATATAAAATTGCCAAAATTATTGAAAACATTGACATTCTCCAGGAAACGATCCAAAATATAACACACTTTGCAAGTTTCAACAATTCCTCTAGTGTGAAGTAAATAATAATGCTTTCACAATATCGATACCGAAAGAGAAGATTTACCACTCCGCCGTATTTAATTTTATGATAGAAAACTAAAACACTTGCTTTATTGTAATCATTTTTGGCGAAAAGGTGCTATTTTTGTGCAATTGTCTGTGATACTTTTATGAGAGAGATACACATATGTGTTTATAAATATGTGAATATTTGTATAATGTAAGATTTATATGTAATTGTACAGACAAATAAAAGTAAAAATTACAGATTAGTAGCAAATGTAGTCGGCTACTCTTTACCAGACATTAGTGTTCAAAGAATGTTTGGTTTTTCATTTTCATATTGTATAGCATCGTTCCTTTCTCGTGCTAAATATAAGCAATTGCTTTGCAATTGCAAATAACTAAATATTTCAAACTTTTGAGGGTGGCGCGGTGTTCGAGTTGTTAACGATCAGGACTACCAATCCGGAAATCCCCGGTTCGATTCTCGGTTGGGGCACATAAATCAGGGCTGGGGTCAATTACTTCCAAATCTAATGCATTGAATTAACATTACTTGCTCAAATTTCAGCATTAAATTAGCATTACCTATTATTTCAAAAGTGATGCATTAGGATTAACATTATTTGGAAAAGTAATACATTAGCATTAGCATTGACTCAAGCAATTCGAAACTTAAATTCAGAACCCAGTTTTATTACTTCTGAGTATAACATATTTGCAGAATAAACAAGATACAGGAAGCCAGAAAATTTTAAAATAGAAAAATATTATACAACACTATCAAGCACGTGTTTCTTGAATTAATCACTTATGTCAGTTCACTATTCTATCGAAAATTTACTATTGCTACATTAAATTAACATGAGTTTTTCAAAACCGGTGTCACTCAGTCGGCAACGATCAGGCCTAAATATTTTGCCAGCAATTGAAAACAGACGCTCAACAGGTGCTGAGGTTGGAAGTGACTCTTAAACTCTCGGATATAGCTTTTGTGCAATGCAAACATTTTGCTTGAAATTTCATATTCTTGTTTGAAAGAGCTTCTTTTGTCACATCAAAGTGATTCACATGCAACATCACATGCAACTTTAACTGCCTACTTAATTTCACAGGTAGACAGGTGAACAGACTATATATTTATAATTGGTCCACTTATCTTATATTACAAAACATTTCTGTGATCTATTGGTAGTTTACTATAGTGGTCATTTACTGTTTAGTTAATTACTGTTAATTTAGTTCACACCCTAAATACCATATATTTAAATAGCTGCAAGTCATATAATTATGTGTTTTAATAAATTCATTTATATTTTAAGGGCAATTACATAGAAAAAGTCTATCTTTTAAGAAGACAAAATATTTGGAAATGGGAATTAATATAATTAAACATAACATGATAGCTCAGGTCAAATCGATATGATCAAAGACACACTTCAGATACACAGCTTTCCTATCATTTTCTCACTGTACAATTTGTGTTTATATATTAACCTGTGACAACAGCTATTGCAGAACTAATGCTAATGCATTAGCAAATTTTAGAAATCTAATGCATTGAATTAGCATTAGATCTAATGCAAAAATGTCTGCATTAGTCATTAGTTGCATTAGTTGAAGAAAGGCTAATGCATTAGTTTAGTTTTTGCATTTCCCTGACAGAAAAGTTCAGAAACACTTTTCAGTGTTTCCATCCCATCTAGAGATGAACTGGTTAGAAATATAGAGGTAGTCTCACGTGTATCGGTGCTATACACAAGGAACGTAAAATAACTAAAGGGTCTATTCGGAAAAAAGAACTGGGGTCTGGTACCCGGATTCCCTTGTATATGCATCTGTCTCTTCAACCTGCGCATGTCAGGAGTCTCTGCAAGTATCTCAGGGTCTGCCGGGACTGTAAACAATCGAAATGAAAAAACAACAACAAAGACTTGTGAGCAGAATGTGTTTTCTGTCGCTCCATTAACGTAATACAGTTTTGGTCTTACAATTGGTAATACAAATTTCATACTTTTCCTTTTGGTGCTTAAAAAGCCCAGTTAGTTTAAGAGACTTTGACCTTTAAAAGATAAAATTTGAGATAGTTTGCTAATGATAGTTGTAAATAAACACAGCATCCATCATATTGTAACAATTGGCTTCTAGTGGTTTGTTTTGTAATAAATTCTGCTGTCATAAGATACGGTATGACACAAACGTTTGATCAGTTTTGCGACCGGTTTCAAGAGTGTTTGCAGACTTTAAGGGCACAGTGCCAAACGAGTTCTTCTATTAATTAACATATCTGAAAGATCAAAAACAATCTGATGGATGATGTGTTTGATTGTGGAGATTGGTAATTTCCCTTATATTTCATTCAACACTTTTAAGAGCCTTGAAAACTTCAATGATAGAGTGTTAAAGCGACTGCACTCCAAATTCTTAGTAAATTTTAATTTTTTGGTAAAATCAATATATATTCAATTTGTCAGCATCAAGATTATTTTCTTTGTGTAAGAGCTAAAAATAAAGGTAGAAAAAAATATTTACCCGAGCCAGGTTTTGAACTCGGATCTTTGCGCTTACAAAAAATTTACAGCGGCTTAACCTACTACACTACGGAGTCAGCTGATTTGATGCGAGTTAAAAATATTGGTATACCAAAGAGCCCACCCCGTTAGTCACGGGGTGATATTTTCTACAATAAAAGTAAGCAAAACAACACATTTTAATTGTTTCTTTTGTTAGAAAACTTGTCACGTTATCATAATACAATGCCCCTGATACAGTAATGACAATTGTTTTCTTGAAATTGAAAATTTTCTTTTTTTTAGCGTAACTTTTCCATCTGGAGTGCAGTCGCTTTAAACCTGATTTTATTCTTATAAACATAACTGGTAGACCCAAATCCATACACACTTGTCTGCAAAACGTACAACCATGTGAAAGCAATTCTTAAGGCATTTTGAAGAAGCAACATCAAAGCAATGGAGACGACGAGTAGCGCGCAAGACCCAGCTCCTACTTAGATAGTACTACATGTATGCATTGATGCAAAGCGTCAAGATGGTACCAGCGATACGTATTATCATAAAACAAAGCGCTAAGTGTATTACACTAGACCACAATTAAATGTTTAAATTTCAGTTTTTGTTGATATTTACCAGTTTTACTGTTTGACAAACGAGATTTAAAGTTTTCCATAGCTATAAAGGTAAATATTTCGTGTCTCCTTGCATTCACATTTTTAATTGAACTATTTGGTAGTACGTTACCGCAGAAATATTTCTGTAAAACTGTCTTGGAATCCAATTCTGACAAATGATATTATTTTTTCCATTATGAATCCATATAAACCATTTATCATAGGATATGGGCCTTATTCGTCCCGGATGTGACAAATATTTGCCACAAAAGCATTTAAGAAACACTGCAACCAGACGGCATATCTGAGGTCTGAGCGTTGCATTATTTTTTTTTTATATAGATTTAGCTATGTAATTCTGTACTAGTATACAAGATATCCCAGGCGGGAGAAATGTTCAGCAAAGGGCGATAATCTTGACAAGCTTAGTAAAGAAATACAAGACAATGATACAATATATCAAACTCTCAGTCTATGTGAAATAATTTCCACCTCGTGTGACATATTTTTACCAAAGGGACATGATGTGAGCATTCTTGAGAGCGCTGCAGATTAAGGGTTGTGCAGTTTTTGACTAAAAGATTTTATGGATTTTACTTTCGCAAACCATCTGCTTGGAATGAGATTCCTTAAACAACGTTAGTTAGTAGATGACCATGCAATGACGACTTATGCTTAGTTTCAACTTCCATAGATGGTTATAGTGTAGATGTCGTTGATGAAAAAATTGTCTGATGTATGAATGGCGTACGGGGGTCACACTAACACGGCCACCTAAAGTATATATGCCCAGATAAGCTAAAACAGAAAAGCAAAACAGTTGCCCTGACTTAAGCTTTCAAACTATTCATTTCGGTGTTTATCAAATAACGTTTCTTAAAAAAACCTGTAATTTTCAAGAGAAAATACCTTTTGACATTCCTTCCTTGATGTTTTTATTTTTAAAAATATTTAATTTTGTGTTATGATTACTCTGAAACTGCAAAGTTTATTGTCAGATCCGCAAGTAGTGCCTTAATGTTACTCACAGCGAAGCTCAAAGCCCTTGGTGGAAAGCCCTTGGTTGAAAAATATGTTGCTAGTTGGTGGAATTCTATTACTTCTGATTATGGAAGAAGTAGATATTGCGGTTGCAAGTTTTGCACATATCAACTGTTCAAATATGATTTTGAGACTGAAGCATATGCCTCGAACTCGTAGGTTTCAGAAGTAGTACGGCTCCAATAAGAATAGAAACTGGGATACACGTATATGTACGTTTGCCTGTAGATCAAAGGAAATGTCCATTTTGTATCAACTCCATAGAAACATGATACCATGTAATTATGGAATGTCCGGTTTTTAGTGATCTACGCTTAGATTTGTTTGAAAATATTTAACTTAAAGTAGAAAACTTTGATCAGATGTCAGCTACAGATAAACTTGTATGTTTATTTTCGGTTCAGAGCTGTGTTAGAAATATGGTTAAAACCTGCTGTGATATTCTAAAACGTAGAAATCAATTTGTATATACATAAGCAGATACAATGTAGATGGTTGACACTCACTAGTTCGTATATAGAAAGATTATTTTTATGGAACTTTCTCTGTATATTGAACGCTTGTAGATCAAAATTACATAATTGCAGTACTACGTTATTTATTTCTTTTTTAGAAAATATGTAAGATATGTACTAGATAATGTTTTAGTATCAAAAACCCTCTCGCTAATCAAACTAAATTTGGTCTGATCAAGCGCGTAGTCCCATTATTTTACATCCATTTTTGAATATTTCATTTGCACAGTATTCCTTTTTCAGTGTCTTAAGTATTCCTTTTTAAGGCAGATTTTAAAATAAAGATTAGCAAGGGAGTTTTAGTTTATCTGTACACATGTATGATAAAGAGAAAATTAGAGTAATTGTCAAATTGGACAGAGCAGCATGGTAGCCCGCTAGGTGGTGTCATTGCGTCGTCATAGTTACGTCATTTGTCAAAGAAACGTCACAATCGGAAATCCCAAGTAGTTTTATACAATATTTGTAAATATCACAAAAACGGGACAACATTGGATTTTTTCCGAGGAAACCCATGATCTACCATAATGTCCACAATATAAACACTTGATGTATGAAAATATTATATCATGTAATTTGGTTTTTGACATGGTATATAGGGATATATTACACGCTTAGATTAATATTATCCGAGCCTCGTATATGGGAATGTATTACACGTTTAGATTAATATTACCCGAACCGTTTGACGCGGATGATATTATATCGAGGCGGGTAAAATATCAGCATATACCACGTCAAAAAACAAATAACAATTTTATCACCCTTCCTTTTCTTAAATTTTGAATGATTCGGTTCATCTTTAATTAATTAATTTAACGATTTAACGACTGAACGTGAGAAGACCGTCAACTACCCTTATGATACCCAAATGTCATTTCGAGACGTCACTTGATAACGTCACAAATCAGCGCGTATTAATACATTGACGTACTTTACGCGAAAACTCTCACGTTTTCATGGAATGGTTAACAGTTGAACCAATTCATTCTATAATCCGACTATGCACAGAAAAGTTATGCACCAGACACTTACAACACCATCACTTTATTATAAAGTAAACATCAACACAGTTAAAAGTGCACCGTGCTCTTGACCTTTGAGCTATGTACATGGGTCTTGCGCGCCAGACATTGTCTTGACGTGGATAACACACGGCCAAAATCGGACCATGAATCATGACGTTATTGACTGAACGGACACGAGGTGCGCCGGATAGACGGACGGAATGACGGACGGACGTACTCACCAGATGGACTTTGTGATGTTATCCTTTTGATCTTTCTATGATCTTTTGTAACCCCACAATACTATTGTTTAAGCCCACAATACCATTTTAACCCCTTAATGACGGAATTAAGTGAAACAACTTCATAATGCTAAGTTATACTCAAACCTTAACCCCCTAATGTCTACCAGGCATTTACGGGCAGACAGACGGAATAAAGCAATCCTATAATCCAAAAAGCAACAACGATTTTCTTTTCATTGAGAACAATCATTTTTTGTGCCAGACAGATATGAAGATATTGAATAATAAAGGATTTCATGTTTAAGAATCCTTGTGACCCTGACCTAATCGCAATTTTCGATATTTTATAGAAACAAACTTAATAAAAGAGTTTTAACCATAAAATAAACAGAACAATTGTTGGTATCGGTGTTATATCACTTTAATTTTACTCGTGAACACCAAAATTTGCTGCGCCACTCGTGAAAATATCACTTTTGGTGCCCACTCGGTGAAATTATAACATGATCTTACACCGAAACCAACAATTATCCTCTATATCTTGTGAAATATCAAGTATCAGTGTCAAAGTGTTATCAAAAGATTGAGTGTTAAAGAATTTAACATTTTTTACCCCCTTTGACCTTGACATTTGATCAAATGACCCAAAAATCTGCAAGGGTCATCTGCTCTATATGTTCACACAAATCTGTGTGACATATTCGTACGTATTTGTCACTCGTGAACCGAATTACGGTTCTACAGCGCAGGACCAGCAATCTTGAAAACGAAATTCTTTGGTTTAAACAACATTTATTTATGATTAGTTTCCACTCGTATATATAAATTACAACACACACATGTAATAAACGTACAAATTGTTTTTGATTATAAATGAATATGATGCGCAACGTGACAAAAGAGCTCTTATATCAAATCTTTTCTGGTAAGTATGCTACAGTTTAAAAAATCGAGTTATCAAATTAAAGATCATATTTATGAATACCCTCTTATTTGTATACATCTTTGTGCATGCATATTAATGAGGTGACACATGCAAAAACTGGATCCGTATCTTATGAATCCACTGTATTTTGAAAAAGGTACATTCATCTTTCCAACACTGTCTTTTTTTTCAAAATATCTGTATTCTATGTTAAAATACAATCAATTAAAATTTAGCTCATTTGAATAATGTATTCATAATTAGCAAAATTTATAATAACCGTAACTCTGCAACAGAACATCCGATTTTTATAAGCCATACCTTTTTCATTTCAGTCAAATATATTTGTAAATATTATTGTCGTTAAAACTTTGATGGTATTCCAGTATAATTATGAGCTTTAAATTGGCATCAACATCAAAAAGGTATCTCTGTGAAAAGTTACACATTATTTTACTGGTATGTTGTCATGTTGCCCAATCAATTATATTTGATTATCAAATAAAAGTCTTTCTTTGCATGTTTTGAACAAAGTTATTTTCATACTGAAAAAACAGTTTAATCATATATTAATTCTTTTTAACAACTATTTATAGTTAACCATAAATATATTGATCATTAAAGTGACATTATGCGCATTTTTTTTCAAGTAAAAATCCAGCTGAACATGGTCTGTGTACAAAAGGGTAGAGGAAATAATAGCTTTTAACCCAAAACACAAAACTCTTCACGCTAACAGTATGAAATAATAACTTTCCAAATATTGATTTTCTTATTTGACTGGGAGAGTCAATTTAAGAAAAGAACAACTGCATGCAGGAGTTGCTTCCCTTCCACTGCCGAAATCTCTACCAACATCAACAACGACACAATCAACTATCATTTTATCAGTCCGATTTTTTTATATCTAAAGCACCAACTTCAAATACTAATGTGGCATAATCATTACTTTAACAAAGTTAAATGAACAGCAACCAAAAATTGCTTTTATAAAACTGTCACCAAAAATACACTATGTGCAGTAAGATGCGCATAATGTCACTTTAACTTAATATACGGGTACAAGGTAGAACACCAATCATTATATCCAATACATGTAATATCGCACATCATAATATTTAGCTACAGAAAAAATATTCGTCTAACTTCTGGCCAACAACTATTTTATTCTTATATTTTTTTTTATAAATAAAGTCTCAAAAATATGCGTGTAATAATGTTTTTCATCCGAAATGCATAATTTACCGGTAATCCAAAACAAAATTTATGACGCGGTTTTGGGGCTAACGGAGCGAGGTGCTGACTGCTATTTCTTAGAATTTTATAGAACAAAATCATCACTTAATTTCGTTAAGTTTTTTAAACGTTATTTTGTTGTGCTTTTCATCTGCCTACCTGACTTCATAATCAAAGTTCAATTTTTGAAAATATAAAAAAATGATTTTCGGATGGTAACAAGTCAAATTCGATTTCCTGATACCCTCAAAAGTTTTGCTGTCACCAAACATGCGATGAAACAGATTCGAAAAAATATGTATCCATATTTTTCATCAAATTATGATCAGGTCTTCTTGGTGTCAAGACTAGTATCTGTATCAAGAAATCGACTTCTCATACATTCATAGAACTGTAATATCCTAAAATCATAAAGAGAATATTTAATATCAATACGCTCGTAACCACTCACATACAACATGATACATAACAAAGGTAGACAAAATAACATAACATTTATGAAATACAAAACAATACTGACATTATTCAAATAATATATGAACTATTTTAATAGTAGAACTACATTAACTCTCATTAGAAAGCCAAAGATAACGCATTCAAAATTAAACACAAGCTAAATATGCATCTAACAAAAGCTTTTTCGTTTAAAGCGTATTTCGTCGCTACTCGCATCCATCTGTCCCTATTAAGTTTGTGTACAAAAATTGAAGTTGGTTAGAACATCTTTGTTTATACAGGTTTAAGCAGTATAACGCGGTGACATTGCGGTTGAAGTATTCCCATGTCAATTTATCTGAAGTTATTTATCAGACTTTATTTCTAAATGACAAAGTAAAAGTAAAATTAAAGCCAATCAACAATTTCTTGAAAGCTAACAATAAACATTACTCTCTGCAACAAAAGCACAGTCAACTGCGTTATTCAAAAGCAAAAGTAAAATCTTGCGAAACAAGTCCTTACAAGTTGTATTAACCGCTCTCGAGACTCACTCCAGATGGAATTAACATATAGAGGAAGTTTTTTTCTGTAGATCCTCAATTCTATCTTTCGCATCGTGCATGAGTTGTCTTAGAGCAATCAAAATTAAAAAGTTAGCATTTTTGTTAATTTCAATTTCCTGTCCAACATTCTTGATTGGATGGATTTTTCCCGGCGGAATACCAAACATCTTACTTGCAGCGAAGACAGTCTCACGTACTTTGGTACTGTGGAAAGCTTTTCCGATGTCATCGTTTACTTCTACACAAATGTTGTCGATTTTGGTAAGAATACATACATATGGAATCTCTGAAATGAAACAGTTCAAAGACAAAATAACCTTGGTTCTTTTGTACAACTTTATGTTTGGCCTGGGGACTGAAAGTCCCCTAGGCCTAAGTTAGCAAACCACATTTCAAACACTGCAGACAATTTAACTGTGCTATGTGCAAAAAACAACTGTAATTATGCGCTTTTGGAAAGTAGTGCAAGACAGACCGGATCAATCTTTTGTTTGAATGTCGCATACGATAAGAACATAAAAACAGTACATACAACTTCAAACTATTGCAGAAAGGTCTATAGCTTACGGGCTGCATTACACATTTTTTTCTGTTTTAGAAATTACTGCGCTGTTAGCTGATTACGGAAGATAATCATATGCATATCACGGAAAAGTACGGATATTTACGGAAATTTACGGAAACGTACGGAATTCGATATAAGAGTTTGTAGTTTGATTTTCAAATTTCTGATGTTATTTCATTGACAACTTTCTTATTTACGAACGATTGCATATTTACCTAAAAATAAATTTTTGTGAATCATTATTTCTGTGTCATTTACTAAATTCGCCCTATGCACATTTCGACCCGCGCTTTAGGTAAGGTTCAACGTAAATGACGAAGGTCAAAAGTTGTTTTTAGGGGAGTTAATCTATAGCCCCCAGGTCTTCAGCGCTGACAGCGCTTTGATTATAGATACGTTGTAATCGTAGCATGCCCTCATTATAGATTGCAATGAATCACTTTTTCTGTGAAATTTGAATTTGATAAATGTCAAAAATTCGATTTTATTTCATTTTGTTCGATTTCATTTGTTCACTTATATTTCTTCCTCCTCACTGTTATGAGCTCACCTGGCACGGTCTGCCATGTCGTCTATCGTGTGTCGTTTGTCGCCAACATTTTGTTTTAAACAATGTCTTTCAAACAACTGGACCTAATTCAACCAAACTTCACAGGAATGTTCCATAAATAGTCTTCTATCGAAGTTGTTCAAAGCATTACATTTCAAGATAAACTCTTGTTTCTATGTCAACCAAAAGATCTTTCAAAGTGTTTCTAAGTCTTAAGCTTAGATCTTTTGATCGTAGCATTGTGCAGTTGTCTATAGACACCAAACAATGCTGTTTATAGTGAATTTGCTTGAAACTCGCCTATTGTGAAACAATGGAGATAGGCTGCACAACATTTGCAAATAGTAATAGAATGAGTCTGAAACCTTAATAGAGACCATATTTGATATTTTAATTTTGTTATTTTAAAAGTAGTACATGATGCAAAACCTCGCAATTTATTTTTAAGAAAAATACGATATTTGGTCATTCAGGAAGAAGGCAACATAACCTCAGGGAATATTAACTGTTAACACATCAACTGTCTCAAATATCAGTAGCAGTAATACATATATTTGACGTAGCTAAATCCGGATGTGGGGTAGTCTCATGAGGATTTAAGACGGGTAGAAACATGTTTAAAACCAGTGCCAAGACCTGTTTTGATATTCTAAAAACAAGTATAAGCTCATTGATCCACAAATAATAGGGGTTTAAATGCAATGAAGATGTCAATATTTAGTAAAAAATGTCTGTTTTTCTAAAGACAAAAATCATAGTACACTATACGAGGGGTGTTCGATATGCTTTGTTACGGACTCTGTATACATGCACTCATTCGTGTCCGGTCTGTAACTCCCTTATGCAGGATTGAAGGATTTTAAAACAACTTGGCACAAATTTTCAGCTGATGATAACAACATGTCGCTCGAAGTCCTGTGTCTTTACCTCAAATGTAAAGGTCACACTTAGAGTTTAAAGGTCATGTAGTCTTGTAAACATGGTAACTCTGTCATGTATTAAAAAAAATACATCCCACACATGTTCAGCACATGTAGATAAAGTATTTGGTACACGCCTTTAAGGTAAATATCACACACTGCGAGACACCACTTAGTACAGTTACAGCTCTTGTTACTATTAAGACAGACGAAAGAGTTTTGATAGAGGACCACAAGATAAAATGTGATTTCTTCACATGTAACTATAATTTCACATGGATGGGAATCTCAAGATCTACAGTAGGACTATCCAGATCCTAGTTTCAGCATAATCGATCAAGCGGTTAGGGATGTGATGTCATTTTAAGAAAATGGATGTTGGGTGATCACAGTAACTTATACTTAAGCATATACTCAGAAGAGAAAAAAAGTTAACATACTTAGAGCTACGGTTTTATCTACTAACTCTCTCATCTTGTTCACGTATTTGTTTTTTGGATCTACAGAGGTTGAATCGAAAACAAAAACAACACAGTGAATCTGGTCTTCAGTTTCGGGATTTGCTCTAAAGAACGGATCATGCTCTTCTATTTTTGTTGTTGGATTAAACTGCAAAATACATAGTTTTATTTTTATAATTTAAGCATTATTCAAGGATGAAGTTGTAAACGTTGGCTTTATTTTCGTATTGGTGTTTATCTCATTAGAAAAAGTCATCCATGCTTACTTTATTTCAATAGCATTGAATTATATCTATTTTCGTTGTGGAAGTTATTATGAGACTTTGCATTTGAGAAGAATCAGATAAAAAGCTTACATGGAAATGGAGTGAAACATGGGAACACATTAAAATTGCTTTCGTTACTTAGAATATTTGAATTATCTTTCAAATAACATAGTGTTCTTGTTACATCCTCTTATGAGGTGAGACATACCGAATAACCTGGTTTAATGTGTCCTTTCAAAATGTACTCCAGGTCTCCAGTTTGTATACCGCAGTCGAAGCCCCTTTCTATGCCCATAATATCATAAAGACAATAGTGTTGCAACATTTTCTAACCAACAAATTTGACATACTAAAAAAGAACAATATATATTCATATTTTAAAGTCATTTTTTATCAAGTAATATATAATATATCAAGTAATAAGTCTTTATCTAGAGCAAAAACAATACTACATGAAGAAGATTATTTACTTAATATATTTTCTAAATGGTGTATAAACTGATGTTCATTATAACATGAAATAGTCATTAAGCGCATATTTGAGGTCATAAAATTTTAATTTGTTTACGTAGAAACTTATTTTCAAAATAGGGAAACAAAGAGCGAGTGTACATATTACGTAATGCTTACATCTTCTGTAAAGCTTGTTCCTTTATCTCCAGCGAAGGCCTTGAAAACAGGTCGACCCTTTTCAACTGACAGGATTGAATTGATTGTAGACGATTTTCCGGCATTGACTGGACCAACCATTAAAATATTTGCAACGAATGGCGGAACTATGTCTGTTATTTCTGCAATCAGTTGCTCATTTGTCTGAAACGTAAATTGAACAGTGAGTAGGCATGAAGATCTTATGCATGTACATGTACATCGTTGGAAAAAACTTCGAAAAAGCTCCAAATCTCGTACACTGCCAACTTACTAGATAGAACATTCGTACCATGTTTATGTGACCGACAATGTTGATCTTTTGTGTACATAATTTGAGGTCGTTTCTGTAATCAATAAATTCATAACCAAGAGACAAATTTTGCGCTATCTATTGAACCCTGAATTTTTTTTCAAATATTTTTAAACTGTTTTTGGTGGAAGTAGGTGAAGCAAAATTTACCCATTCAGAGGTTCGCCATGGCTTTTTGGAAATATTTGGAGTCGAAGGCGCTGGCTGTGGTTGAGTCGAACCTGTAAAACAAATCAAAATATATATTAGAATTTATTAGATGACAAACAGTTAGTATCACTCATGCTACAAATCGTATTCAATTTTTACATCTCTAAGACATCATTTTTCAACTTTTTGCCTCTTTTCAGTTTTGATACATGTAGGTATCTTTCGTGTTGTTGGCTGTGCTCATGTAGTCGTTATTGGAACGATTGTCGACAGACAGCCGACCCAGAGTGAACAAACGAGATAATTAATAGTATAAACGGATTTCGGAGATACGAGGTTCCTAAAAACACAACGTCACAAGCAACTCCGCCGAAACAAGTAGTTCGAAGCCGTACAAATAGTTCGAAGCGGAGTAATTTCTTTGCCAAACAGATCATGTGATGTACACTTAAGGGAACTTCTAACGCTACCTTTCAATATTTTTGAATATCTCAGAAACTGTACCAGATATCTTAACCAAATTTTCACAACATGTGGACTGTTGTATTTCACTGATAGTGAAGTAATACATTATTTGGTGGCTGCGTAAATACCCATTAACCGCACATGTAATGTACGCTACCCTCGAAATCGAAAGTCGCAAAAATGAACAACGCATTTCACAGGTTTAAAATCAATATTTTAATCTGTTATTCCATCTCTACATTGTAAACCGGTAGTAAATTAATAAAATATCAAAAATAAAATCACAAACTCAAATTGCTTTAAACAACGGCAACAATATCACAAAGTGGAAACCAAAAAAGCTGTAAAAAATTCACATACAATTAGACCAACAATTTGAGCCCTTTGCTGTATAAATATTCTATCCATTTTCCTAACTCAAATTCAACATGTATGAAATGGAGATTAAATTAATTATAATAGCCTGTGTTCTGAAAAGTAGTAGCGATCATCCACAGGTTCCACGTGCAGAATGGTTTAATTTTCGGACAGATTAGGAAGTGTCATAACAGCATAACGGTACTCTTAACCAGAATAATCAGGCGCTCTAATTATATGTTATTGTCTTCCCAGCAACATCGTTTTCGAAAACATGTACAATATTGTCACCTTATCGGATATTCAGTCAATGTAGAATGAAACATTTAAGTTCGAGAAAAAATGAAATGTGACCGCACACAAGGCCCAGTAGCAGTGACTTGTATACGTGCATTCCGTCCAATTAACACATTGCAAAAGCAGCAACTTTCGATTTTGGGGGATAGTATCTTTGAGAGAGTGTACTTTAATCACCAATAAGTAGTTTGCAATAAAAATTATACAAAATGTGTCTAGTATACCATTTATTATTCGTGTGAAGTTTCGTGTAAATTCTTAAAGTAGTTTTCAAAATAATGAATAAAGACTAAAGGTATCGTTAGAAGTTCCCTTAAGTGTATATCATGTGATGAAACTATTTTTGGGACGGTTATCATGTTTCCTCGAGAGCGCGTTTTCTGTGCTTTGACGCAGTCAATTTGTCAATGACGCAACAGAAAAAGCAAAGAGCGTTTCCTATGACGCAAATAAAATGTGTATGCCCAAATTACTACAATAATAACCACTTAAAAACCTATCAAAACGGCGTCGAAATGCAAGACAATTTGTTTACAAAATACGCTTCCGGTATAGGATATGTCTAATATTGATCCTATTCCGTCGTCGTTGTCGTCTCATTTGGGATGCTGCGGATTTTGTTACGTTGAATATTTATGTGAATTGGTTTGTATGTTATCATCATCATGGTGTCATAGACGCTTAACAAAAGATGGCCGACGAACTTTAACAGAAAAAAAAACAACGTATGTCTGAGTGTTTTTTTTAAATGATCAATTGGTTGTAATTTCAATCAGGCTTTAATAGAATGATGTATCAAAAAGTAATAATAGATGAGTGCAATGTTTAATATTATATGAACACATGCACTGTGAAAAAATGCCGTTACTTTTACGGTCACCAGACATTAAATACTGACGGTACCTGTCCCGGTTGCCGTTTTACGTCCTAAATATAGATGACGGAGAAATCTTGTAAAAAGAAAGGATTATGGGATACGGAGGAATTTCATTCGGAGGCACGTGGTGTAAAATTTGACACCACTAAGCCTTATGTTATGGACATAGAGTCACCAAACTTCACACAAATGTTCTTGTGCACCTGGTTTTTAGTTTACCAAATGGAGAGTGCATGCTTTATACGGATTGGGCCAGCTGCACGTTATTGTGTTGTAATGATATACGGTATAGTACCGTAAATGGTACGAGTTCTTCACATTGCCATTTACGGTTAATCGTAAAATATTACGGTGAAAGAACTTGAAACCAGCTGCCAGATCTTTAACTGTAAATTCAACGGTGATTTTTTACGGTGTGTTAAGCTGTTATAAACCACATGCCGGGACTAATGATCTTTTTAACTTTGTAATACACTCAACAAAACAGCCGAGGAACCATTTTTCCAATGAGTGCGTGAAGTAAAAAGAAAAAAGACATTATACGACGTGTAACAATATGTTTATTTATACCGACGTGTCATACTTTATTTATTGTGTTTTACAATGGATTTTACTGATTGAAATTTCAAAGTATTTAAGATATGTAGACATTAGTTGAAATAATATTTTTCAATAGTGCGTTTTGTCTCGTATTACTACAGAAATACAAAGTAAGGTTACAGGCTCAAATAGAGGTGATCCTATGTATTGTTTAAACATGCAATACGAGAATTATGAATTGCAGTATTTCAATGTTATCGCGTGTCCTCTACCAAGGAGAACTGTCCGTAAATGTATAAAGCATTGATAAGTTTATGAACGCCAATGAAGTATAACCTAGCATTCAGTTTGAAAAGACACATCTAAGCTCTTTTCAATAATAACATAACATAACATAACATGTTACATCCAAGATCTTTGTAGAGAATACAATACAATATACAATACAATATTTTATTGCTTTAAACATTTTACAATGCTTCTGGCAAATACAAAGTATACAGCAGGTAACATGGTTACAGCAAGTATAAATATAAAGACATTTACTTGCAAATTGTGTTTTACAGAAGAGTATATACAATACAGAAATATTCAAACTGATAATCCCAGATATAACTAAATCCATGACTATCAAGGATGCTTTTTACTTGAAATGCCCAGTTTTTCTCTGAGTATGTTCTATTGAGGTCAACATCATCTTTTAACATAATAAATGGTTGTCTGATAAGGAAACTTGGATTTTGTTTAAGTATATGTATCCAATATTTTAACATGTTGACTTTGCGAATGATGTTTAAAGGTAGTCGTCCAGTTTCGCCATATAGTGCAGATAGAGGCATTATCAACAGCCTGAACTGACGCCATCATAAGCGCAAACACAAGCCGAGACAAGCAGGCGACATTATTCAATCAATGGTATTAAGACTCGGTCGACCGTTTCGAGTGATTGAGGCATTAATTAACAATGGAATTAAAAATTTTGTCGAATAATCGCATCTTTCAAGTTATCGTATGTTGAGATATTGCATGTTATTGATATTGAAAATATAAGGATATATGGCGGGATGTTCTTATTTCAAGTGATCCCGTCATGTCGAATAAGTGCATTTCTAGTTAATATAGGGTTAACTGTTTTGTAATTTTGATATTTGCGACTGTATAAAATTATACGTTTTAGCTCGAATTTTCGAAGTAAAGAGGAGCTATCCTACTCGCCCCGGCGTCGGCGCGGGTGTCACACCTTGGTTAAGTTTTTCGTACCACCTCACTTTATTTTAAAACCATTAGAGGTATGGCTTTGAAACTTACCATACTTGTTTACCATCATAACTTCCATCTACAGACAAGAGGACATAACTCTGTCAAGGTTTTTGACAGAATTATGGCCCTTTTTTGACTTAGAAAGTGTATTGAGCTTGGTTAAGTTTTTCGTACCACCTCACTTTATTTTAAAACCATTAGAGGTTTTGCTTTGAAACTAACCATACTTGTTTACCATCATGACCTACATCAACAGACAAGAGTACATAACTCTGTCAAGGTTTTTGACAGAATTATGCCCCTTTTTTATTTAGAAATACATTCAATATGGGTAAAGTCCACTTATTGTCTTAACCCTTTGAGATATTGCTTTGAAACTTTGAATGTTGTTTAAATCGTTACCCCCATCTGTAGGCAAGAGAAGGTAACTCTGTCAGGGATTTGTTTTAAAAATTCAGGCCCTTTATCGATTTAGAATCTTGGTTAAGTTTTTCGTACCAGTCCACTTTTTGACTAAACTGTTTGAGATATTAATTTGAAAGTTGGAATACTTGTTTACCATCATGATCCCCAAACATGGGCAGGAGAAGGTAATTCTGTCAAGGATTTTATTTGAATTATGGCCCTTTTTGACTTAGAAACTCAGTTAAAATTTTCATTCTTGTCCACTTGTTGACTTAACCATTTGATATTACTTTGAAAGTTGGAGTACTTATGTACCATCATGAGACCTATCTATAAGCAAGAGAAGATAACTCTGTGAAAATGTTTCTAGATTTGTACTTTTGTACTAGTTAAAGTCTTGTGTGCCTTTAACTGTCAAAGTTTTGTTTTATTGGCAAGCACTAAAAAAGTCGAGCGCGCTGTCCTACTGACAGCTCTTGTTTTTATGGTCGGAAACTTTTTAAATGGCGACAGCGCTAGCCGGAGCCGTTAAAACTGTTTGCGACCATGAAAACCGTATTATACGGTCGCAAATGTTAAAATCACTAAATAGTTAACCCTTTTCAAACAACGGACCCATATACACATGTATGTAGGTCCATGTTCTAACGCACAACAGCCCAGTTGTTCAAAACTTTCGTTAAATATTTAAGAATGAAATTGTTGTCAACTGAATAAAAAAATGTGTTTAAATGCGATAATTAAAACGCCGTTCAATTTTTGCGACTATATATACGTTATTTAAAAGTCGGAAATTTAAATGACGTAACCAATCAGAAACGACGTTACATCGGTATTGCGTTAGAACGAGATTTGACTGTATTTTTATTTTGAAGAAACTGTTATTACGTCTTGTGTGCATGTCTCAGATCCCAAGAACAAAAACCTGATGGTAGACAGTAAATAAATGCTGTTTATGCACGGCTTAACCCTGCTATATATACTCAGTTCCAAAAGGAAGTGTGCACTTTTTTATTTAAAATATCTCCATTATGATAAATGGTAACGGTCTTGAATTTCGAATACTACCTTTGTACACAATTTGCTATCGATTGAATGTGATGTCAATGCACATGCAATTAAGCACAAATTGCTCAAAAACCTAAGTGCACACTTTCTTTTGGAACTGAGTATTTAATACAATTAAAGAAATGAAGATCATTTGTATCTAGCAATATAGGCATGTCCTTTAAACAATTTTGAAACACAAAATATTTATTTAAGCATTACTATAAAAATATTGTATTTATCAAAATAATAAATTAATCTTACTTGTATTCTCCATGATGCACTCGAGCTTACCATGTAACTACGAATGAAAAACATAGATACAGTCCAGTTCGAACATAATATTCAATGGTAGTCGATATTGCATAAACTTTTAAGGTCGTCACTTATTCAAGTTTAACCTCAAGATAATTTTCTTTTAGTTTAACTTCACGTTTGATTACAAATCATTTTCAGCCATTCTTCAAGTTAACGAAATTGCATATGAACGGTTAATGAAATCGACAAGTGAAGTGCCATGTAGGACCCCAAAATGTGAAATTGGTCGCCAAGGTGAAAATAGCCAAAATGTGAAATAATTTTACCTCATACAAAGGCGAAACTCTTACCCTCACCTTAATTCAGTCGTGAATGTTTTATCCTATATGTAAAAAAAATGTGTTTCACATTTGTCGAAAGTTTTTATATATAGGGAAAAGTTATTTCACATTTGAGTAAGGATAAGAGTAAGCAACGTAGCAAGCGTTTTCCATTTTTCTTACGCTGTATCGTCGATTCTGATCGGTTACGCCTGTTAAATTTGCGACGGTTAAATAACATAAATACAGTCGGAAAATCGAAAGGTGTTGGAACAATCGTAATTAAATGCATTGTGCGTCAGGATATGGTTAAATAATTTGCTACTGTACTGTTTATACTTGATATATCAAGCTTCGGTGATCGTGCTCTGGATCATAATATATTGTTTATTTATAGATCATAATTATTCATTTTCATAAAATCCTATGTTGAATATTAGTTTTGAGCTGCATTATACACTACAACGCATATACGAGGGGTGTTTGAAAAGTATTGTGTATTGTGTATTGTGCTGACATGAAATATCCACGAAATACTTTACATCCATATTTATTCACCAGAATACTTTCATCTAATATCTACACATCAATGGTACACGTATCAACTGAATAACCGGTTTGTAGAAAAGTTGTCGTTTAAGGCAGTTGTTGAATACTGTTGTAAAAATGGTTGGGAAACGAATAACAAATACATGTAATGAGAAAATTTGGGCTTACATAAAAGTACGCAGTAGCCTCGGTTATTGTGTGAAAGAGATTTTTGCTGAGATTAATCGTGTGCATTTGTCAGCTTAGGTGTTCTATTGAGATAGTTGGTTGATGGAAAAAGACACTTGATTATGGAGTTGAGTCTGTTGACGACCCAAAATGTATGTGTGTTGAAACTGCCAGACAATTGCAGAAAATATCTCCGAACTAGGACGAAAAGCAATTTGAATATGTTGTCACTAAGTCTCTTGTTAAAACTTGGTAACACTATTTTTAAGCGCGAGCAAAGGTTGGGAACAAAATATTGACCACCAAACATTGCAAAAGTCCAATAATTGCTAAATGCACCTGAAGTGAAAAGAAGATTTTATATGCCATAGTCTTCTAATAAAGCCATAGCAATACAGGTGCTAGTAAATTGGGCAAAAGTGTGACTGGAAGGTACTACAATGATGTGCTGTTGAAAAAACTATATGAGAAACGTCGCCTGACATAGTGACAACATTTTGGAAATCAGAGAAAGTTACTGTGCTACCACATCCTCCTTTGCCAGACCTTGAACCATGCGGCTTCTATCACTTTTGCAAATTGAAAAACTTTCTGTCTGGTCGTAGTTCTCAGTCACCTATACCTTTGGAAGAAACCTCAACAACGCTGAGAAATCTTTTTTTAACAGAGTGCTCCTTACATTTGCTCATATTGATTATCATGTGTTCATTTAGTCATATGATTAAGCATATATTCAAATGCCACCAAGTAAAACGCTGTAAGAAATAGACATACTAAAAGTGTGCGTTTCTAACTATGGGGAGTATTTTGAAGGCATGAAATGAAGACATAGTTTTTAAGGTTACAGAACACAATACATTACGAACACCCCTCGTATGCTTAAAGTTAATACATTGTACATATGCGTTTAGGTTTGTTTTAACAGATTTGTGGTTTAACCGACAGAGATATCGGTGAGAATGGAATTTAATCAAACAGCTCTTCTAGACGCCTTAAATGTAAGTAAAATGGATAAAGATATAACAGATACAATTTATTAGGGTTTAACTCTGATGGCTAAATAGTTTTAATTATTTGACTTATTTCTGTATAAAGCTTGCTTTTTTAACTTTGACTCCTGTATATTATAAGTATATCATGTGATTGTAGAAGGAATAATTTATAAGATATAATACGTAGAGCCCTAATCTTTAAGTTAAACTTTTTACTAATATACACCTATATGTAACTGCCACTAATGGTTAAATATCATGCGTATAAGACGTGTAAACTAACCGATTTAATAATAATTTTGTATTCGGTTATGTATAGATTTCGGTAATTGTTTACATTCAGCAGAGGCTTCTACGATAAAATTCGAACTTCTAGCACTATACGGCCAAAGTAATTGTATGAATGCCGATTTGCCATTAAACTTTGAAACTTGAAACTATTATTCTAATAACTTTTCACTGAGATTTAAACGCGTAACTTTTGACGAATCTACGAAAAACGTGTAACAATTCTATTTAAATCCAGTAACCAAATTCGATGTGTATCGTAAATAAATTCTTTAAATAGCACTTAGGCCTACCGTTAATTTTTACATGACTTATAAACAAAGAATATAAAAACAACGCGCGGGCCGACATGCCTAAAATGACGTCATATTGTGCCACATGACGTTTAACAAACATCCGCGTAGAAAAGAACACTTTGCATTTATTCAACTTGTTTATATCTGGTCATGTTAGAATCGGAATAATACCGGTGTCCTTTTCAGCGTTGTGATCGTCTAATAAACACCTCTTTGTCGTTCTGATGCACAGTTATAAAGAACTCAGGCGTCCGTGGTTCAATACTGCGCATCATAACTCCAACACATAGTTTGAAACATTGTAACACTTCATACTGGAAATGTACTGAATATGGATGTTATGTAATTTCTTAACAACTAAACAACAGTTCAGTGACACTATGCTTTGCCACGCTTACTCATTAATGTCAAATGTACAACTAAGAATACTGATATTGTTCAAGTGTGTATCAAAGTTACATTACTTTTACTTCATATTTTTGAAAGTTCTTCTTTCTTTCTTATTTTCGTTTTTCTTGCGGGAGTGTCGTGAAGGACACAAATATTAATTTTCATGATGAGTGAACAAATGCTCCCAATTTACTACAGAAGACTTATATTCCCGCCTAATGTTTTAGTAATAATTTGCTCCTTTATTCATGCATTTATATTTTCCGTCTGAATTTATTGTTACATAACCTGTTTTTTAATGTTTTTGCTCCTACACACACTTATCATGTCTTTCCGCCAATATTGGCTTCATGTTTCTGTTTATAAAAGGGCAACGTTCATGGTAGGAAAAGGAGGACATGAGAGTTAAGTGTTGCGTGTTGTAAAATGAAAAAAAATAAGTGGAAAATTCAGGGGAATATTAAAAGTGAATAAACTGGATTTAAGTTTTTGTTATATGTACATGTAACAAAAAAGAGAGAAAAGGTGTGGTCACAAATCCTCCACATCATTGTTTATTAGACGATGAACACCGCATGAACGGATATTACTTCATTAACATAGTACAGTGTCATGACGGCCTCTTATTTGAGGTTGAATAAGGAATACATATCTGGTTCCTTATTCTATATTGTCGTTTGTCGTATTTACTAAAAAAGTCGGACGCTTATTGACAATAAACATATTGCTCATCTGATAGCATGGGACGTGATAATGAGGAAAGTAAAAATATCATCAATACTAGCAGAAAGATGACGCTTAACAACAAAAACTTCAAGGAATGGCCATGTAGTGAGGAAAAACACGAAAAACATCATCACTAAATGAACATGATGTGTGCATTACTAGATTTGTTTCTAGTATCTGTATCTCGGCCGGCAGGAAGCATAATGGCACGAGGGCTTTAGCCCGAGTGCTATTATGCGACTTGGGCCGATTATATTTCCCGGCCCGGCTCAGTCGTCAATTAAAGTCTAGAATACATATCTTACGTTTTTACTCAGTTTTCTATCATACAGTGTGCAAGAGATACAGATGCTTGAAAAAAAGTAATGCACACATCATGCTCATTTAGTGATGATGGTTTTCGTGTTTTTCCTCACTACACGGCCAATCCTTGAAGTTTTTGTTGTTAAGCGTCATCTTTCTGCTAGTATTGATGATATTACTTTCGATAAACTCGCGTGAGTTTTGTAACACTTATTATTTAGCATATATTTTCTGTCACTTTGTGTTTAATGATCTCTATTGATAGCGATTCAATAGATTTCTCGGTGGCGGCCATTTTATTCATGCGTTGACGTCATTTGTAGCCATTGACGTCGCGTGTCTCTTTTCATAATCGGCCCTCACGCGCGGGCCAATTATTTTATAATGCCCTGACCGTAAAGATAATCATCATAATACTGTACAAATTTGTTACTATATATAGTAACATATGTATTATTAGTGAATATCCTAAAAATTACACTTTGGACTCTTTTATTTGAACGAAATGCATACTCTTCAACTGGTAAAAGAATTTATTTTCTTTCATCAAGTGATACAGAAGAAACATAGTCTCAACGCACTTGGTTTTCAGCGACTCTTATATCCGCTCTACTGGTTTTACTTGGTGACAATCATACAAGTTTACTATTTTCTAATCCCATGTACCAACATGTACCAACATGTACATAATACAATTATATAAATTGGCGAATGTAATTACACACCATGGCATATATTCATACAGTGATTTGTATGAAACGTTTTCAAAGGATGATGACATTAACAGTGCATAATGCATATAATAGCATACATGTATGAATACACGCTATACTCAGTAATATATATGTGAGTATGTATGTACAAAATAGAACTTCTTTCCACTACAGTAACTGTTAATCTTTTTTCGAAAACGAAATAACAAGATAAACAAGCCGAGGACAACATATAACAATTACATGAAATGCAACGAAATCAAATCAACGGGCGTAAACCCTTATTAACAAACTCTTTAAACAGAAAAACAGTTATACCTTATAAAAAGCATATTATTATGTAAACTACGCTTATGACCTATCATAAAGTAAGTTAATTTTCAATGTAAATGATTTGTTTACAATGTACTAGCATTCCAAGTGCCTTTAAAATTCTATTGTTTTCTGTTTATACGAGTTCTACAAATTCTAGCATATGTGTATGTTACTTGACATATTCCATAACAAAGTGTTACAAAATATACATTTACGTTCATTTAATGGTGTATTAACAGGCTTTTTCAATCTTCCTGTTTCAATACAAAGTCTATCAGAAGATAAACGACAGTCGAGATAAACTAATTCGAACTTTAGGTATATTCAGAATATCAAGATAAGGCTGAAACCTAAATTTAGCGATATTTTTATAGAAAATTGCCCGACTATAATTATTCAGTCTACCTCTCCAATTTTGCAAATGTGGGTCCACTGTGGGGAATCACGTGACTTTGTTTTGATAGACTTCACGGACAATGGCGGATGATAAACACCGGTAAGTGCCTGATTTTCGTACTGTTTCGTCTATATTACTTTCCACACATATTGATGATGTTTCAGACATATCCTATACCCTGGCCATTAAAATTTCGCGTATTTTGGTTCATTTCCCTCCGCTGAAGTATGCATAGATTGTTGAGAATGCATTCAAATGTAATCGTGGAAAAGAATTTTGGCGAGCTTAACCTCACGAACTATCTAGTATTTAAAAAAAGCATTAAAACTTATCAGTGACGTGTTTTTTAACACAAATAGATGCAAAATATTGTTGTTACATCGTATGGGTGTGCGCAGATTTCATTTCTTGAATTTTAAGGAATTATCACTATATTTATAAAAATGCTAGATTACACGTGATACATTTTTAGGCTAGATTACACGGTATTGGTATAGCAAACTTGCTAAACTACACGAGTGTTACATTTCTAACCTATTTCTGTGCCAACAGTTTGTCGATAAACACAAAGTGTCAGACCTTGTATTCGTTTCCACGAAAGTGGTTTATCTAAAATTAATATAAATGATACAAT
The DNA here is from genome assembly GCA_022818135.1 of Saxidomus purpurata. Classification (NCBI taxonomy): domain Eukaryota; kingdom Metazoa; phylum Mollusca; class Bivalvia; order Venerida; family Veneridae; genus Saxidomus; species Saxidomus purpurata. The sequence continues at coordinate 12,046,612 of JAFMSR010000016.1, forward strand.
TATACCCCCGAACACAAAGTGTAAGGGGGTATACTTGAATCAGATTGTCTGTCCGTATGTCAGTCTGTCAGTCTGTCAGTCTGTACACGGAACCTTATGAAGTTTAAATATCCAAATACCATGGTCCGAATTTAATGATACTTCAAAGATATGATAAGTACCATGCCTAGTTGTGTATGGTCCATGCTTCGGGTCACTAAGCTGAAACGTCAAGGTCACAGGGGCTTGAAATAGTTAAATCGTGTGGACGGGAAATGTCCAAAGTCCCTGGTAAGAACTTAAAGATACTTCACAAAAGTGATTTAGGCATTCACAAAGTTGATAAGTACCATGTATTATTGTGCATGATCCATGTTTCGCGTCACTAGGTCAAATGGCAAGGTCACGGGGGCTCGAGATAGTAAATTATTCTGCACTCTTAATCTCGTAAACCCCTGGTCACAATTTCATGATATTCGCAGAAGTGATAAGTACCATACCCAGTTGTGCACGGCCAATGTTTCTGGTCACTAGGTCAAAGGTCAATGTCACAGGGCTCTTTCAGATTTTTTGCGCTCTTAATATCCAGAATCTCTGGTCAGAATTTAATGATACTTCACAGATGGGATAAGCATGAAATGTTTGCTATATTTTATTTACTGTGTCAGTGCGAAGTTTCTTGGGTATCTATCACATAATATCTTATTATAACTATGCGGCTCATGACTAATTGGTTCTTTACTGTACTCCTTTAACGGACATCTTGATAAATTGATTTTTTTCTTATAATCTGCTGATGCTTTATCTGGCAACTGTATGGGCGTTTTGGTCAGTTTTCGCTTTCCACATAGTTCTTCCGTTGTAGCGGCTGTTTTTGAACAGTTGATCATACGTTTCTTGTATGGATTCTTTGGCCTTTTCAGACTCAAGTGAGTTTTTCGTTTTCCCATGATCTGAAATCACAATAGATAAAATTAACTTGGGCAGTGACTATTTGAGTAGTGTGATTTAGGGAAAAACACTGTCAAATAAATGTCAGATATAGTGAATACATGTAGTGAGGAACAAGGACAGTCATATACAACTCTAACGCACTACTAATGCATCGCCATTCCTGGTTGCTTATGTCGTTCAAGTTTGCGTCGGGTAAATAACGTATATATAGTCGCAAAAATCGAACGATCAGCAATGATCAAATTTTACACAATTGTGCCTTAAATAAGGGTTAACTGTTTAATATCGTTTGGTTTAAATTCTTTCTTAAAAATGTAACCATTAAAAACCATATAAACGTCGAAAATATTAAATAAGAAAACCATGAACTTGGGCATGTAGCAGGTATATTAATGTTATTTGTCGATTTTTAGGTATTGGAATAGATATATACATATAGACAATAAAAATCTGATATATATGTATATTTTGATTTGGTATGTAATTGCGAGTACATATGTACCTATCGATGGAATTCTAAATAAAAAGAGTCCTTTATTGTTAAATACAGATGAAGATGATATTTATCAACCAAAATAAATCAAAGGACTGAAAGTACTGGAGGATCGATTGTCGCTGAACAATACAGTCTGCAGACATACATGTGTAAATATCAGGACAACACAGACTGTACACATACATGTGTAAAACTCAGGACAACCCTTACACGAATAAAGTTATAAACTTGAGACACAACTGTCCAACAATTTTGACCTTTAACCATTTGTGGAAACTTTACTTTTCAGATAGGAACCCATGTGCTTACCTTTTGCATTCAGTGACTATGCTCAACTACCCTATGAAGTATCATAGCTGTAAATAGTAACGGAAAAGCGGATTTTGACAAAACTGAACTGAAAATTCATAGTTTGAACAACCTTTAATGTCACTCAAAAGTTATGGGATATGCCCATAGGTTTGATTGTATTGTGCCCATTGATTAATTCGGATTTAACGTCGCACTCAACAGCTAAGGTCAAATGGGCGAGTGGGCACCTGAGTAGAACCTAGATAGCTTCCAGACATAAAAGAATCCGACCAAAGTAGGGCACGAACCTTCAGCGGTGAGGGACAAGTGATCATCAGTCAATGACCGTAACCACTCGGCCACAGAGGCCATTGTATGATGCAAAGCAATCGTCTGAAGTTTAAAGGCTTTAATGGTTACTGAGAAAGTGAATTTTTAGAAAGCTTAACCAGATTTAAGACGACAGTGCCGACTGACGTCAATGGCTCTTCTGTTTTTCATAGAAAAGCTAAAAATGGATATATCAATATCTTGTTATAAATTGATTCAGTACAAACCTATTGTAGAACAAGTACCTGTGGCTTCCATTAACTATCCCGATGAGTGCTTCCAAAATACTGCGAATTGCAATATACCGGGTCTCTTGTGCACCCCTAGTCATAACCAGCCTCTGTTTTAAATTTTCATAACTTGTCTAAAACAACAACTAAATGTTTTAATAGCAGGCTATTATCTTTCACATTTAACATAATTATTATTAGACTCTAGTAGTATTTCATAACAAGTAGTGATAATAATAATAATAATAATAATAATAATAATAACAATAATAATAATAATAATAATAATAATAATAATAATAATAATAATAATAATAATAATGATGATGATGATGATAATAATAATAATGATACAATATAATCAATGTATGTATGAATGTACCCGCCAAAATTAAGTGTAGCAAAAGAATCATGGTAAAGTTTGAAAGTTTTAGTTACAATACAATACAATGCAATAAATCCTATTTGTATTTATATTGAGTTAATATATGTTCTTTGTAAATGACAGCATGATCAAGAGAAATGAATTTGATTTTCCCTTAAGATTATTGCATGTTTTGTCTACATTTAAAAATCGTATTTAAGACATGTAGATCTATGTGATTTCTTACAGTTATTCGTACCCAGGTACGAACCGACTTCGGTAAAATGCGGAAATTTTCAAACCCTTTTCGAACCAAGCATTTACATATAATACAACAATTACAACGTGTTTAAAGCATAAAAATATGTTGTCATATTTCAAAAAGACATTTACAAGTGCCTCTGTAAAGTTAATTAGCTGATAAGTTTCAGATTTATACATAAACGCGTATTTTTGACTAGTGTTTCAGGCGCTGTAGTGCGGCATATCTTTAATCAAAGCTCTGTGAGCGCTAAAGGCCTGGGGGCTATAGGTTAACTCCCCGAAAAACAACTTTTGACCTACGTGTTTTGCGCTGAACCTTACCTAAAGCGCGGGTCGAAATGTGCAGAGGACGAAATTCAATATATGACACAGAATAAATGATTCACAAATATATGGGTGGCAGGGAAGTTTGTTTTATTATAAAACGTACGTTAAATGAAAAACATTATAAATTGTTTAAGCCAATAAAATATTTCGATCTGCGCTTTGTACAACTTCAAGCGATATGATCTGATGATGTGAATCGAAAATTATTGTGTACCAAGGACAAGACCTTGAAACAGAAATAAACAAAGCAATACCAGCAATGAAATATAAATACAGTACTGTACAATGTGTATAACAGAGAAAACCAAAAATGATTCTGGGTTACCTTGTAGTTGTAATCGATGAAACCGTTCACTAGGCCTTGACATGCAGCGTCCTCGATAAATGGCGGGTGATTTTGATCACGTCAGTTCCTTCTCGAGAATGTACGTAAATTATATCTTTGTTTTTAGAGAAATTTATTTTTAGGTAAATATATATGCAATCGTTCGTAAATAACAAAGTTGTAAATGAAATAACATCGGGAATTTGAAAATCAAACTACAAACTTTTATATCGAGTTCCGTACGTTTCCGTAAATTTCCGTTAATATCCGTACTTTTCCGTGATATGCATATGATTATCTTCCGTAATCAGCTAACAGCGCAGTAATTTCTAAAACAGAAAAAAAAATGTGTAATGCAGCCCATAAGCTATATTCCTTCCTGCAATTGTTTGAGGTTGTATGTACTCTTTTTATTTGTAATATGTTCTTATCATATGCGACATTCAAACAGAAGATTGACCTGGTCTGTCTTGCACTACTTTCGCATAGCGCATGTTTACAGTTGTTATTCGCACATAGCACAGTTAAATTTCTTGCAGTGTTTGAAATGTGGTATGCTAACTTAGGCCTATGGGACTTTCAGTCCCCAGGCCAAAAATACACTTTTGATGAAAGAGGCGTTGGCAAGTTACAAAAAAATCGTTGTTTTTATGTTGAATTCCGAGTTTTGTTATTTAAATTCAAAAGTACCTAGTGGTTCTATAATACATTACGATGTTCCGATAGTTTATGATCACAAAAAAAATATCGGATAAAAGGCTTTAAATTATTCGGCCTGACTAGTTGTCTTTAAGTGTTTCCGGTCTAACTAGTTTTGATCATAACCGCGTAGGAAAATAGTCATATACAGAACAGATACCATTCTAAATTATAAGAAAAACAACAAAATAATGTTATGCTATTCTGAAATGTTTTGAAATTATTTAGATCTGTTACTATATAATTTAATAACAGAAGATAGTACAATGCGTAACAACTGAATATATGGAACTACTTGTTTGTATTGTGTGCGTTCGGTCGTAAGGAAGCTATACTCTGTTAACATTAGCCCGATTGAGAAAAACTCGATCCAAAAAACGTCATAACTACAGTTTAAATTATTGTTACCTGGAAGCTGAACTACCTAAACAATTACGAATTGTCTATCTAATATTGAATATAGATTAAATGAAAACATAAAATAACCACGAGTCTAACAAATACATATGTCTCACAGGATTCTTATGCACAGAATGTCGGAAAAGGTGCAACATAAATCCTTGCGTGTAGTGTAGCATGCAAGTGCCTTGTAATCTAGCCTAAAAATGTATTACGTGTAATCTAGCATTTCTAACAAAATAGTTATAATTCCTTAAAATTCAAGAAATGAAATCTGCGCACACCCATACGATGTAACAATAATATTTTGCGTCTATTCGTGCTAAAAACACGTCACATGATAAGTTTGTATGCTTTTTTTAAAAATACTATATAGTCCGTGAGGTTTAGTCGCCAAAATTCTTTTCCACGATTACATTTGAATGCATTCCCAACAATCTATGCATACTTCAGCGGAGGGAAATGAACCAAAATACGCGAAATTTTAATGACCAGGGTATAGGATATGTCTGAAATATCATCAATATGTGAGGAAAGGAATATGAACGAAACAGTACGAAAATCAGGCACTTACCGGTGTTTATCATCCGCCATTGTCCGTGAAGTCTATCAAAACAAAGTCACGTGATTCCCCACAGTGGGGTCGCTTATTATTTTTCTAGCAAAGACAGAAAAAGTTTGGCGTCGCCAACTGTTTGATAATACACTTATATTAACCGATTTAGAAACGCAAATATTTCCCATGTTGAACGTTTCTATTTGAATGACGCTCTTGTTTTTGTTCTATTTAGGTCATTTTTTGCGATGAATTATTGAAACTTTTACAAGAATTCAGTTTTATATTGTTTTTGTTGTGTACGAAATTTGAATAAATTTGAAACATGGTAACACTGTTAAAATAAATATTTTGCCACTTTTGCGTTTCTTAACCGGTTGAGTGTACCAACCATCGGAAAAACCAAGCGTAAAAAGCAAGTTTCTTAACAATGAACACCATGTTTACTAAAAGGCTTATCTAATGTATCGTTGTACAATATATCATTAATCACTTTGATATACTTTTTTGAATCTGCTTGCAATATTTTGACCCAGAATTTGACAATTACAAAATACCTTGATTTTGCAGTGACATTTTACCTAATTCACCGTAAATAAAATCATTTTGAGTGTTTCTTTTAACTCCTTATAACGTTTACAAAATTGTAAATGAACTCTTTCTAATGAACTGCCGCAGTGAAAACTCGATATCTCACATCCATAATTTAAAATAGGTAAAGCAACTTGTCAATCAAAGACTGAAGATTAGATAATCAATATGAGCAAGTGTAACGAACACTCTGTTAAAGTTTTTTTCAACGTTGTTGAGAAAACGCCGCGTTAGAATAACGTAAAAGACTTTGAGGAGTACATCGTTTGGATACGAGATTTTGATAAAGAGACATTTTGATGCCACATCAATAATGGTATAGAGCGTCGATGGCTAGCATACTCGTGTCTTAAAACGTCTATGATAATCCCATTTATAGAAATTCTCATTACAATATGTTTTGAAATTAGGTGCTAATCTGTTTTATTACATTTTAAGTGGAATATGTCTTACTTAGTTTGTCGGCCTTCGTACACATAATTTTGAAGAAAACAATATGGTGTGTAATTGTGTTTTAAAATGTGTTTGATAACTCAAGAAACATAACATAGCTTAGTTAAGTGTTCGAATTTATAAAGTCGACACCGAGAAGATGTTGTTCACGTCATGAAGTTAACATGATAATCTTAAGCCATCTATGTACATGAATACAGTAACAGTATCCTCATCTTATTAACCAGAGACATTTGAAAAAGGTTGAAGATTGGATCAGCACTTTGAAGAAGAATGTAGACAGGGGATGTATTTTTTCTAGAGATAAAAAACAACAATTGACCTTGACGACACCGGGATTAAGCTGCGAACAAAGTGAACGTCAGATTGAGTATGAACAGGAAGAAACATCTCCTTGTTTTGAGGTTTGTACAGTTTTACAACCGATAAATGAATTATTCCTTGTCCTCAATTCTTTAAAGTTTCAGCCATGGATTCATGCCTGGGCTTCTCGGCTATAGTGTCAATAAAAAGACGGGTTTTTTTTTCGCATGATACAAGTTCATATGCACTAACATTACTCAGTCTAGTGGATGCGAAGTTAAAACCAAGGTTACATGTATCAAATGAAGGGGGGTATACTTTGTCCAGATCCTGTGAGTCTGTGATTTCTATATACAGTTGCAAATAAGGTGCTTCAAGAAGTTGAAATATGCTGGAAATTGCATCATTTCATGGACACAATTCTGATCAATGTTTTCCAATGGAAGGCGCCAGCTCTCTCACACCCATACATACTCAGCATCTCTTACTCAGCAAGCATTCTCTGTACCCATCCACTGAACTCTAGAACCTTTGTGAGTTCCTTGTTCTTCTTGAAGTGCTAAAATGTTTATAAAAGAGATGTGATTGGGTTGGTGAAATCTATGTCAATTTTTAGCCCACCTGAGCCAATGGCTTATGGTGAGCTTTCAGGGTCGATGATTGTCCCTCAGCCGTCGTCGTCCGTCTGTTGTACATCGTCCATAACTACTTCAAATGATTTCATCTCATTTTATCACTTCATGGAATTTCATCAAACTTGGTCAGAACCATCTTAATATTAAGCTCTCTTACAGTTGTTTTTACAGTTTTCGTTGACTGTGCAACATGGCCGCCAAAGCTAAAAGTAAAAAAAATCTTTGAAAATCTTCTTCTCCAAAACCACCAGGCTTAGAGCTAAAATATTTGACATGAGGCATTGTCCACTGGTCCTCTAATTTTGCTCTAGTCATGCCCATGGGGTAAACATTTAGCCCGCCCGGGGAGTCAATATTAAACACAGACTTATATAGGAAAGACTTTAAAAAGAATTCTCCAAAACCTTAAGGCTTAGATATTTTGTATGTTACATTGTCTAGTAGACCTCTACGTAGTTTGTTCATGCCTCTTCGGTCGAAATTGACCACGCCCTTCGGATCTGTTGGCCCAGAGTATACTAGTATAGCAGTGTGGTGGTTCTTTACAAAGTGTGTTCATATTATGCCCCGGGGCCAAAATTGACCACGCCAATGGGATTACAATAACACGAGAACCATTGGGCATAAGATCCTTAAATGACAGATGGATGTTAACCATAAGGTACCTCTGTTAATATATATGTCTAAGTCATTATGCTCAATAATTGAAGAACTACTAGGCCTTTAATGTTGAAAACTTTTTATAAGGCCTATGATCTTCAATCTAGCTAGTGACGGCTTCACCAGTAGATTACCCCTACTGATTTTGAGGTTACAGGGTCGAACCAAGGACTCTTGACCTATTGACTTACTTTCTTGTTTTTGACGCTACACGAATTAAATTAAAATATGAATATTTTGCATGCATATTTCAATTCTGACATTAACAGGCCTTCATCTTGACCTACTGGTCTACTTTCTGTTTTTGAAGCTACATCAATAAAAGTTGGACCATTTAACCATACAGTTTTGTATGTAGATATCAGCTTTGACATTGGAAGATATTGAGCTAATTACCCACTTTCTTGAAGCTACAGCAATAAAATTTGTTCAGTCAGGGGGAAAAGCCAAGGTCGAACGGGACTGTAAACAATCTATTAGTAAATGAAGAAGAAGCTAGCCCTTTAGCACTCAATAAATAATGTCAGTCATTAGAAGTTTCGAAAGATGTTTTCAAAAATGCATAAATAGTAAAATTTTCATCTCTCTAGCTTGATCTGAGGTGATCATTTTTTTCTGCATGTTACAGTCATAAAGAACTTAATTATTGTAAAATAAATTAAATCAGCACTACATGTTTTAGAAGACAAAATTTTTCAAGTTTCTATAAAGAATATATAAGAAAAGTGCTATACCCCCTTAAGGACCTCATTTCTAAAAAAATATAGATTTTCTTATTCTTCAATGGTAGATTGCAAAGTTGAATACTTGTACGGAATGTAAATAAATTCGGACTAGCCTTTTCAGAAAAAAGAGACAGTTGTCCCCCATCCCAAGGGGGTCATTTGGTGGGGTTTGGAGAGGGGGTTAGATTGGCAGGGAATGTATGGGTGGATTTAGAAAGAGTAATCATTAGGTTGTTCGAGCCAATTATAAAAATTATATCATGTGAACCGGTTAACTCTCCCGGACGCTCCCGACACAAACTGCGCATGTACCGCCGCTATATGCTGTTGTATATTTATTATAAGTTTCTTATCATTCAATTATTTACATACATTGAATCCTAAGTTATGGTTCCGGGCGGAATTTTGTTGTCAATAGGTGGATTGTGATGGCATTTAGCGTGCATTATTTCCCAACACATAAATTCCTGCCAAGCTTAAACAACTATTACCAACCATTATCAAGATATGGCCCCGAACGAAAACAACGCCTCTATAAAATGTCTATTTGAAAGTAACAAAGGGCCATAACTCTGTATAACCAAACGCATTGTAACAGTATTTGGCGTTCATCATTCCCCTACCCATATATGCGTTCCTACCAAGATTCAATAAAATCTGACCAATTAGTAACAAAATATGGCTCTGGACGAAATACATCTCCTCTATATAATGGCAATTTGAAGCAACATAGGGTCATAACTCTGCTATAAGTAGGTTAATTTTGCATGCTATATACTGAATCCGGAGTAAAGACTCCGGACGGAAAATATCTATATATTATGGTTATTTGAAGGTAACAAAGGGCAATAACTCTACTATAAAGTGGCGGATTGTGATAGCATTTGGCATGCATTCCCCAACATATAATTAAATTCCTGCTAAGTTTGAAAAAGTCTGACCATCAAGTATCAAGATAATTATGACTCCGGTCCCAAAAGTATGACGAACGGACGAATGCCAAAACAATATTAAACTAGGCCAAAAGTGAAGGTCATGATTATAAGGTCGAATTCAGAAGCTGCGCTTTCAAAATATACAATGTATATGGTTCAGAGAAGAAGATTTCTAAAGGTTTTCTAATATAAGCCTTTGTTTAATTAAGTGACCTCGGTCTGGGTCAAGTTTGACCCAGGAGTCATGATTTGGACAATATAGTTAGAGGTCCACTAGGCAATGCTAAATATTTAAGCTTTAGGCCTTGTGGTTTCAGAGATTTTCCCCCATAGAAACCTATTTAAGATCAAGTGACCCCAGGATGGAGTCAGTTTTGATCATTAGGTCATGATTTTAAAACTTTTGATAGAGGGTCACTAAGACAATGCTACACGACTGAGCCTTGCGGTTTTCGAGAAGATTCTTTTAAAATTCTCCTTTCCTTTGCTCCGGCAGCCAGAGTTCTGCATGATATTGAGTTGTTTAAACATATGGTAGAGGACCATCCGAGGAACCTTACTGCCAAATTTCATCAACTTCTGTGAAGCTGTTTATGAGGAGATATCGTTTGTAGAAATTGGTGAGGCACGGACGACGGACATCAAGACGTCAAAATAGCTCATCTTGAGCACAAAGTGTTCATGTAAGCTAAAAATGATTCAAACAAGTTTGCTCCCTTTTACATACTAGGAGCGTTGAAATATGAATTCAGTTCAGAATACTTCGTAAAATGTTACATGGATTTCGCTGTTATACTTACCTGGTAACCTCAAATTATTCACCGCAACAGACACGCACAACTTCAATTTCCTAATCCAATCTTCAAATGAGTTTTCAAATTTTCTTCCAGAGAGGTACTTTTTGAGATTTTTCTTAGTGGGCTATATTTACGAAGATCTGTTTACAGTGAAATTTAAATTAAGATCAATGCTTTTTTAGCTCACCTGGCTTTGCCAGGGTGAGCTTTTCTAATGGATGATTGTCCGTCGTCCGTCAACGTTTGGATTCAAACGACATCTCCTCTGAAGCCACTGGGCCAATGTTGATGCAACTATGCAGGGATGTTCCTTGCATGAAGCTCTACCAAAAGCGTTCAAAGAATTCTATTCCATGCAGAACTCTGGTTGCTATGGCAAAAAATAGGAGAAAGAATTCTATTTCATGCAGAACTCTGGTTGCTATGGCAAGAAATAGGAAAAACTTTAAAAAATCTTCTTCTCTGAAATCACTGTAGCATTGCCTATTAAACATTTACCAAGTTTGTTAAAATCATTACCCCTGAGTCAAAACTTACCAAGCCCGGGGGGTCTCTTGATTTTACAGAGGAAAAGCTTTCAATGTCCACAAGGCCTATAACTTGAACTAGGGCATGTAGCATTGCCTAGTAGACCTTTCCCAAGATTGTTCAAATCGTGACCCGGTTGAAAATTAACCCTTCCCGGGAGGTGGGGGTGGGGGATACTTGATTACGCATAGGCTTATATAGTGGACCTCTATGAATTATATTAAAGTCATGATTCCTTGTATTATTGGCAATTAATATACAGGTGAGCGATATAGGGCCATCTTGGCCCTCTTGTTATTATTTAACAGAACATCAGGACACAACTAGAAAAGTTGGAGAGGATAATTGAGAAGGTAATGAAGAGTCTTCCTGGAACTCAGAAAGAAAAGAGTACAAGTGAGAAACAAAGTACGTAATAAAATGTAATGTTTTCTTATACACATCGTATTAAAGTTATAAATCTTCACAGAGCATGCAGAATATAAACTGACAGTTCAACAAAATAAACTTTTGAGAATAAAAGGACATAGCATCGCAGTACAGTACAGAAGAAAATTTATTAATGGACAATTACTTAACGCTGAGCAACCTTAAATAAACCCATTGATATTCAAATAACTTCAAAAAGGACGTACATGTATGTGCAACATAACTTTCCGGTTTGAATAGACTGTACATCTAGCTAGGCCACGGGCAATAACGTTTGTTTGACAGGATAAATCAGAAACACACGAGTCAAGTATCAATACATGTTATATCAAGTTTCATACCTCTTTAAAACTCGAACATAGTCAAAACCATAGGTATGCTATAGTTTTTCTGTAATGTTTCACGACTCTAAGTCAAATTCATATAGAATAACATGCGATACAATCTGAGAATGCACATTTTGTAAGGCCAATGGACCTTGACTCCGTCCGAAATGCATGCTGTGAGTTTATTGTTATATACATATATCGTATACCTGTAATAAATACTTTAACCTAATTGGCCGATAGCGCTCACGTGCCGGGTCTACAAAAGTATGTGTAGACCTGGAAAATGATGTGTAGACCTGCACGGATTTTAAGACATCATTTCTGTAATATTTTCGTGTAATTTTCACTACTTTTTATGAGGTATACGATATAATAATTTTAGACTAATGTTTCGGTCAATATCACTTTTATCAGGTCCGCAAAACTATATATTGACCTCAAAATTAGTCTATAATTGTATCATATTGTTACATACATATCACACAGTATTTAGATGGACAAATTATCAACTCAAACTATCTACCTCAAACTATCTACAAATCACCTAAAATGGTGAAGACATTAAACAATCACAGATAAAGTCATTGTAAAATTATCAAACGTGTTGTGATATACCATTTTTATCAGTTTTTCAAATGTTCCTATATGTTTATTCGTATATGGAAAGCATTTACATATTATTTATAAGCTTATTGAATATGCAGGTAATGCTTTAAGTTATTTTTAGAATCAACTACCATCGTACAAGTCTATGACCGCGACGGTTATCTAGCAGACGATTTCATGACAGCAGCAAAGACATGGACTCGCGATCAGTTCAAAATGATGAACGTTGGGGCGGTTTCAGATATTGATAAGGACAGACCTGTTATACTATTATGTCGGGCAGACTCTCGGTTAAAGGCCGATGTTGATTATGCATCGGAATTGATAACAAGTAAGATGTTTTTGCTTTCGTTATGTATTTCAGCTGTAGGAAATTATGTTTTTTCTTTCTGATATTACTCTATGCAAATAAAATGAAAATAAATGACACTATATAATATTTAAACATCCAAGTTGTGACAATTTGAAAGGGACTGTTGGCATACAGGGAAAACACTCTATTGTCTAAGCTTTTCTGCCGACTATACAATTTCATTTTCTTTCATTATAACAGTAAGCCAAATACCGTTTCATTCTCCCTCACCTGATGATAGCTGTAAATGAGAACTAAACAATGTTACACAATAAGAATATTTAGGTGCAAAAAGTTGATAATTTTTCAGATTTTGTTTTTTGGTGGTAGTGTACAAAAATTGTAATTTTTCGAAAATATTTTCAAGATGTTCACTTAATTCAAGGAGAATTGTCGAAATATAAAAAACAGATTTTTTGTCACTTTTTATTGAATTTCTTTCTTATATGCACATCGAACCCAGTTTATTTAGTTTTTCGTGCTTGAACAAAGGTCTTTATCATGCTGTTAGCAAAACATCTCAAAAACCTTGATCTTCTTTCATCATGGAAAAAGAATTTTCTTTTTAACAAAAATTGAAGAATTGAAATGTAGAAAAGAGGGCTTGGTAATGACAAGGAACGCAATGTTTATTCAGATGATGTTAAAAATACCACTTTCTGTATTTTTTTATCCTTAAGTATGACATATTACATTTAATTTAGAAAATATGGAAAATTGACACCTATTCTGAAAAACACACCACATACATAAAAGTGTATGATAACCGAATTCTAGCTAATTCTGAATTTAGCACCTCGCTTTGATGGTGTATCAATAATGATTATTATTGCGAAAAATTTAAGTCATCGACCCATCATTAGTTTTTTTCAAATTAACCAGTAATATGTTTGTCTCGATAATAAACAGGATCAAAAGAATTTCTTGATACTTTGATTTTAGCAGTGACCCCGCCGCCCCCCCACCCCCGTTAAAGTTACATTATGCGCATCTTACTGCACATAGTGTATTTTTGGTGACAGTTTTATAAAAGCAATTTTTGGTTGCTGTTCATTTAAAGTGACATGCGCATTTTTTTCAAGTAAAAATCCAGCTGAATAAGCGTTAGATAAAAAAAATCGGACTGATAAAATGATAGTTGATTGTGATGTTGGTAGAGATTTCGGCAGTGGAAGGGAAGCAACTCCTGCATGCAGTTGTTCTTTTCTTAAATTGACTCTCCCAGTCAAATAAGAAAATCAATATTTGGAAAGTTATTATTTCATACTGGTAGCGTGAAGAGTTTGGTGATTGGGTTAAAAGCTATTAAAATGCGCATAATGTCACTTTAAAGTGATATTACCCTTCAAATTGACCATCATAATTTTAAATAAAACATTAAACAGTGATTTATACTCATTGAATAATAAACATTGCCATAGTTATAACCCACAAATAACAATCTATATAACAGTTTCATTTACATTGAATATAGAGGAAATCTGTAAAAACCTTTTTTCACTATTCTAGTCAAAAATAAAAACTGATCCCTTTCGGTTATGTATATGTTTATTTGTATTTGTCAATAATAGAAAGAACTTGGTAAAACTTATTTTTATATGTTTATAAAGCATTAACTGTGTTGTGAGCATCATTTTTTACGATAATGACTGGGAATGCATAGCTGAAACTTCTAGGTTAAGTTATAATACATTTGTACTTCCAATTTTATTATCGTAAATTTTGAAAGGTAATATAACTTGAAGCAAATAATGGTCAAAATTTTACGTTCGGACGTCATTGTTACAGATTTAACAGAATAGTGGTTTTCACTAAGACGCAGACACAGAGCCGTTGGCTGTCAGAACGGGTTTATCTCTTAGCAGCTAAGATATCACGCCACATTGCAATTAACCTTTTTACTTTTTATCAATTATCATTTTATCTCCCTACGATGTATTTCATGATTACTCCAACGTCACAAATGTGGCCATTAATAAGAAAACAAGAAAAACAAGAAAAACTGCGATACAAAGTATCACAGCGGGCGAACAAACAATAATGTCAAGTAAATATTTTGGAAATTGGTGGTGATGGTTGATGTTGAGGCATGGTCCCAAGAGAACTCGAGGAAACCAATTCTGGTTGAACAAGCAAATTGACACGACGTCACATCTACTAACTGACCTTAAGTATCGAAAATTTACTAATATCATATAACATTTATACAGTATGTCCAAGAATGCCCTATATACCGTTCCTGGTACGTCTCAATTTTTCATTACCATTATCCGTAATAATTTGACATGAATGAAGATTATTTGCCGTAAGATATTCTTAAATGGTTTAAAAGCTTAAAATGATGATTAAAACAGTAGAAAAAAAGTTTTTAAAAAATGGGTGTCGATGGGATTCGAACTCGTGGATTGGGAAAAGTACACTTATACAAAAGAATATGAGCTAAGGTCTCTACCAATACACCAAGGTGAAAAGTTTCTTTTGCAAGGGAAAAAATTTGCTAAAATAATATTATATATATTTAAAAAAAGCAATCGAAGAATATTCAGTCAAATGCACTTCGTTTCTATAATGTCAAAGGCTGTATAAGTAGAAAAAGCAATCATATTTTTCCATTTATCACAGCGTAGATTGCGCCTGAAACGTGAAAAGCGCTTTTCTCTATTTTTGGGCCCTCTATATGAAACGAACGACTGCGTTTGCCTTTCCAAAAAAATTGACTGTGTCCACAGTTTTTATCTCAGAATTACCTCAATTGTTCAATGAAGTGAGACGCATATATTCGATCTAGTCAGTTTTATGAAATGACTTGCTGTCTGACTTTTGTAGAAAAAATACGATGAAGTGATAGTATCATGGAAACTGAGTTAAAAGCGCCATCTAGCGGGGAGGTGTATTTTCGTACATTTTCGTGTTATTTTCGATATATCTCTGTTTATGAAGATAACGAAACAATCTAACTTTCATAAATTCAATGTCGAACCATCTATCCATCTGAAAAATTAAAAATAACTTATATATTTAGCCAAAAATATGAAAAAGTTTGGAACGAATCATGTAGGGGCGACAATTTTCAAAGCAAAAATAACTTTAGAGTTGACGCATTTAGCGGCAGTTGCGAAAAAAAAACCGGCCTGATAGATTTTTTTTAAAAGCGATATGGAATTTAAAACCAATTTCAAGCAATTTTATCAAATAACAAGAGCCATGTTACCCATGGTCAATCCCCCCGCTGGGAAGAAGTTACCAGAAGGTTCTTGCACACTGCACTTCCTACCAATGTGCTATGTCAGTGTATTAAGTTTGAAGTAAATCCCTCAAGTACTTTTGGAGTTCTGCTCAGGACAAGTAAATCTGATAAAGAGGAATAACTCTAAAAGTAGGCAAGGTAGAGTTATTGTTATTGCACACTGCACTTCCTACCAATGTGCTATATCAGTGTATTAACTTTTAAGTAAATCCCTCAAGTACTTTTGGAGTTATGCTCTGGACAAAACTTTCAAAGTAAATCTGATAAAGGGGAATAAAACTAAAAGTAGGCAAGGTAGAGTTATTGTTCTTGCACACTGCACTTCCTACCAATGTGCTATGTCAGTGTATTAAGTTTGAAGTAAATCCCTGACGTGCTTTTAGAGTTATGCTATGGACAAGTAAATCTGATAAAGGGGAATAACTCTAAAAGTAGGCAATGTAGAGTTATTGTTCTTGCACACTGCACTTCCTACCAATATGCTATATCAGTGTATTAAGTTTGAAGTAAATCCCTCAAGTACTTTTGGAGTTATGCTCTGGACAAAACTTTTAAAGTAAATCTGATAAAGGGGAATAACTCTAAAAGTAGGCAAGGTAGAGTTATTGTTCTTGCACACTGCACTTCCTACCAATGTGCTATATCAGTGTATTAAGTTTGAAGTAAATCCCTCAAGTACTTTTAGAGTTATGCTCTGGACAAGTAAATCTGATAAAGGGGAATAACTCTAAAAGTAGGCAAGGTAGAGTTATTGTTCTTGCACACTGCACTTCCTACCAATATGCTGTATCAGTGTATTAAGTTTGAAGTAAATCTCTCAAGTACTTTTGGAGTTATGTTCTGGACAAAACTATTAAAGTAAATCTGATAAAGGGGAATAACTCTAAAAGTAGGCAAGGTAGAGTTATTGTTCTTGCACACTGCACTTCCTACCAATATGCTATATCAGTGTATTAAGTTTGAAGTAAATCCCTCAAGTACTTTTGGAGTTATGCTCTGGACAAAACTTTTAAAGTAAATCTGATAAAGGGGAATAACTCTAAAAGTAGGCAAGGTAGAGTTATTGTTCTTGCACACTGCACTTCCTACCAATATGCTGTATCAGTGTATTAAGTTTGAAGTAAATCCCTCAAGTACTTTTGGAGTTATGTTCTGGACAAAACTTTTAAAGTAAATCTGATAAAGGGGAATAACTCTAAAAGTAGGCAAGGTAGAGTTATTGTTCTTGCACACTGCACTTCCTACCAATATGCTATATCAGTGTATTAAGTTTGAAGTAAATCCCTCAAGTACTTTTGGAGTTATGCTCTGGACAAAACTTTTAAAGTAAATCTGATAAAGGGGAATAACTCTAAAAGTAGGCAAGGTAGAGTTATTGTTCTTGCACACTGCACTTCCTACCAATGTGCTATGTCAGTGTATTAAGTTTGAAGTAAATCCCTCAAGTACTTTTAGAGTTATGCTCTGGACAAGTAAATCTGATAAAGGGGAATAACTCTAAAAGTAGGCAAGGTAGAGTTATTGTTCTTGCACACTGCACTTCCTACCAATATGCTATATCAGTGTATTAAGTTTGAAGTAAATCCCTCAAATACTTTTGGAGTTATGCTCTGGACAAAACTTTTAAAGTAAATCTGATAAAGGGGAATAACTCTAAAAGTAGGCAAGGTAGAGTTATTGTTCTTGCACACTGCACTTCCTACCAATGTGCTATATCAGTGTATGAAGTTTGAAGTAAATCCCTGAAGTACTTTTGGAGTTATGCTCTGGACAAGTAAATCTGATAAAGGGGAATAACTCTAAAAGTAGGCAATGTAGAGTTATTGTTCTTGCACACTGCACGTCCTACCAATATGCTGTATCAGTGTATTAAGTTTGAAGTAAATCCCTCAAGTACTTTTGGAGTTATGTTCTGGACAAAACTATTAAAGTAAATCTGATAAAGGGGAATAACTCTAAAAGTAGGCAAGGTAGAGTTATTGTTCTTGCACACTGCACTTCCTACCAATATGCTATATCAGTGTATTAAGTTTGAAGTAAATCCCTCAAGTACTTTTGGAGTTATGCTCTGGACAAAACTTTTAAAGTAAATCTGATAAAGGGGAATAACTCTAAAAGTAGGTAAGGTTGAGTTATTGTTCTTGCACACTGCACTTCCTCCCAATGTGCTCTGTCAGTGTATGAAGTTTGCAGAAAATCCCTCAAGTACTTTTGGAGTTATGCTCCGGACAAAATTGGGACGGAAACACGGACGGAGAGCATTACCAATATCCCCTCCTTAAAAAAAGGAGGTCACCATCCTCCTTTTCGTGCCACAGAAACTATTTTGAGGTGGGTAACATGAGAAACGTTGACGTGAAATACAAGATTGGCGTGACGTAACGAGACGTTACTGACCTTTTTATTTAGGAGAAACTGCTTTGATTAATCTGGGAGTTGTATTTTAAACTGTTTTTTTTTCACTTGATTTAATATATCTAAGAATTTAATGTTCAAGTATGTGTTTCTAATTTCTGCAGGTTAAGACTTGCATTAAATTCATGAAAAGAGAATGCTTGCAATTATTAAGATTAAGGAAGTAAGTACTGGGTTTAAGGAATGATGCTAGTTACCTATTTTGTTGTAATTCAATCTTCCGGATAATATGATCACAACAAACTTCGATATTAACACTAGGTTTGTTTTAGAGCAATTTGAAAGGCCCATCTACACTGTAAACCTTGCTTTATAAATTTTGATCTATAAAGCAAAGTTTACATTGTAGATGGGTCGAGTGTACGATTTTCCAGAAGTGTATACTTTATTTTTGGGATAGAGAAAGTCCTATCCTGTAAACCTTGCTGTACCAACCCCACACATATATTTTATTTATTACCCAGATGACAGCGTCATAAATAGATTACAATTCCGGTGCAGTGAGAGAGAGTTTATAATTATGGCGGAAATATAGACAAAATAGTTTGAAATTGAATAAAACAATGCAGAAAAAAATATTGCTTGTTTTTTAAATATTGACTATGAAATTAGTTAGATGTTTAAATTATGTTGTAGATAAAAAATAATACATGATATTGATAAAATTTATCTTTCTTGGCTGTCCAGGATCGCACATTGTCTTTCTATAAATAATTTTTACAAAACAAACATATATTATGAAGACTTTTAAGTTTCCACTGTGCGAAAAACTCTTTTTTTTTAAATAATTAAATATGTTGCATGAACCATGATTTACTGTGTATACGGTCATGATTTACTGGGTATACGGTCATGATTTACTGTGTATACGGTCATGATTTACTGTGTATACGGTCATGATTTACTGTGTATACGGTCATGATTTACAACCCTCAAAAATGTACTCCTTAGGTTTATACATCGAGGTGTATACGGGCCCTATGGAATTATTAGAAATGATTAATGATTTGTGCTAGAGTTATGGTTCTTGCACTTTAATTTGTACCTTTTCTTTAGTTAAACTTTGGGCATGGAAGATGAAACCGTGAACGAAGAAACACCCATACGTATAGACTTCTTCGGTTAATGAACAGTATAGACATCATTTTCACATATCGTGTATATAAAAATAGATAAAGCAACAATATACCAAGTTATTTTCGGAAATACATAATAAACTACAAAAAGGTAATAGCTATAGATGACACAAAGCAGTTATGTGTTTAGTCATGCTTTACCTGTAAACGTCCTGTATCGATGTGAAATAAAACCTACTCCCCTTCAGTAAATTCTGATGTCTGATACCTGCCACACAGGTATGATCATTTTTTTAAATGTAATACAGGATGGAGTAATATTTTTTTCGACATTACATTTATGAGTATGTAATGTAGCCTGCATGTTATTCAATAAATTATATCAGCTGATTTTATCTATGACCAGTTAATTTCCCGGCGGAATGATAAGTACTACATCTCCATTGACCTTGTTTTCAGTGATTTCAGAACAAAAACAACAGTTTTGATTATTGTCTATCTATAGTTTTTGCCCTGGCCAGTACCGTCAAATGCAATACCAAACGTCCTATCCTTCAAAGCTAACCAAATTGTTTTAAAGTAACACCAGAGGCCTTACTAGAGTTAAGTACAGTTGAATTCATATGTTCTATTTTAGTAAGATTGACAATTTCTTAGTCATTCCAAATGTAATGCATGTAAGCATTCCATGTAAGATTTGTATATACCAAGTTTGTCAGTACAATGTAAATGCATTCCAGATATTTTAAACCTATGATTTTATCGATAATAACTGGGGATGCATAGCTGAAACTTTTAGGTTAAGTTATAATACTTCCAAAGATTCTAATATTTATGTTTTGGAGATTATTTAGTTTTGAATTAGTTATAAGGTATGTCCCTTTAAGTTTTGTATGTCTATTTATACACATTGTTTTCTTGGAGAATTACTTCCGTTTCAGCTTTAAACGACTATCAAAAGGCTGCTTTTGTTGTTATTTATAAGAAAGAAGAGTTTGCATTGCCGCATATTTCATCCCAGTTATGTGAGTACGAAAGGTACAAGAACATGCACTTCATCGATGCTGCTTTCACAAACGAACAGAAATATTATGAATGTCAAATGAATTCTGATGCGGCAAGGAAATTAATTAATTTCTTGAAAACAGGCCAAGCTTCTGTTGAAACCCCTCACTATATGCAAACTGATTTGGGTACAGAAATACCATGAATGTCAAATTAATTCTCATGCGGCAAGGAAATTAATTGATGTTTTGCCGAAAATGTGCTCTGCTAATTATTCTTTTCAACCAGCCGAAGCAGACGGTATAGAATATTCTACCACGTTAACTGTTACAGGATTAGACTGTTTTTCAGTGTAGTTTTGTTTCTTTCGTTCCTGGTGTCATTTTCGAGGTATCCATTTTGTTAGTGAAAGAAAACGACTCTTTTGCAACTATATTTAAAGATTGTATGCTTGGTAAAAATTGGATGAAACAAAAATTGAAGAAAAGTAGTGCATACTTTATGCAGTTATAATTTGACAATCCATTAGTTTCTACAAATATTGGAATTAAAAAGGATGATCGCTTAAAACATTGGCCATGCCCAAGGAAGCAGTCATGGAAAATAGTTTATATAAGTTGCAAGAACTTGTTCTTCAATCGATGTAAAACTAGTTTATTCTAAGCTAAATGGGGACAAAAGTGGAAAGTCCATAAATTTTGAGACAAAAATGACAATCCGTCTGTTTCGTACAATAAATTAACGCAAACTATCCAGCCTTGAACAGTAGCAAAAACAAAACTAATCCATGTTTACAATATCATAATAATATTGAAAGTCTTATAAAATTTGGGAGCAGTCATTACAGTAGATAGGTTATAGTTTATAGTTTATTATCATAAGCAGTAGACCATATTTCCATGAGCAAATATAAATGTACAAACAGTAAGTGACATAATGTCTAGTGTCAACATGTACATTGTCATACAAATATACAGCGTGAGGTACATGAGGTATACATTAATTATAATAGACCCAATATTGGTTTCTAATCTGAAAAGTTTTATGTACGAACATAGCTGAATTCTTGTTGATACCAATTTTATCAGATTTCATTAGTATATTCGGTCTTGACCAATAATATCTTTTTTTACACATTTTTCTCAGATCATTGTAAAGTGGACATTCTAGTAAAAAATGGAATTCATCCTCTAAAACATTACAATTGTGACATTTCTTTCATCATGTGGTATTGCGACAGGTTTATGCCACCTGCCTGCTTCAATTTCTAATCTATATAGTGCAGCTCTAAACTTCTTTATATTAACTAAATACAAATAGGGTTGAAAGTGAAAACTTGAAAACAAAGTATAACTTTTAGCTCTTGATCAGTTATTCATATCAGACATCCATTTTTGTATAAATACATCAGTAAATCTAGTGTTTAGCATATTTATAAAAACATTATTTTCACCAACGCCTTGAAATAACCATACGTCATTAAGTCCGAGTGACTGCAACAAATATTTTTCAGAATATGCCCAAGAAGTATTGATATTTGGTCTTATATCTGAATCTCTGTATATCATATCATAAACACATTTAACATAAAAATGATTTTCAATTTGTACTACCTTTGACCAATACTTTACAACCGCTACAACTCTTTTTGTCAACAACGAAGTCCTACCAAGTTCGCCGTATATAAAGTTATTTTGTGTTTGTATCTTCACACTAAGTAATCGTTTACAAAAAAATAAATGTACTCTTTCCAAAACTACAGACTCGTTTAGTCCACAGACTTCAGAACCATAATGTAAGATAGGTAGAATACGTTTATCAAACAATTCCAAAATGACGTTTAACTGACATATATGGATACTTAACAAGAGTTGATTTCAATTTATACATTGCCTTCATTGCTTGTCCTGCTAATATATCAAATGTTGTTTTAAAAGAACCTCCTGTTGTAAAAACAATTCCAAGATATGTGAAGTTATTAACAATTTCTAAAACCTTTAAACAGAAACCTTAAATTCTGATTTATTTGTCAACCTTTTAAAAAAAATCATAAGCTTTGTCTTAGTTGAATTAACACTTAATTTCCATCTATCACAATACTCTTCTAACATTATTTAACCCTTTTTAAGTCTTCCTCTGACTCAGACATAATAACAATATCATCGGCATATTAGAGTAAAACAGTCTTAACATTCCAACATCTAAACTATTAAACCCATGCACCATAAGATGTTCTTCACTATCATTCAAGTAAATAGAAAAAAGAAACGGGGATAATAATTCACCCTGACGCACCCCAAGCATACATGGGAAATCTTCATTGCTTATTTTGTTGTGGTATTTAATTTTTGAGCTCACATTATTATACATAGATTTGACAATATCAAGCATTTTGCCACTAGCCCCTATCTTAAAAAGCTCATACCAGATTATGTCTCGTACCAAGTAATCGAACACCTTGGTAAAATCTACAAAAGCTGCATAAATTCTCTAATTATTATTCAATAAATGGTCATACAACACAAATATATACTGACATCAAAAAGAAACTGCGCACTTGTTAAAGAAATAAAAGCTCTATCCTTTGTGAAAGAAATATAGGAAAATTTGGTATCGAAATAATTGAAAATCTTTTCTTTACACGATGCCTTATTTTGGAATCAAATTCAGGTAACTATTAGTGCATTGTTTTACGCTTGTATGAAGTAGGGGCTAAAAGTAAAAGTTGCAAATCTGTATTGTTTTCTAAATGCTTACTTAGCTTCAGGTAATTGTCAAGAAATATGGAAATTAATCAGTGTCTGTTATGTCCTCTTCTTCTACGGATCAAGGCAATTATTCTCGAACGCAATGAACCTGTGACGTAAGTGCGTCAACGGCATGTATCTATCCTGACGTTCCGTTGTCACCTTAGGCCTGCCGGATCGTGGAAGATCTCTAACGCTTCCATTTTACGGTAACGTTGTCGAAGGTTCATGATGGTATTTCTGTGGCAGTAAAACTGCCCAGCGACGTCAGAGACGCTGACGCCGGATGCAAGTTGCAGAAGTGCATGAATTCGTTCATTTTCTTGAAGCCGTGGCATCTTGTTAATGAGTGAAATTTTAATGTACTGTGATTTAAATATTGCATAGCCAGTAAAGATATCGGTCAGTGGCAATCTGTACTTGTAATCATGTTGCACGATTAGCTTTCGGTCAGTTTGAAGGACATCCACGTGCTTAAATATTGGTAAATTAGTGCAATATATGGAAGATTATTTTGTTACTCATGATAGTAAAATCTATCTTTTTAAACTTAGTAACGAAAAAGTTACGCTCAATATAAAAGTGCACAGTTTCTTTTTGGTGTCAGTCTATTATCGATAGTTCCCATATTTTGTCTTAAACCTGCCTGGGCTTCAATATACACATGATAATTTTCGGCCCAAGAATTCAATCTATTATTTACAACTTTAGTAAATCATTTACCAAAAGTGCTTAGTAAGGTTATGCCTCTGTAGTTACTAGCTGTATCAATGTCACTTTTTATGCAGAAGATATAAAACACCCGCTTCAGAAAAATAATTTGATATTCGGTAGTTTTCCTGAATCAAAAGCCTAAATGATCTTCTATTAAAATACAACTCCTTCATTTAGATTTTCAGCAATGTTACCATGTACAAGAAATTTTGTTAGCTTTTTTAGTTAACTAGATATTGTTCATCTTTATAAAAAGCTTACCTATTAAAAAAACAGAGTCACGAAATGGCGTCATTTACATTAACTTTAATTTAAGGTGAACTAACTTAAGCAAATACTTCATGTGGTTGGACATCACCTGGAAAGTATGGGAAACGTCATAACGACGTCTTGAGTAAATGACGTCATTAACTGACTCGTTGATTGCTTTGATTTCTAAGCTTGTCATGAAAATGGAAAATATGTAGATAACAAAAATGCTAAAATGTTTCTTGAAAAAGGCAACATTGTCGAACATTTGAATAATAACACTTATATTTATAAATCTCTGTGGAATAGTTTAGATGAATTGATTGCTGCAAAAACCTAAAGCTTTTACCGAATAAATCTGCCTGTCATTAGTTTTTGTGATCGTGCAAATCATTTTGTGAGACAATTGCAGTAGCTCGTACATGTACTACAAACAGTTACTAAGGCAGTTATTAAGCAAAATCAATACATGTTTCATGCATTTGTAAGTTACGGGAAGACAGTTTACAGTGGTTTTTAAGCATTTTCCTCATAAAACTCATCGTGTTTGATTTTCTTATGTCTTATGTCAGTACATTACCAACAACCTGTACCGAAACCAATATAATATGTTCTTTGTTTTTTTAAGAGATATATTGGGATTTATTATAATATTATACAATAGGGTTATTAATATAGGAACGTGATCCATGAAGCCGGATTTGCTCGAGTCGTGCGTCAGATCTTACGAGTACGTAGCACGAGTTTGATCCAACCTCGACGAAAACCAATCCGGCTTATGGATCACATTACTTTACCTTTTAAGCATGAAACTGAGGAAAAACTCTTTTTAACGTGAAATATACGTAGTGTGCGATGTCATTTTATTGACGTCATCGTATAATAAGTTTCCTTTCAGGTCGTATTTGATGGTTGAATAAAGGCTGTATTTTTGACAGAATATTTATAAGTAATTATAACTATAAATATTCTGTAAAAAATACAGCCTTTATTCAACCATCAAATACGGCCTGACAGAAAAAAATCCGTATTGTATGTACGTGCATTACGGACAGTGCGGCATTGTGTGTAAAGATGCATTCATTAGGCCATAAAATACGCATGACGTTAATAACGTTGCTTTTGACTGGGTCGTTACCACTTGTTTATACGATGATGTCAATAACATGACATCACACACTGCGTATATTTCGCGTTAAAAAGAGTTTTTCTTCAATTCTATGCTTAAAATGCAATTTTAGTTTATGGCTATATTCAGAGTCGTCACTCGAACTCCGACTCGACTCATACTCGGGAAAGGCTTCCTTAAGGGAGACTCAAGGACGCCTCAAGTAAGGTGAACTCGAGTGACTAATTGGTATTCATAGTCAAAAGTCATCCTTGACTTTCTCGAGGAAGGTTTGAGGCGTTAATCACCCGTAACAAATCTTTTAACAATTGATTCATACATAAATATGGAATACACATTGCAAAAGAAAACATGACAGTTTAAAGATTGTGTAATCAGATACAATTCCGTTTCCCGCATCTTCAAGAAGTCAACCTAAAAGTCAGAGATTTTGATCAGCGATAAATTGAATGCGTCGCTATACTGACGCCATTTTCAAGATCACTGTTTTACGTGTGTACTCTGGCTAGGCAAGGCATTGGTGCTTTATAAGAATACAAATGCACATTGATTGTTTTAAAACAAATAATTAAAAACAAATAAAAGGTTGGCTTGTCCTGTAAGATCAGTACCTGACCCTACCAGAAAAGCATTTGTTTCATTGCAACTGTCTCACTGTATATTATTTACTTATTCAAGGTTTTGTCTTTCAAGACATTCAAATTATATGTAATTGATTTTTTGTAGAGTATATTTTAGCTCAATTGCGCAACAAGTTCTCTTAACTTATAGTAATACAGCTGGATAAACTAAGACACCCGTGTCATAAAATGTTTGGTTCTAGGACATTTGTTAAGTGGCCTTACTAGGAATTGAACCCGGAACCTTTAAGTTCCGAATCGACTCGTGAGGATGTAATCACTACACCAATGAGGCACACAAAGTTAGAGAGAGTAAAGAGCGGAGATGCATGTCTTTGTGGGCGGGCATGAGTTTAGGGCGATGCGGCAAAAACATTTAAAAGCGTGCAGTGAATCCCTTTGCTAATATGCACAATTTAGCAAGATGTAACTTTGAAATCAGAGAAATAAAACAGAGGGATATAATTATACTGTTGTATCTTGATCGTGCAATGTTTATTTCATGTTAAAATATAATATCCTGGTCTGACTCAGTGAGGAGGGGGAGAACCAACCGGACCCCAATCCTACGCCATTTTTGTTCTTATCCATGTGAAGCGTAAACAGATGATTGCGTCTCCTGACACCACAACTGTCCCACTTTCTAGGGCGATATAGTCTGCGCAATTTATTTAGGGTGAGTTTTTGATCATAAAATATGTTTTATTGCCCACTGAGTTTTATTTCGTTTTTTTTAAGTACTACTATTATATTTTAAGAAGAATTCCACATCATTAAAATCAATCATCTAAGGGGTTGCCTCTGTCCCTTAAAACTATCCATGGCATACGAACCTATACAACTTCATCTATTTTCTGCAATTCGTCCTTTTCTCACTGGAGTCATATTCAAAATGAGACCTTGAGTGCAGCTCGAGGAACCGCTTCCGCTCCTCGAAAAATCTGTCCTTACTCGAGGTTACTCGACCCTTCCTTACGTTTATGAATACCAATCGCTCCTCATTGGAGGAAATGCATCGACCGTTAGCCGATTAAAGGTGGTCAATTACTTTTAAGCAACATTTTATGACAATTTTTACTTTTTGTTTATTCTGTTAGAGATTAATACAATGAACAAAAAGACCCATTACATTGAGTTAGATCCCTATCAGAAATTTTCATTTTATTAACTTTTATGAAATTTTGTTATTACTTCCCTTTAATATGAAAGTATTTAAAACGTTGAGTATTTCTTTTTTATTTCAATATTATTTCTACTTTTACATTTGAATTGGATAGATTTACAAATATCTTAACATTCTAAACCAAAATGCAAGTTTTAAACCTACGTGTAGGTTCTGAATTGATTTATTTCAACCTATCTTGGGTGCGCACCCAAGATAGGTAAAGGGAGGTAATAATATCTTTTCAAACTTGAATTTCTAATGAATTCCATCTAAATATATAATATTTAATGCAAATATTTCACAAATATTATATAATAGGTCTTATATTTATATCTTTCTGCAGGCAAAGTATGTGTATCAAATTTTTACTTATGATAAAATAACTCTATCTTGGTTGGGCAACCAGGATAGGGAAATCAAATTTTAAAAATACCTCCAGTGAAAATCTTACTTGAATTAAGCGCTAAGTGAACATAAATAAGTGTAAATGATCAGATGTTAAAGTTTCAAACAAATCTATTACATGGGCAAATTCCAATTATAAACCTTTAAAGGTAATTATCTTTTCGAGTTTGAGTCGTGGAATGTTTCTGAATATAGCCATTAGTCTTTTCGCGCAAACAAGTGTCAAAAGGTATATAATAAAAGGGTTATTAGAAAGTTATGTGATCCATAAGCCGGATTGGCTTTCGTCGAGGTCGGATCATACTCGTGCTACGCACTCGTATGATCCGACGCGCGACTCAAGCAAATCCGGCATGCTTGATCACGTTACTTTACTAATAACCCTATTATATTACCCCAATATATCACGTCCAAAAACAAAAAACAATTTTATTACCCTTCCCTTCCTTTTTTTTGAAAGATTCCGTTAATTGTTTTATTTATTTAGCAGACCTTCAAATCCCCTTATGATACATCAACGTCATTTCGTGACGTCACAAATCAGCACGGACTAATACATTGACGTACTCTACGCGAACAATCTCACGTTGAGCATGATGTACAGTAGCGTGATAATTTCAAGTGCAAATTACAGGCTTGCCCGTAAATATCAATATATATTTACGGATCGTTGACCAATCAGAAGACCGCAAATTTTATGTGTCCATAGATGACGAAATTTTTCTTATGATTGTTTCGATTATAAACAAATTGTATTATTTGAGAATTACTTCCGTTTCAGATTTAGAGGACTTTCGTGCTGCTTTTGTTGTTATTCATATGAAAGAAGCGTTTGCATTGCCGAATATTTCCTCCAAGTCAGTTTTATGTGAGGACGAAAGGTACAAGAACATGCACTTCATCGATGCTGCCTTAACAAAGGAACAGAAATATTATAAATGTCAAATGAATGCCGATGCAGCAAGGAAATTAATTGATTTCTTGAAGACAATTGGTCAAGCTTCTGTTGAAACCAATTACTATATGCCAACTGATTTTGAGATTATGTGCGGTTACTATTAATGAAACAACTGTTATAAAAGTACTTTTTGTACCAAATATAAAGTAAATTTTGTGTAATGGCGCGGTAATTTTTTAATGTTTAAATGTAAATGTTAAAGCGGTTGTATGAAATTTCTCTTGAATTAGGACATTCTTGTAAATGAAGATTTGGGCACGTCTAATAATGAAAATATACATTATCAAACAACAAACAAGTGACTATGTGAATAGCTTATACTAATTTAGGCAGAGACAGAGACAGAGACACAAGAGAGAGTGCCACAGAAGAGAGAGAGAGAGAGAGAGAGAGAGAGAGAGAGAGAGAGAGAGAGAGAGAGAGAGAGTGAGACGGACGAACAGTTAGACAGAAGTAACGTATAATTACTCGAGTCTTGCGTTCGGAAACTACCGCAATTACTTTTTGAGGCAAACGCTCAACCACCGCACCGTGGCGGCTTTTGTTTTTCAGAAGCATTACAATAACATTTTAAAAGCATTTTGTATTTGCATAGTAGCTCAATTTTTGGTATCAGTATTTTAAAACAAAATTTTTAACGACATTTACAGAAGCAATTATTTAGTCTCAATTTTGTACAGATTGCATGTTTTTATATGATATATTACATGGTATATCATACTTAATTAAATGCATTTTTAAGGTGATTTATCTAAATATAGAATATTCTCTAATATTGTTTAATAGTATTATTGTAATGTACATTATTGTATATGTTTAACAGTCTCTTGTAATTCTCTGATAAAATGGTCATTTGCATGCTAGTTATGTTGTGTACATGTTTTGTCTATGTCTATGAAGACCAATGAAGTGCTGTATATCTGAGACTGTTTTCTCTGAATCTCTCTTTGTAAACAATTTGTTGGCATTAAAGTTGGTTGACATCCCCAGACAAACTGTCATAATATAGTAAAGTATAGGGTGTTGAGGTCATTGTGAACCCCTATTAACCTGAAATATATTTAAAAGTATTGCTATTAGGTATTGAAAATTTAACACAGTCTTTTAAAACGACCTTACTAACTCTTCCTTAAAAGTATTGCTATTAAGTATTGAAAATTTAACACAGCCTTTTAAAACGACCTTACTAACTTACTAACTCTTCCTTAAAAGTATTGCTAATAAGTATTGAAAATTTAACACAGTCTTTTAAAACGACCTCACTAACTTACTAACTCTTCCTTAAAAGTATTGCTATTAAGTATTGAAAATTTAACACAGCCTTTTAAAACGACCTTACTAACTTACTAACTCTTCCTTAAAAGTATTGCTATTAAGTATTGAAAATTTAACACAGTCTTTTAAAACGACCTTACTAACTTACTAACTCTTCCTTAAAAGTATTGCTATAAAGTATTGAAACTTTAACACACTCAGTCTTTTAAAGCGACCTCACTAACTTACTAACTCTTCCTTAAAAGTATTGCTATTAAGTATTGAAAATTTAACACAGTCTTTTAAAAGGACCTTACGAACTTACTAACTCTTCCTTAAAAGTATTGCTATTAAGTATTGAAAATTTAACACAGTCTTTTAAAACGACCTTTCTAACTTACTAACTCTTCCTTAAAAGTATTGCTATTAAGTATTGAAAATTTAACACAGTCTTTTAAAACGACTTTCTACTTATTTACTAACTCTTCCTTAAAAGTATTGCTATTAAGTATTGAAAATTTAACACAGTCTTTTAAAATGACCTTACTAACTTACTAACTCTTGCTTAAAAGTATTGCTATTAAGTATTGAAAATTTAACACAGTCGTTTAAAACGACCTTACTAACTCTTCCTTAAAAGTATTGCTATTAAGTATTGAAAATTTAACACAGCCTTTTAAAACGACCTTACTAACTTACTAACTCTTCCTTAAAAGTATTGCTATTAAGTATTGAAAATTTAACACAGCCTTTTAAAACGACCTTACTAACTTACTAACTCTTCCTTAAAAGTATTGCTATTAAGTATTGAAAATTTAACACGGTCTTTTAAAACGACCTTACTAACTTACTAACTCTTCCTTAAAAGTATTGCTATTAAGTATTGAAAATTTAACACAGTCTTTTAAAACGACCTTACTAACTTACTAACTCTTCCTTAAAAGTATTGCTATAAAGTATTGAAACTTTAACACACTCAGTCTTTTAAAACGACCTCACTAACTTACTAACTCTTCCTTAAAAGTATTGCTATTAAGTATTGAAAATTTAACACAGTCTTTTAAAACGACCTTACTAACTTACTAACTCTTCCTTAAAAGTATTGCTATTAAGTATTGAAAATTTAACACAGTCTTTTAAAACGACCTTACTAACTTACTAACTCTTCCTTAAAAGTATTGCTATTAAGTATTGAAAATTTAACACAGTCTTTTAAAACGACCTTACTAACTTACTAACTCTTCCTTAAAAGTATTGCTATAAAGTATTGAAACTTTAACACACTCAGTCTTTTAAAACGACCTCACTAACTTACTAACTCTTCCTTAAAAGTATTGCTATTAAGTATTGAAAATTTAACACAGTCTTTTAAAAGGACCTTACGAACTTACTAACTCTTCCTTAAAAGTATTGCTATTAAGTATTGAAAATTTAACACAGTCTTTTAAAACGACTTTCTACTTATTTACTTACTCTTCCTTAAAAGTATTGCTATTAAGTATTGAAAATTTAACACAGTCTTTTAAAATGACCTTACTAACTTACTAACTCTTCCTTAAAAGTATTGCTATTAAGTATTGAAAATTTAACACAGTCGTTTAAAACGACCTTACTAACTTACTTACTCTTCCTTAAAAGTATTGCTATTAAGTATTGAAAATTTAACACAGCCTTTTAAAACGACCTTACTAACTTACTAACTCTTCCTTAAAAGTATTGCTATAAAGTATTGAAAATTTAACACAGTCTTTTAAAACGACCTTACTAATTTACTAACTCTTCCTTAAAAGTATTGCTAATAAGTATTGAAAATTTAACACAGTCTTTTAAAACGACCTCACTAACTTACTAACTCTTCCTTAAAAGTATTGCTATTAAGTATTGAAAATTTAACACAGCCTTTTAAAACGACCTTACTAACTTACTAACTCTTCCTTAAAAGTATTGCTATTAAGTATTGAAAATTTAACACAGTCTTTTAAAACGACCTTACTAACTTACTAACTCTTCCTTAAAAGTATTGCTATAAAGTATTGAAACTTTAACACACTCAGTCTTTTAAAGCGACCTCACTAACTTACTAACTCTTCCTTAAAAGTATTGCTATTAAGTATTGAAAATTTAACACAGTCTTTTAAAAGGACCTTACGAACTTACTAACTCTTCCTTAAAAGTATTGCTATTAAGTATTGAAAATTTAACACAGTCTTTTAAAACGACCTTTCTAACTTACTAACTCTTCCTTAAAAGTATTGCTATTAAGTATTGAAAATTTAACACAGTCTTTTAAAACGACTTTCTACTTATTTACTAACTCTTCCTTAAAAGTATTGCTATTAAGTATTGAAAATTTAACACAGTCTTTTAAAATGACCTTACTAACTTACTAACTCTTGCTTAAAAGTATTGCTATTAAGTATTGAAAATTTAACACAGTCGTTTAAAACGACCTTACTAACTCTTCCTTAAAAGTATTGCTATTAAGTATTGAAAATTTAACACAGCCTTTTAAAACGACCTTACTAACTTACTAACTCTTCCTTAAAAGTATTGCTATTAAGTATTGAAAATTTAACACAGCCTTTTAAAACGACCTTACTAACTTACTAACTCTTCCTTAAAAGTATTGCTATTAAGTATTGAAAATTTAACACGGTCTTTTAAAACGACCTTACTAACTTACTAACTCTTCCTTAAAAGTATTGCTATTAAGTATTGAAAATTTAACACAGTCTTTTAAAACGACCTTACTAACTTACTAACTCTTCCTTAAAAGTATTGCTATAAAGTATTGAAACTTTAACACACTCAGTCTTTTAAAACGACCTCACTAACTTACTAACTCTTCCTTAAAAGTATTGCTATTAAGTATTGAAAATTTAACACAGTCTTTTAAAACGACCTTACTAACTTACTAACTCTTCCTTAAAAGTATTGCTATTAAGTATTGAAAATTTAACACAGTCTTTTAAAACGACCTTACTAACTTACTAACTCTTCCTTAAAAGTATTGCTATTAAGTATTGAAAATTTAACACAGTCTTTTAAAACGACCTTACTAACTTACTAACTCTTCCTTAAAAGTATTGCTATAAAGTATTGAAACTTTAACACACTCAGTCTTTTAAAACGACCTCACTAACTTACTAACTCTTCCTTAAAAGTATTGCTATTAAGTATTGAAAATTTAACACAGTCTTTTAAAAGGACCTTACGAACTTACTAACTCTTCCTTAAAAGTATTGCTATTAAGTATTGAAAATTTAACACAGTCTTTTAAAACGACTTTCTACTTATTTACTTACTCTTCCTTAAAAGTATTGCTATTAAGTATTGAATATTTAACACAGTCTTTTAAAATGACCTTACTAACTTACTAACTCTTCCTTAAAAGTATTGCTATTAAGTATTGAAAATTTAACACAGTCGTTTAAAACGACCTTACTAACTTACTTACTCTTCCTTAAAAGTATTGCTATTAAGTATTGAAAATTTAACACAGCCTTTTAAAACGACCTTACTAACTTACTAACTCTTCCTTAAAAGTATTGCTATAAAGTATTGAAAATTTAACACAGTCTTTTAAAACGACCTTACTAATTTACTAACTCTTCCTTAAAAGTATTGCTATAAAGTATTGAAAATTTAACACAGTCTTTTAAAAGGACCTTACTAACTTACTAACTCTTCCTTAAAAGTATTGCTATTAAGTATTGAAAATTTAACACAGCCTTTTAAAACGACCTTACTAACTTACTAACTCTTCCTTAAAAGTATTGCTATTAAGTATTGAAAATTTAACACAGTCTTTAAAAACGACCTTAGTAACAGGGAAAGTTCGATATTACCGCTGTCAAAACATGTGTACCTCGCATATGTACAAAGCCCTAAATTAAGCTTAATATGTCTGGATGAGTACAGGACTGCAACGTTCAGTAAATTTATACAATTGTTAATTCTGTAGCCCATCAGTGCCTATGTTAATTTAATATGATGCCAAGGTATTGATTTCACATATAAGTTACACTTTGTTTCCTCAATTCACACTTACCATTCGCAATTTGCACTAAAACTAATATTTAAAAACTCACAAAGACTTTGTAAGATATCAGTCTCTTGTTATCTGCATGGGAGTTATTAAAACCCATGTAACTATATATCCAAGGTGTTCACGCATTACTTCTATGGTAAAAATGTCTTCAAGTCTTACAAAATTACGAACAGCACACATGTACAAATGTGTTTACATTGTTAATATATCTATGAAACAAGCAAACATGTAAAACAATAAAAAAGAGCATTTAAGGAAATTTGTAAAAAAAATGCATTATTATTTATAGAAAAACTGTTGAAACGTAGTGTCCGGTAATGCTAACATATATCTAAACGTTAATGTTGAAAGGTATTAATTATGAATTGTTGATTACACTAACCACTTAGGCAAATCGATTGCAGATATTAAGAACGTATACATTATTTTATAAGTGCGCCGAATAACTTTTATATCAGAAACAGCGCCAACTACCTAACCTTAGAAACATCCCTTCTTTTGTTGATAACTGCAGAAGTTGGAAACCATCTCGAACATATATTTATTACAAAGCAAGGTGATGCTGCTTCGAAAACTTGCTACTATGATATACTACTACAAAAACAGTTCGTTTGGGAAAAGGCCGTGACTTTTCTTTTTTCTTTTGTTAATTACTATTCACTATGACATTATACGCTTAATGAGAAAATTAAACTGAGAGAAGCGTTACAGATAAGATGCATTGCAACAAATTATCACTGCGAGTATACAGAAGACTTATTAAATAGGCAATAGCGCTCGCCGAACCTTGAAATATCAAGTACGACCGCATCGTACACGGACAATTTCAGGTCAGCACTAAAATGCGTTACATGCAATATATCATTGTTTTAACAAAGAAGTAAATTCAATCCCAATTAAACAATATCGGTTAAATTCGCAAAAACAAACTTTCGATAGATTTGTTTATGCAAAGTAAGTATTAGATCCGGAATGAGCCAAGTCTACCAGACATTTATCTGAACGTTTCTGAAACCTTAGCCAGCTAAGTTTTGAAAAGTTGTGACCGGACATCATGCATATGCAGGTGAAACACTAACTTGATATGGCACCCTGTGCAGAATGGCACAACATATATAGGACCCCCACCTATGGGGAATATTTCAAAAGAGACCTATGTGTAGTAAAAAGGTAGAACACAAGGTAGGGACAAGGTAGAAAAGAAGACAAAACACGTTTTAGTTTTGACGTCTTTTATTGTATCATTATAAACAAGAACAAGTATTGAAACAAAAACAAGAACAAGCATGATGAACACAATTTATGAAAACATTTTATGAGTACATTTTATGAACAAGCAACATGATGAGATTAATTGTTATGATAAATGCCATTATGTGGGATGAGACATTTGAAAGCATAGGCTGCGCTACCTTGTGAGGTTCTATCCTCGATGTAACATCACTGACACGGCCTTTTTTTTTGGAGGCGTTTTTGACACCTGTGTTGCTTCCCTGTTCAATCTTCCATAACATTGTCTTAACCACCGTGCTACTGCTTTATCATTGTCCCAAAAACGTTCGGGTCTAAATCGGATGTTGAAAACCGTATCCAGATCATGTCTAAGGCAAAGACACAGTAGACACCGCACATGAGTGCTCTTCAAACTTGAATTCTAATTGAATTCATCGAGTAATGTCTGGTATTGTTCTGTAGGAAAGGTTTAATATGGTCTTCAAGTGAAGGTAGTCCATACAAATCAAAGTAGACTGCTGTATTTTCCTTGAAGAAGATGGCCACCCAGTGTTCTCCGGCTCCGAGTCACAATGTAAGCTTTCAATGGGGGTGGTTTTCGCTTCGGAAAGAGATCCTAAGGGCAAACCAGTGCATGTAAAGGAGACAAGATGATCGATTTATCCAGAATATGTTGGAGTTCAATAGTATCCATGGTTCCACACTTTTTGGACCCGTTCGCCCAACTGGTTGATCCAGACTGACTCTTGTTTTGGTGTTGTTGCTTTAAATCTGTCCAGAGTTCGTAGGCTCGAATGATCTCAGATCTCATTAGGGGTAGATTGATATTCACAAAACAGCTGATACTACTGAGCGATGACTTTTTGAAGATCCAGTTCTTTGAGGGCGATCTCATTGTTTAACCCAGATATCTGTGTCGGCCATGCAGAACACTTGTTGCAGTTGACTCGGGTGATCAATTTGACATCCCGAGTAGTCTTTGGGAACCATAACATAGATCAAAGTCTGTAAGTTCTCTATCACGACTGTCTCGTTATCCCTTTGAATTTGGGCAAACTTGTAGTTCAAATGAATCTGTTCATACTTAGCCTTTTTCTCAGGAGGGGGTTCAGACACAACCTCCATAAAGGCTTTCTCTAGCTTTTTCTCATAGTCCTCTTCCATGATGATGAATGGTATGATTATTAGTCCGTGATCACTTCTGTGAGACCGTTGCTTTCAATCTGATCTTACAGCCTCGATAGCCTAGTGGTAGAGCGTCCGCTTCGAGTGCGGAAGGTCGTGGGTTCGCTCCCTGGCCGCGTCATACCAAAGACGTAAAAAATGGTACCAGTAGCTCCCTTGCTTGGCGCTCAGCATTAAAAGGGAAACTGGCTTCTCTCTCATACCCTCACGGCGATGGATACCATCAGGAATGAGGTGTCGAGAGTGATTAATATAAGCTGGATAACTTGTTTCACAATCGACTTAAAATAAATTAGTATAAACTATCTGATCGTCGTATTCAGCATACACGAGCACGTTGATGGGATCGGTGAGTGGTTCAGCAAACTGAAGCTCTATGTGTATGTTCCCCGTTTTTATAGGATGCAGCTGTCATTCACTCCCTTGATCTGCCGTCAGATCAAATCCCCACAGTGTGTAGCCGTTCTTAAATTCGGTCAGCGTGAAGCCCATGGTGCGATTGACACCAAGAGCTCCAATGGCTTGATACAGCCCCACGTAGGACCTTAAGATGTATTTTTATTTCAGATCTGCATGTTACTGTCTGTTTCTGACGAGTTACTGCCAGTGAAGAGGATAGTTTATATACAATGAATCATTTTAGTTTGATTAGTTATTTAATAAAATTGTCATTAAATGAGTGAACTGATATTAGCCCTATCATTTGTCCTTTGACACTCGTATTGTTATACAATACGAATGCCCTCGGACAAATAACAGGGCCAATATCAAGTTACCCATTTAATGACATATAATATTAAGATGAACATATAGACAGATAAGGGCAATTTTATAAAGATTTTAAATTTTAATACAAAAATCTATCTGCAATATGAATAAAATAGGCATATAAAACAATAATATTACCGAGTAATCAAGTCTAGTATTCTGAACAGAAAACGTATACTTAGAAAATTATTTTGCTACGTAAAAGTTGAGAAATGCTTACGATTTAGAAACGATCATAAAGATATAATTAAGCCTAGATTATTATTACCGAAGCCGTTTGGCGAGGCGGGTATTATTCCGAGGCGGGTAATATATCCCCATATATACCACGTTTAACCAAAGTGCGATCGAATTGATCATTGTTAACCTAGAATGACGTCATCTGGTTCCTTTAGTTGAACCAGGCAAAAGTGGTGGAATGGCCGGTATAAACATGGCGTCGAAGTGGGTGTTAGTGTTTTTGTCACACTGCAGTTTCGTCTAACTCAGTTTGAACAATAAACTGGGAGTCTTTAGAAGTTAATAGTAGCACAAAAGATTGAAAGAGGTGCGCGTTTCTTGTTATGTTACATACGTCGAAGTGGTAAACAAGTGAGCGTAAAGATAATTTTCCGAAAAGGCATTGCTGGCCTTTATTTCCACCATATTTATTAAACCAAACACAGCCGGAGAGTACGTTCGATCAGGATCCGTATATATACGGATCCTGGTTCGATCAACTCGTCAATCAGACATGCACATTAGAGCCTCCGATACCGGACCTTGGTTGGTGATCGCAGTCGCTCGTAGTGTTCGCGAACACTCTCACGTTTAGCGTAGGGTACAATGACGGGGTATGTCAAGTGAATATTACCGGCTTGCCCGTTAATATCAATATATATTTACGTGTCATTGACCAATCAAACGGCTGGCAATTTCGTGAAAGGATAATAAATGTATAAATAATGGGTCTTATTTTTAGTAATGGCCCTGTCAGCCTGGTTAGCTCTATCGGTAGAGCACGAGACTTGTAATATTGAGGTAACGGGTTCGATTCCCAGGGCTGATTAACTTAAATTACTAACAGTCTTTCGGATGAGACTTAAACCGAGGTCCCATGTATGGGTTCTATACACCTGGAATGTTAACGAACCAGGTGTATCTATGCAATTGGGATGTTTTCTGTATTTTGCACTATCCTCCGAAAACCTGAAATAACTAACCTCTTCTTGGGGCGTTGTTCATATGGGAAACCGGTACCAACGATAAAACTCTAATATACGATATAGCGGATAATTGTTGGTTTTGGTGTTATATCACGTTATAATTTCACCGAGTTAGCACCAAAAGTAATATTTTCACGAGTGGCGCAGCAACGAGTAAAAATAACTACTCTTTGTGTTCACGAGTGAAATTAACGTGGTATTACACCAAAACCAACGTGACATCTCTTTGACACATAATTGACATAAGCAATACATTAATTTACTTGTTTACTGTGGGATACCAAGAACTGATGGCAAGACAACCAGTATGTATAACAAGAGCCATGTTAGACATGGCCATTCCCCCTGCCAAGTGCTCATTCTATGACCAAGAACTTTGAGGTGAGAGGAATGGATATGGTGTAGTTTCAAATTTAATAAAATGTTAGTATTTGGCGGGGTATAATTAGGCAAGGTAGAGTTATGGTTCTTGGGCATCTATTTCCCATTATTGTGCTCTATCACTGTATGATGTTTCAAGTACTTCCCTTCAGTACTTTTGAAGTAATGCTACGGACAACATTATGCACAAAAAAATGTAATAAAGGGGGCTAATTTAAAAAAGCACAGTACAGTTGAGATGTAACAAAGGGGAGTTTTTCACAAATAAGGCAAGGTAGAGTTATGGTTCCTGGGTACTGAACTTTCCGTTATTATACTCTATCACTGTATTAAGTTTCAAAATCTTTCCCTTCAGCACTTTTGGAGTTATGCTCCGGACAAGAAAATTCAAGAAAATATAACAAAGTAGAATAATTCAAAAACTAGGCAAGGTAGAGTTATGGTTCTTGAGCACTGCACTTTCTCTCAATGACCTCTGTCTGTGTTTTAAGATTCAATAGATTCCTTTGAATACTTTTAACGTTATGCTCCGGACAAAAGTTTGACGGACGGACAGACGGACAGACAGATCCCCTTACTATTTCCTCTTCGCCAAGGAGGGGGATAACAGTACCGTTTTATTACGAGAGTTACATTCTTAATAGGTAATTAGTTCTGCACAGTTTGAATCGAAGTATGTGATACCTTGAAAAAACAAGCCTTTCTTAACAACTTTAAAAACGCATCTTTTGTTATAAGTCATACATTTTGAACAATGAGAAAAAATACTCTTTTTGTCAAATTGGTGACGTTAACAAATGAAATCTTTCAATGAATTTTGTAGTGATATTTTTTTAATAAAACCAAGGACTGGCAAAATCATAGTGGTCTTAAAATTTCCAAATTACACTTGCAATTACGACACATTACCTGTCAAACCCGTTGTGTTTTTAAAAGTTGTTCATTGAACTTTTTGAATCAATTAAAAGTGAAAGTTTTACATCAGTGGTAGATTTAGGTTAACACTATTTACATTTACTATGCTCGTATCAAAGATTTAGCTGCTAAATCGTGTCTAATAAACCCGAGAATTCCAGGTTAGAAATTCGATGCTCTGTCCCTAAAGTATCGTCTCTCACATTAGCTCCCCTCTCCATGCGACGGATTCATTACGTGGTCATTGAAAATCGTACTTACCACCTCTGTATCATTCACCTGATAAGCAAGGTAAAAACACATGTGATAGTTTATACTTTAGCGTTCTTAATACTAGTGCAACGGAGTCACCTTATATTTTGTTAGTTTTTAATGAACATTTAAAGGTTTATAATCAGATTTTGGTCATGTAACAGATTTGTTTGAAACTTTAACATCTGATCATTTACACTCGTTCACTTAGCGCTTAATCCAAGTAACATTTTCACTGGAAGTATTTTTAAAATTTGATTTCCCTATCCTGGTTGCCCAACCAATATAGAGTTATTTTATCATAAGTTAAAATTTGATACACATACTTTGCCTAAGGAAAGATATAAATATAAAACCTATTGTATTATATTTGTGAAATATTTGCATTAGAAATTATATATTTAGATGGAATTCATTAGAAATTCAAGTTTGAAAAGATATTATTACCAATTACACCCAAGATGGATTGAAAATAAATGAATTCAGAAGCTACACGTTGTATTAAAACTTGCATTTTGGTTCAGAATGTTAAAATATTTGTATATCTATCCAATTCAAATGTAAAAGTAGAAATTATATTGAAATAAAAAAGAAATACTCAACGTTTTAAATACTTTCATTTTAAAGGGAGTAATAACAAATTTTAGAAAAGTTAATAAAATGTAAAATTCTGATAGGGATCTAACTCTATGTAATGGGTCTTTTTGTTCATTAAATAAATCTCTAACAGAATATACAAAAAGTAAAAATTGTCATTAAATGTTGCTTAAAAGTAATTGACCACCTTTAAAGTATAACTAACCGGTTTAGAAATATTTTTACATGGCAATCTTTAGTCAGTCCTCTGCATGTACAACGTTTTTTCATGTGTGTTGTTAAGCAGGTTTTTTGAAGAAAAAAACCTGCTTATTAGAATGGCGATGTCGTATGTCGGGCGGGCGGGCGTCAAACATTGGCTTCCGTTCAGGAGTTAGGAGTGACCAATTGCAATGCAACTTGGTGTGAAGGTAGCTTGTAAGGAGACACAGCTTGGGATTGCATTTAGGGTCACTAGGATCAAGGTCAAGGTCACTGTTACTCAAAATAGAAAAACGGTTTCCGCTCAAATACTCCAGTTAGGAGTGACCAAAAGCAATGAAACTTGGTGTTAAGGCAGCATGCGTAGAGACGCAGCTTATGATTGCATTTGGGGTCACTAGGATCAAAGACAAGGTCACGGTTTCCGCTCAATAACTCAAGTTATAGTGACCAATTACAATGAAACTTAATCTGTAGGTAGCTTGAGTGGAGACGAAGCTCGGGATTGCATTTGGGGTCGATAAGGTCAAGGTAAAGTTCACTGTTGCTTCGTCTGATTTTTGAAAAAGAATGACGAGCTATTGTCGTCACTTGATTGTCGTTGTCATCGGCCTTGGTTAAATTTTGCGTTTAGGTCACTTACATGGAAACTATCAAAGCTAGAACTTTGAAACTTGGGAAACTTGTTCATCTAATACCCTTCTTTACTTTGTATGCTAAAGATGCTGAGTCTGACCTGTTTTTTGGGGTATAAAACATGAATTTTGATGGAGTTTGGTTGATTTTGATAATTGGACATAGCTTCTTCATTTTTTGTTAGATTGATTTAAAGGTTTCTCAAACAATAAATGGATAATGTACTTCAACATATCAAACGGGTTTTTGAGTCACACATTTGGAAGGGGAGGGGGAGGGGGAGGGGGAGGGGGATATTTTAGTATTTTTCGACTTTGTCATTTTAGCTAGTCTGATTTTTGAAGTTTTGCGTTTGGATCACTTACATGCAAACTATCAAAGCTATCACTTTCAAACTTGGAATACCTGTTCACTATCAAATGAACAATAGAATAAAAGATTTTTACAAGTTACATAACCCTGTAATGTATTTTGCTGGATTATTACCCCTTCTTAACTTTGAAAGTTTCACACACACAATATTTTTGTAACAGTAAACATAATGCAACCAAACTTAGTGTATAGGAAGTATTTATGAATATCTTTAATTGGATTGTATTTTAGGGCTCCTGGGGTCAAGGTCACTGTTACTGAAAATAGGAAAACAGTTATATATTCAATATCTTTAGTTAAGGTTGACATAATGTAACCAACTTTTGTTTGTAGTAAGTATTTAAGAAGATAGGGTTAGGTTTTGGGGCTTCTGGGGTCATTGTCAAGATCACTAACTAAAATAGAAATACAGTAATATGTTAAATATCTTTAGTTACAATTGACATAATGTAACTGAATTATTAAGTGTGTAATACATATGAATAAAGACTTTTAAATTAGTTGGGATTGTGTTTGGTGCTCATGGGTTCAAAGTCCATGTTTTTCTTCTAAAAATAGAAAAATGGAATTGCAATTTAATTATTGTGACCAAACTTAGTGTCTAGTTATCATTATGAAAACCTTTTGTGGGATTGTGTTCTGGGGTCAAGGTCAAGGACACTGTTACTTAAAAAATGGTGATAAATAAACTTAAGAGGATAAAATCAGACGTGCGTTCGGCACCCGGAGTCGGTGCTCTTGTTGTGAATTTAGGGTAAAGATATGACTGTTTGTTCAAGCTATAGACCTGTAACTTTACAACTGCATACATGTATGTATTTCATAAAAGGTCAAAATAATAGAGACAAATATACTTATAAGCCAAAATGTGGCTATATGTTGATTGACAGCCGATTGTCCACTCTTTACTTGTCTGACCATACTTGTTGTTCGACAATACCGTGTCATTCACATTTTCATTTATTCTTGTTTCGTAAATCTCTTACATTCCCTCTTGTTCAGTCACATTCTATCACTCTTTTTTTGTACTTTTTGTGTATATTTTCTCATATATACACATAATCTTTTGAGTAGTAAGCTTTTTGTATATATAAAAAGTATCTAGTACTTGTATGTTACAAAAATCGTATCTTATTTTCACTCTCTCTTTTGTATTTTTGTAGTTTTTGTTTTGCTTTTTTGATAATTATGATCTGTTTATATATAATTTATACAAAGTATCATGAATTGCTGTGTTAATTACTAGCACGAAATGTTGTAAATCCATGTACATTACGATTTTCACTAAGTTACATAAATAGTATAAGTTTGACATCTAAATTAACGCACGTTAGTACTATTAGTCTAGATAAGTCCAATATTAAATGTTTTTTATCAACACGTGACTGTTGTTTTGTCATTGTTCATAATTTAAAAAAACGAAGCAGGTATGGTAGTGGGGTTTATTGCCCCCCCCCCCCCCCATAATAATCAACATCCGGTTTAAACCAATTTTTGGCGAAATAAAAACAATGTGGCTACATTGATGATGATGATTTA
The DNA here is from genome assembly GCA_022818135.1 of Saxidomus purpurata. Lineage (NCBI taxonomy): Eukaryota > Metazoa > Mollusca > Bivalvia > Venerida > Veneridae > Saxidomus > Saxidomus purpurata. The sequence continues at coordinate 12,089,488 of JAFMSR010000016.1, forward strand.
TATATTCCATATATATTTTAGAATAAAAAAGCAAAAGGGAATTGTGTCAAATTGAAAACTGCAAACTAGAAATCGGGGTTTAATTAAAAATTATCGAGCATAAAATTTATGAAGAAATATTTTCGATACTCGCTGCATTTATAGACAATTTTGCATTGAATTTATCTCAAAATTAATGCTGAACATGCTAATATTTTTCGAAGAGACATGTACAAATCTCTCATAATAAATATTCATGAAATAGAAAATTAGAAGAAAAAAGAAATAATATTACTTATCTTATTTGTATGCAGATTCTTTTTTTTTCAGTAAGGTCTTGCGTAAGAATAAAATTATAAAAAAAGTATCACGACTTTAACAACTAGAAAAGATTAAAAGTTTTTCAAAGATTTCAAATAGCTATGAGTCCCATAAACTATGGGCTGCATCAGCATAACATACATAAATATACATGCAAAAGTAAGTCACAATGAGTAAATGGAAAAAACGGTTATGATATATAAAAAACAGTAGTCACAAAAAGAAGAAAAAGTGAGAAAAATAAACAGATCATTTTTTTAATAATTATACTATATATGTATAGCAATAAATACTATACCGAAAATTATAGAAAACAAAATGGAATGCATATACGTGGCTAGATTTTTGTAAATTGTTATAAAAGTGGGTGAGTCGCTACCAGAAAGGAAATGAAAAAATCCTAATATGTTATCTTTTTATTATTTTGACGAATCATACTAAACTAAAACCGGTCATGGAAAAACGACTATTTAGTCTATATTCACGTGAAACTCGTGAAATTTACTATTATACGGCAATAGTATTCTAGAATTTTGATACAAAATGGATGTTTTTGAGTAGGTGAATATAGTGACTATCAGTTTTAAACAACGTTTTTTTTTTTTTTTTTTTACATTTTTTACATTTAGAGGATGACAAAAATGCCAATTTTATGATCTATTTTTGTACATGGCTTGCAGCTGTGAGTAGCCCCATATATATATATATATGTTTTAATGCATATTTTGCAGAAACATTATCACAGACTTCTTCTTTCTTGCATATCGGATCGGCATTTCCGATGATTTTGCCAATGCCGGAAAAATCGGCCTTGCCCCCCCCCACCCCACCTACGCCAGACGACTCCCGTGAGTTACTTATGACGAACTGTTATAAACATTGTGACATCACTTTCCCAAATACAACGTCTGAATATCGTTAGTTTTTATACGATTATACTAATTTCGGTAAGTTATCATTTAGAAATATACTTTAAAGTGCAAGACGGTATGCAATAAACCGTTTCTATCGTGAATATTTGGTTCAGATGAAAATATGCGTCACCTCGGGTTTCTGTTTTGCGGGAACTCCATGACATATGTTCCGATCATGATAGAAACGTGCTCATGATAGAAACTATTAATCTGTCTTAAAATTAATTTTATGCTAATTTATTTGCTTTGACAGTAGGTCACACCCCATGGCCAATACAAATCAATTTACAATGTAGCAATTAATGTTTTCAAAAATATGTTACACGGTTCCCATAAACAAGAAACAATATATAAAGTGCAAAACTGTTTTGGGGAAGCTTAAATTATCCCTAGCTGCAAGTCGTGTTAAAAATTGGAGACCAGTAAGAATTGTTATTACATTTAGTGATCTGTTTCTTTTTGTAATCCCAGGTAACATGTTATATTTGATTTGTTTAGAGATGGAGCAGTCCTTTCCAAAATATAGAGGTTTACACAGTTTCTGAACACAATAAAAAGATAAAAAAACCTTTGAAGCGTTGTCAGTCACTACCTTAAAAATCCATGAAAATAAGTATAATATTCAAACTACAGATATACGTTAACTCAATGATACAATGTATATGCAACAAATATACAAACAAGCTGGTGTATGCAAAACCACTGTAGGGTTTGATTTGTATTTTGTTTAACTAAGTCATTAAACTTTAGCAAACGGTGCAGCCCTCATCCATTTTCAGTTTGTCAATCCTATCAGATGCAAAGTGTAGGGCTTGTCTCACAGCAAGCAAAATCAGAATGCTTGTTTCTTTACAAAGGTTTATCTCAACTTCATAATTTTTCAATGGATGGATGTTTCCTTCTGGAATACCAAATATCTCTGTGGCAGTTTTAAAAGCATCGTGTACCTTGGTGCTGTAAAACGTCTTGGTGATGTCTTCTCTTACCTTTGAACACAGTTGGTCAATTTTCGGAAGAACCAAGACACAAGGAATATCTTAAACGAGCATGGTTAAGTACTTTACAGATGAAGTTCATTAATAAAACATTATTTAAAAGATTTTTTTTTTAATTTAACCGCATGCTGTCTGTATTACTGTTCAATGGACTTGGCAATCTAAAATAAGGACGGACAAAGAGCTAGAACTTTAAAAGACAAAAATTGTCTTACATGTTATCGTTGGAATTAATAAATGCCTCAATGTGAATTCTTAACAAATGACTCCAATTATTTAGCTTGAAATGTGTTAAAGAATTCATTCAAAATGGTTCACTGTTTAAGGTGACCTATAGCTACATTATGAAAACAATGAAAATAATATATACCTAAACCTTGAACTCCATTTTGAAACTCCTTGATCTTTTCAATGTAAGGGCCTATTATATCCGCCTTCATGGTGTTGGAATCGAAAACCAATACAACACAATGAATTTGTTCTTCAATGCTCGGTTTCTTTCGAAAACATGGATCGTCCTTGGATAGTGGTGTCTTTGGTTTAAACTGCCAAATTGAACATACTGAACATACAGTAAAATACAAAAAGTGCTGAAATACCTAAAATTGAAATAGAAACAATAGTATTAAAATTCACCCCATTAAAAACACAAACTGAAAAGTACAATCATACCGAAGTACAAACATATTTTTGCAAAAATAAAATCTTAGGACGCGAAAACAAAGCAGCAAGACGGTGGCAAACGAGTGAGGTTTTAATCACAAAATATTGATATCATGGAATAAACAGGGATTCACTTAAATACTAGCAACTTACTTCGTACTCTTTTTTCACATGACCTTTTAAGAGGCACAGCAAATCGTCGAGTAATATACCACCATTAAACACATGTTCTATGCCCATACAGTCCCAAAGGCAACAGTTTTTCAAAAATCCTTCATTCACATATCTGTAATACTATAACATTAGAGACAATTATAATTCTAGGTAACTGTTGAGATGTTTACAGACCAGACAGAAATGCATAAAATGAAATGATAGTGAAAATCTAAGCATTATTTTTATGTAACTAGACGTACATTATGTAAATTAAATCGGTTTCAATATAGAAAAGTTTTCAAAAATATACTTAATACTAATAATGCATACTTTTGTTGTAAAGCTTGTGTCTTTAGTACCAGTATACGCCACATTTGCACGTCGGCCCTTTGCTAATGACACAATGGAATTGACTGTAGAGGATTTTCCCGCACCGGTCGGACCAAGCAAAAGCAAATTTGCAACAAAAGCAGGTTTTATGTCGGAAATCTCTTTAACCAGTTCCTCGTATGTCTGAAACATGTAATGAACTTTTGTGAACATACTGCATGATTGTATCTTATTGATCCTCGATCTTTACATTGTCAATGTCTCAACGTATATCCGTTAATCAATATTATCATCTGAAAATAATTATGTTATTTCTGAACATGTCTAAAAATATTCAAGGGTTTGACTTTATATTTTAAAAGGAGGTAGAGAACTTTTAAAAGAAGTGCCGTGACTAAGATTCATAATTCTACCTTGCACAGGTTTTAGCTCATCTAAGCAACGCTCAGCGTATACTAATAGTATAGCCCGTCGCCTTTTGCTTGTTAATACTCAATCGTGACGAAACTTACACAAAATATATATGGCCACATGATCTATGATGATATCGATACTGGGTCATATGAGGTCCAGAACTAGATCACATTGTAAAATAATAGAAACACTCAAGAGGCCACACGTGACCCTGCAATCATTATGAAATTTGTAAGAATGTGTGTCTCTATGATTGCTAGGTCAAGTTCAAACCTGATTATGTGGGGTTAAAAACCAGTTCCCCATGACAAATAACAAAACAGCTTGATACAAATTTAGAAGCCACATTGTATACCCATTCATCATGAAAGTCAGTCGCGATGCATGTCTTAATGGAATTGGGTCTCGTGGATTCAAAAACTAGATCTAAGGATCAAATCATAGAAAAAAGCTTGTTGAAGAAACTAAATTTTCCACATGAAAGTTGATGACAATGTTTGCCTAGATTAACTCCAGTATGAAACTGGGTCACACGGGTAGAAATACTAGTTTACCATGTCAAGTCAAAGAAACACCAAAAGCCAAATTTTGTACCCAATCATCTTGAAAGTTTGTAAGAATGTTTGTCATAATTACCTCTTGATCTTGGATCACGTGGGATCACAAAATCGGTCACCAGGTCAAATCACTTTAGAAGCCACAATTTCAACACTATCTTTTTGAAAAGTAGGAGTGTTTGTCTTGATGAATATTTTGGTAAGCTAAATCATAGAAATTTGGATCATGTAGACAGTTTTGCTTGTTGATTTCAACTTCGACACCGTCTTTATTGTTTTGAAGCTTCAGCAAGGAAATTTGACCAAAGACCTTGACAATGTCTTGCCGAAATTTATAATAATCTCCCTTTGTTATCTAACAAGGTACATATTCTGAAAGTTAAGAACAGTTCACTGGACTAAATTTATATTTCACACAGCGGTAGAATCCATTGATAGGAAGGAAGTGTAGTAACCAAGAACCATACACATTATTCACAGTATTTGAATTATTTCCTTTTGTAAACTGAAAGTATACTTGACCGGAACAGGACCTAGAATGAACTGATATTTTACACAATGGTAGAGGACATTAAAAAGAAATGCCAAAGAATCCCACTAATGATAAGATACATTAAAGCTCTGTGCCTTGGGACTTTGGACAATCATATTTCAATGTTTCCTTATGTTGCCATAGCAACCAGTATTTTGCATAAATTGAATTCTTGAGCAGCCGTTGTACAGTATATAACTATTGCAAGTATTTTCTGTTTTAGTTTGGTTAATATTCGCTAAGTAGTCTAGAGAGGGATGTCTTATAAAGTAAGTGTGGGCGGCGGAAGGACTAATGGACTGACGACGCCTGACATCTAACGATCCGGTTATCCCACACAAGCGCTTTGTGCTGAGGTGAGCGGAAATACCTGCACGTAATAATGTAATGTCTCCTATATATTCAAATAAAAAAGGTATCGTTTGCATAAATGAATTGCTTGGTATTTGTTTTTACTTTGTTATGTATCTTGTGTAATGTAAACGGCTCAGACATATCGATATTTGTAACTTCAAACAATATTAGGACGATTTCTAACAGGCCCGAGCTTGATGTGTGTCCTTGAGCAAACACACTGATATCACACGTGCCTCAGTCTACCCAGTTGTAAATGGGCAGCAGCGTTAAAAACCCGCTGTCTCTCTCTCGCGAGATTGATGACATCTGAAAAGAGTGTTCGAGAGCGATTCAATAAACTGCGGAGCTTTATTCATAATCGAATTAAAATTTATTCGTATAAACTAATTTCTAACAAACATTGGGTCGATAACTATGAACATTACATTAAGAAGTCTTCAATTAAGTAACTGTTACTTTTACACAGTCTTAGCACACGTGTTCACCATCATGAGACGGAGTGTCATGCGCAAGAAGCAGGTCCCTAGGTCTAAGGTCAAGGTCACACTTAGAGGGTAAACGTCACATTCAAGAATGTCTTTGTCCGGAGCGTATCTACTTCATGCATGGAGGGATTTTAATGTTACTTGCTACAAATGTTAACCATAATGAGATAAAGTGTCATGCGCAAAAACCAGGTCCCTAGTTTCAAGGTCAAGGTCACACTTAGAGGCCAAAGATTAGATACAAGAATAATTCAAGAATGACTTTGTCCGGAGCATTTCTTCTTCATGCATAGAGGGATTTTGGATGTTACTTGGCCCAATGTTCTACACCATGAGACGGATTGTCATGCGCAAGAACCAGGTCCCTAGATTTAAGGTCAAGGTCACACTTAGAGGTTAAAGGTCAAATTCAAAAATATCTTTGTCCGGAGCATTTCTTCTTAGTGCATAGAGGGATTTTGATGTAACTTGGCACAAATATTCACCACCATGAGCTACCCTTGTTTTTAGTATTACTTCCCTTTGTTGTTACTATAAATAGCTTACATTGTAACTTTTTTATTACTGGCAATAGAGAAAAATCGAGACCACTTTTCTGTGCATGTTACATCCAATATTTAGATGTATTTTGACCTATCTCTACTTGGTAAGGAGTTAGTCCTTTTGACAGCTGGCGGGCTCGACATGATGCACATGGGCATCTAGTTTTATGTAATCAATGAAATTACAATTACATCAAAAATGTAATAAATTAAAATACAAATTATTTTGACTTTTTAAATTTAATTTCCAAAGTTCCACTTCGGTCGTTTGGTCGGTGGGTCGGTCGTTTGGTCGGTTGGTCGGAGGGTCTATGGGTCAGTCGGTCGGTGATTCGGTCGGTGGGTCGGTCAGTGGGTTGGTCGGTGGGTTAGGTAGGTAAGTATTGTTGGTTAGGTAGGAAGGTTGGTAGGTTTCCACAACCAACATTTTCAAGAACTTAAAAATGTTTAAAAAATTATTTGTGAATGACATTTTTATCTTCTACCTCCTATCTAGCCCAACAGTGAAGCTTAAACTCACATTATCAAGTACTAATTATATGTATGTATTTTAGAGTTTTATCGTTGGTATCGGCTAATCCGTATGACCAACGCCCCAGAAGAATTTAGTTATTTTATGTTTCGGTGGGATAATCCAAGAAACAGAACGCGTCCTGTTCCAGAGACACCCCTGGTTCTTTAACATGACCGGTATACATTACTCAAATATCTGACCTCAGTTTAAGGTCTAATACGAAAGACCATAAGTTATGTTTGTAGAAGAGCGGAGGATCGAACCTGCGATTCCTGGATTACGAGTTCAGCGCGCTAACCACTGGACCACTGATCTTAATCTTTTTAATATCATCGTTTCGGCGAATAATCACATTTATTCATCACAGGATTTAAATAGCAGTTGTCACCTCTATAATCATGGTCAGTTATACATGTGACCAGATTACATAAATTAGTCAGATGAGCCACCTTGCACTTCATGGTATGTTGAAAACACAACAACAATATAATTGCAAAATGATTCAACACTCTTGTTAAATTAAGATTTGTTTTCTTACTAAACTGCTGAGGGGTGCAACTGAGTTGGAACTATTTACTGTTCTAACATGAATTCGCTTCCCTTGATAAAAGCACGTGTTTGCTGTTCCGTTTTTACTCCCGGTTGTATTTATTTAGTTAATATTCACGGTATTTTTCAAATAACAAATAACATTAAATGCCATACATGTATTTATGAATCTCCTGCCTTTTGCATCATTGAATATGAGAAACGAACCTTTTTGCTATTAGTGTAAACCTTCTATTTACCACTCCTACCAAATTCATTTATAACTTCGAATGAAACTTTATTTTGTAATGGTTTTGCCTGTCTTTATTGAAAAAACCAGATTCGTTTAACTTATTTATATCGGCCTGCTCAATAGGTTCTTTATGGCAGCTAAAATTTCCATTCTCTTTTCAGCGACTTCACTAGATCTGTCGGGACCTGATTGGAAGACTGAAAGTCATTCATCAAGTTTATCAATCTATTGATTAGAGGTATCGTTAAATGCCTATTGACACCAGCACGGATTCCAAATAATATTGCTTTTGAATAGTTGTTGCCATCTTTGGTTTGCACGGAAGCATAGAAGCGTTCAAAGAGTGTGTCAAGTTATTCAAAAGTGAGCCATTAATAATCTACGTGACCAAACCGAGCTTCCATCATCCAATTTTAAATTTTGAAGAAAAGTAACTGTTAGTGTTTTGGGCATTTTTTCTTAAAAATACAATGTAGGAGAACTTAGCTAAAATTTAAAAGTCATACATACTTGTTTGAAATAATAAGAACACAAACTTATTTATAACCTATTTATAAAGGTCTGTCATGATAATCTGGAGCTATAGATAGCTACAGACTTTCAAATGAATTTCAAGGTACTTAGCAATACTCTGTTGCAAAAACCTTTTTACATAGTGTGGTATATGCCTGAATACAGACAAATGAGCTGTTTTACAACTGTCATACCGTATACCCCCGTATAAACGCCCCCTTTCATTTCGAAAATGAAAATTTACTTCCAGGTATTTACACACAGTAATCCATATCAATATTGATTAATCCAGTGAAATATAGGAACACAACATTTACTTTCATTAAACTGCTTTTCATTTGCATTTTGATTCTAGTATAATTGTCCCCAAGGCAATGTTTGTCTTGAATGATGCCCCCTCCCCCCGGTCAAAAATGTATCTCCCCCGGGGGTATTTAAATGGGGTATACAGTAAACCTTTCATTCCATGCCTGCCAAATTGATTAAGGACTTCAAATAGAATTTTATTTTGGAATGTGCATACGTGGAATGAAATATGCACAAAATCTGTATATATGTTTGATTAGGCCATAAAATGTGTGTTGAAACTGCTATTTAAATCGTTCGAACTGTTTTGCTCAACATGTAGAATAATACATTAAAAAAAACTACAATAATTACGTGTTAGCTAAAGTTTGTTGTTTTGTGTTTAAGTACCGACTTTTGCTGATAACATACAAAACGAGTTGGCTGCTTAAAAAGCACCCAATGGGTTATGCCGCATGGGTAGCATGCATGAACATAACAAAATAGCATCACCGGAGAACAAAATCGTGTTTGACATTTAAATCAGTTCTTTAGGTTGAATACAGATTCTTTTCTATCTGAAGAGAAAAGTTGATGCTAAGAGAATAATAAATTCCTATGAAGAAATGAAGATTAAAGCTTAACATACTGTAACGAGACTATTGACCTTCATTCAAACATACAGACAAACGGACGGACATTTATATAGGTCCATGATGTAGTTCGGAATACTGTTTTATATAGACTGTTCCATTATCAATAAATTGGCTCCGATTGCTTTCCGCCAGTAAGCATCTGCACTATCTGCACGTCGACAACTATCAATACTACCGTAATAAAAAAAGAGTTAGACTGAATAATAGACGTATACAACTACAAAACCGTATTGGTATGTATATATTTCTGTAAAACAGATATCTGAACTGCGAAGTAAATTTAAACTCGTGAATGACAGGTAAAGCTAGATGAAGTTTAGAAGCAGTTCAATAAGCGCTCGGAGGAGAATAATTTTGATGATTGTCTAGGTGCGTAAAAGAAACTACCCACTATACTGGTCGATGCCCTCAGGGGCATTACCCAAAAATAGCATAGGCTATGGACATTATATAAATTTCATTTTGCATGAAAGAACTACAATATTAACTCAGCTAGGAGCATGTTTTCGTCAGTTTCAAATGGGCCATATCAACACTATTTGTCTTATTTTGTTATTGTTGTTGCTGATACTGCAGACGTACCGGAAGTGTAGTAAATGTTACTACGATTGTTTTGTTTACATTACGTAACGCCAGGCCAATAAAAGAAATATACGCGCACTAATTACATTGTATGGCATATACACAGGAGGGAATTTCAACAGACAAATGTAGTTCCGGGTGTCTAGATTGATATACTTTGTAAGATTTATCACGCTCGAATCGTTCTTCGTGTATAGAAGAGAAATTGTCAAAAGTGTTGGAATCTTAAATATTTCACTTAATCTCAAGCATAATACTTTAGGCTAAACTTACCGTGTCATGTTTTCGCCATGGGGCGTCATATAATTCTCCACGTGGTGCAGGAGTTTCAGAAGACGATGCTGCCGAGAAAACAATATAGACAAAATATTCATTTACTTAGATACATGAATTTAAAGTAGGAAATGACAGTTATATCCTATATGTTTTCTCTTCCATTGTGATAAAGTCCGTACCATGACACACACCCCTGCGAGACTGGAAATTCGTCCTCGATATTAAAGTGACATTATGCGCATTTTTTTCAAGTAAAAATCCAGCTAAATATGTTGTGTGTACAAAAGCGCAGAGGAAATAATAGCTTTTAACCCAATACACCAAACTCTTCACGCTACCAGTATGAAATAATAACTTTCCAAATATTGATTTTCTTATTTGACTGGGAGAGTCAATTTTAGAAAAGAACAACTTCATGCAGGAGTTGCTTCCCGTCCACTGCCGAAATCTCTACCAACATCAACAACGACACAATCAACTATCATTTTATCAGTCCGATTTTTTTTATATCTAATGCACCAACTTCAAATACTAATGCGGCATAATCATTAATTTAACATATTTAAATGAACAGCAACCAAAAATTGCTTTTATAAAACTGTCACCAAAAATACACTATGTGCAGTAAGATGCGCATAATGTCACTTTAAGGACTTCAGTTATAAGAGTATCAAATTAAAATTGCGACTGTCGCTTAATTGGCAGATTAATTCTGGCACGCTCCCATGTTGGGCGCAAAATTTTACAGGGTGAGGGAAATGTGCATCCTGACCAGGATTCGAACGCGTGACACTTCGCTTACAGGGCGAATGTTCTCCCGACTTAGCTTTCCGGTCTCTTGCACATTTTCGCCCAAATTATGATAAAGCCGTATCGTGACATATTCTATACATTAAGTGACAACTTTTTGTAGCATTGTTCACTGTCATCTTAAAGGTTTTGATAAAATTAACCGCATTCATCGAGTAGCTAAAACTGTATCGAATATTTAACACCAATTTCTTTCACTTGTGAACAAAATAGAAGTTGCAGATTTATCGGATCTTCAAAACAATTGATCTTATCTGAGATAAAAAATTAAACAACTTGTAATTCAGTAGACTAGCGCTATTAAGACGACGGCTTGATCTAAATACTTGTATCGACCGCTAGAGCAATGGCAAGTAGTTGACCATTTAGCGTATGTATTTTACATGTGCTGTATTAATATTTCTAACCTATCAATTTTTGCGAATGTTGAATAAAATGATAAAACAATACATGAGCGAAATATAGAAAAAACTAATTACGAGATTTTGAAAACAAATAACGAACGATTAAACAAGAATCAAGCAAACAATGACAATATGAGAATTGACTTTTTACTTTATAATATGTTCAAATATTTTAAAATATATTCAGTAACGGCATAAAGGCAAACCGCAATAGAAACATTGCATGTCCATAAGATTGACCGCCATGGTCAAGGATAGTTAGGCAAAAAAAGCCAACAACAAACATACGCCAGACTGTAATTAAAGTCTGCATATGAAAAAAATAAAGAGATAAAAAACACGTTTAAGGGATATGTTATGACATACATTTGAAGTTGCTTGTGTACGTTAACCTATGTGAAATTCAAATAACAGGGACATACCTGGCATGTTTTGTCTTATATAGATATCTGACTAAAGAATGAGTACTTTGACGAAAGAATTAAAATAAAAAAGTATTCATTAAAGAAATAACTTTGAATATTAAAGTCCTATTTTGGCTCAGGTTTCTACAGAACTACATAGCCTGAACAAAAAGAAATCACCATTAGTATATAATGTAAAAATCAGTGTAGATACAATGAGCCTTCTTTTTTATATAATGCATAAAAAGTCACACAACGATATCCGAAGTTCAAGGTTGTTTCTTTAATGAATGCTTTTTAGCTCGACTTTTCGAAGAAAAGGGGAGCCATCTTACTCGCCTTAGGGTCGGCGTCCACGTCCGCATTGGTGTCACACCTTGGTTTTTCGTACCACCCCACTTTATTTCAAAACCATTACAGGTATTGCTTTGAAACTTACCATACTTCTTTACAATCATAACTTCCATTAACAGACAAGAGTACATAACTCTGTCCAAGTTTTTGGCAGAATTATGGCCCTTTTTCGACATAGAAAGTGCATTGAGTTTGGTTACGTTTTTTTGTACCACCAAAATTAATTTCAAAACTGTTACAGATATTGCTTTGAAACTTACCATACTAATTTACCATCATTACTTACATCCACAGACAAGAGTTCATAACTCTGCTTATGTTTTTGTCAGAATTATGCCCCTTTTTTCCTAAGAAAATACAATGAGTAGGGTAAAATCCACTATCGTCTTAACCCATTTAGATATTGCCTTGAAAGTTTGAATACTTGTTTGCATCATTACCCCCATCTGTAGGCTAGAGAATGTAACTCTGTAAAGGATTTTTTAAAAAAAAGGCCCTTTATCGACTTAGAATCTTGGTTAAGTTTTTCGTACCAGTCCACTTTTTGACTAAACTGTTTGAGATATTAATTTGAAAGTTGGAATACTTGTAAACTATCAAGATCCCCAAACATAGGCAGGAGAAGGTAACTCTGTCAAGGATTTTATTTGAATTACGGTCTTTTCGACTTAGAAACTCAGTTAAAATGTTCATTCTTGTCCACTTGTTGACTTAACCATTTGATATATTACTTTGAAAGTTAATGGAGTACTTATGTACCATCATGAGACCTATCTGTAAGCAAGCTCTGTGAAAATGTTTCTTGATTTGTACTTGTATTTGTAGAAATTCCTACTTAGAGTCTTGTGTGCAATTGACACTGTCATGCACATATATCAACCACTTGAAGTATAAATCTACAACTTTTCTGTAGTATTCAGGGATATCAAACCCTTTAGTTTGATATCTCTTGACTAAATCTTGCTATTTTTGGCCCTTGTTTATACAGATCCTTGTTTAGCCTTTAACTGTCAAAGTTTTGTCTTATTGGCAAGTATTAAAAAAGTTAAGCGCGCTGTCCTACTGACAGCTCTTGTTTATTTTCAGTTTTGACGTCGAAATACTTATTTGATTGTCAGACATTTATTTCATAAGAAAAAAATTGCAAGGTTTGTCCCTGTTCTTCAAAATTCACATAGGACAACGTACACATGCAACTTCAAATGTATTCATAACACAGTCCTTAAACTTGAATTTTTAAATTAAAAACAAACCGGAGAGAAAATGTTACCTGTTTGTGCCATTTTACATCCAATGTTCTTGTCGTCTCGAGTGGGCTTCTCCTAAAATATTGCCTACTTAGAGATAAGCATGCAAAATGGTCTGAAATAGGGGATTTTCTCAAAAATAATTTGAGTATGATTTCAAGCCTATGATTCTTCAATGTGGAGTCTTGTAAGAGTAATTTTACATTGGTTAATGGGAAATGTTAAGCTGTTCCAAGCATTGTAACTATTGTAATTATGCATGTTTTCTATACGTAGGCCTACATCTCTTTACTTGTGAAGTTTACTTTTAAAGTTACATGTTGCAATTACTTTATTATACTTTATTTTACCAAGGAAAAAGCATCTACCGGCGAAATGGACTTTTATTTGATCGAAAACCATTCCTAAATGCTGCTTTTTAGGAAGGCCTTTAGCTTTACTTTTGGAGTCTTAAAGTTTGACATATTTTTTTTACATTGTTTAGAAATTATATTAACCTATACATTTCAAGAAAGACCATTTTAATCTCAATACAAAAGTTCGTTGTCATGACTACAAAAACTATTTTTGAACAGTTTGGGTGCCCCCTTCACCCCCCCCCTCCCCCATCCCCCTTCTCCAAAAAAAGAAGCGAATATTGCTTGAGGGAATAGTGGCATGTATTTTAAAAGTTTATTTGTACCATTTTTATGACCATTTAAGTATGGGGTATAACCTTTTGTCACTGCATTTATGAGATCATAACTCTTATTTGAAATCAGATGTCAAGAGTATGCGGAAATATACCCACAAATAGGGAATAATGTCTGAAATGAAACAATACGTTTTAATATAGGAAACATGAATGTAAAATTTGGCCAAGGGGTTTCTGAAAGGATGTCATTTTAAGTTAATTTTGACGAGAATGACGACAAAGGAAGGTGAACGACGACGACGGACATCAATCGGTCACAATAGCTCAACCTGATGCTTAAATATGTACATCGATTATTACATCTGTGTATTTACGTTAACAACTTTGATAAACTCCCCCGTTTTAATCGCTTATCTGTTTCCCATTTACGTGTCAGTTACTGCATGTAAATCACCATTAATGGCCGTGAATATATGTTTGATACAGTTAAGCTCAAACGTCGCATTCAATGTGAAAAAGGTGAAAAAATCTTCTAAATTTTCGCATTCTAATGCATATGTTTTATCTTAAATTAATTGTTACAAAAGTCAATTGAATTTACTTGCTATTGGATTTTAGCCTTTACATCTACTTTTTATTATTTATGGGACGTGTGTCGAAGACAGCCTTTCCACAGTTAACAAATTGATAAACGGATCCTCGCGTTACTACATTCCTAAAAATATAGGCAACTCTGCTCAAAGAAATAGTTCGAAGCGGAGTAATATTATACAGTATACTATACAGTATATATATATGAGTTCTCGACATAAAACTTATATGCGACAAAAGTGTTTAAGTTTCTGCTTCAGACTGCGTATATTGTACATGAATTAGCACACCGACAGTTATTAACCCTGCTGTCCTCAATTATCGGACAAAATGTACTGTACAGGAACACTTTAGAGTACTGTATATAACATGCACTGTGTGTGCGCATTTACTTCTGTTAGATTGCTATGCGTAGAAGTGTGCTTTGTGTTTGTCTGTTTTGGTATTCTTTTTGTTTTGTTCTTGCGTTTTTCCGACCAAATTTTACACAAAGAAACCAAAAGACTATTGTTATGCATCTTCTCGAGTAGAAAATATGTTGTCGCTGTTTATATCCGTAATGTTTCTTCTCGACTTAACATTGACTCTCGCAGATGTGAAAAATTATGGCCAGTCATAAAGGATAACAAAAGTTCAAATGATTATTGTTAGGTTTTAGTGAATGTACAAGTGAGAAAAAAAAAAACGAAATAAGTGGAGTGAAGGTACTGAGTTGACTTAAATATACAGAGTTGTATGAAACAAGTACATGTATGTTCTTCTTGTTGACATTTGTAACGCCAAAATGCGTAAATACACTACTGTATGGAGTTTATACTCATAATTCTTTTGCATTTGACAGACTTGCAGTTCGTACACGTCAGTTATGCTAAATACTAGGATCAACTGCAAGTTTATGTATCAAATAGTTGTCAGATTGGCGTGAAAAAATACTTGAAATCAATTTTAAACATTAGCTACTGTTACGGACTGCATTTACTATTGAATTATGTACACACTTTATGGCATGATTAGATACAGATA